>SJYV01023749.1:1597069-1648358 GCA_006410875.1 Neotragus pygmaeus
GGAGCAGAGACCCAAGGCCAGGGAGGGAGCAACCTAGACCAGGAGCACCCCCAGGTGGGGCACAGCTGGTGGGAAGCCGAGAACACACCTGGCCTGGCATGGTGGGGGGAGGGGCTCACAGAGCCCAGGGCTGCCAGAAGGGCAAGGGACTGGGGTCAGGGAGGGTCAAGGAGCCAAGCCGTGTACACTTTTATTAGAAGTGGCAAGAACTCTTTTTTTTTTAAGATTTTTTTTTATGTGGACATTTTAAAATTCTTTATTGAATTTGCTACATTATTGCTTCTGTTTTTATAGGCTTTTGTTTGGTTGGTTTTTTCTGGCCACTCAGCATGTGGATCTTAGGTCCCCTAGCAGGGATCAAACTTGCACCTCCTGGCTTGGGAAGCAAACTGTTAACCACTGGACCGCCAGGGAAGTCCAAGAATTCTTCTTTTTCTCTGAGTGAGATGCCAGCCACTGGAAGTTCTGAGCATGAACTGACGTCCTCTGCTCTCAGACAGTCCCCCTAGTAGTCTCAGGCAGGAGGACTGTGCCCACAGGCTGGAAAGTCACGCATCCCCTTCTCCTCTGCTGACTGTGAGTTTAATAACAGCCATGAGAGAAGCTGTTGTAGAGAGAAGGAACTTGGGGAAAGAATAGGCATGGTTGCTGGCACTCCCGTGTCAGAAGTGACGAGGTCGGAGGGTGCGGAAAGGATGAGGAAATTGGCATTTCCCCAGCATCACTGTCCAGCTCCAGCAGAGGATCGAGGAAACGGCTAGAACCCAGTGGCCTGTTAGTCTCCTGGCTCAGCCCCTGTTTTCACATCCGCTAAGATAGTCTGCTCAGACCCAAAGTTCCCAGAGATGCAGCTTCATTGGTTTTATCTTCCTTCTACTCAGAGCGCATGTTTTTCTTGAGTCTCTGTTGAGAGTCTTTTCCAGTGTCTGGAACTGCTCCAAAAGTTTATAGAGAAAGTCTCCTGATGCCCAACCACACAAAGCACTGATGATCCAGAAGGGGACTGGATTGGGGATGTTTCAGGCTGTCTTAGGCACCAGTGAATCATTTTCACCTCCTCCTTATAGGCTCACATGAAAAGATATTTGATAATATCCCACCCAAGAGCAGAGGCAAGGAGGAGAGAATGAGTTTGTGACTGTGGTTTTCATTGGCTGGCGGTGGTTTAGTCGCTAAGTTGTGTCCGACTCTTGTGGCCCCATGGACTATCACCTGCCAGGCTCCTCAGTCCATGGGATTCTCCAGGCAAGAACACTGCAGTGGGTTGCCACTTTCTTCCCCAGGGAATCTTCCCAACCCAGGAATCAAACCCAGGTCTCCTGCATTGCAGGCAGATTCTTTGCCAAATGAGCTACAAGGGAAGCCCTAAGTCTTTTGTTGGTTGGGAAAATCCTATTAGGAATTTCAAAACTGTGTGTGTGTTTTCCAAGCACAGAAAGCGTCCCAGCAGTGAAGCCAGTGTCATTTTACCCAGAAAAACAGGAAACCCTGTAAGCTAAGATAAAATGTGCTGATCTTGCTCAGATATTGCTTTAGTATAACAGCTTGAGGTTGAAATCAGAGTTTGCAAAGTCAGATGCCTACAGGGAGCAAATTGACTAAGGGTGAGAAACATATGTTCTCAATACAAATCTTTATCTTTTGACTTTTTAAAAATTTTATTGAAGTATAGTTGATTTGGGCTTCCCAGATAGCTCAGTTGGTAAAGAATCTGCCTGCAAAGCAAGAGACCCTGGTTCAATTCCTGGGTCAGGAAGATCTGCTGGAGAAGGGGTAGGCTACCCACTCCAGTATTCTTGGGACGCCCTAGTGGCTCAGCTGGTAAAGAATCCATCTGCCATGTGGGAGACCTAGGTTCGATCTTTGGGTTGGGAAGATCCCCTGGAGAAGGGAAAGGCTACCCGCTCCAGTATTCTGGCCTGGAGAATTCTATGGACTGTATAGTCCATGGGGTCACAGAGAGTTGGACACGACTGAGCTACTTTCACTTCACATAGTTGATTTACACTGTTGTGTTCATTTCTGCTATACAGCAAAGAGACTCAGTTACACATGTAGACATTCTTTTTCATATCCTTTTCCATTATTGTTTATCACAGAATATTGAATGTAGTTCCCTGTGCTATACAGTAGGACTTTATTGTTTATACTATTTGTATCTACTAATCCCAAACTCCCAGTCCTTCCCTACCCTTCTCCTTGGCAACCACAAGTCTGTCTATGTCTGTGAGTCTGTTTCTGTTTTGTAAATATGTTCATATGGTATTTTAGAGTCCACATATGAGTGATCTCATATGATATTTCTCCTTCTCTGTCTGACTTCACTTACTGTGATGATCTCTAGGTCCATCCATGTTGCTCCAAATTGCATTGTTTCATTCTTTTATGGCTGAGTAATATTCCATTGTATATATGTGCCACCATTCTTTTTTATGGCTGAGTAATATTCCATCACATATATGTACATATATGAGAGTATTCAGGCCCCACTCAAGGGACTCTCCTTGAGTCCCTTCAACTGCAAGGAGATCAAACCAGTCAATCCTAAAGGAAATCAGTCCTGAATATTTATTGGAAAGACTGACGCTGAAGCTTAAGCTCCAATTCTTTGGTCACCTGATGTGAAGAACTGACTCATTAGAGAAGACTCTGATGCTGGGAAAGATTGAAGGCAGGAGGAGAAGTGGATGACAGAGAATGAGATTGTCGGATGGCATCACGAACTTGATGGACATGAGCTTGAGCAAGCTCCAGGAGTTGGTGATGGGCAGGGAGGCCTGGCATGGTGCAGTCCATGGGGTTGCAAAGAGTCAGACACAACTGAGCAACTGAACTGAACTGACTGATGTATCACATCTTCTTTATCCATTCATCTGTCAATGGACATTTAGGTTCCAACTTTTAAGAGAGACAAGGGTATTAAAAATATGTCACTGTTAGTAGAATGGATCTGAAGGGTATCACCATTGGGGGGGTGCTGATCTCTGACTAGTCCCACATGTATATAGTCTAATGTATATAATCTAATATACATTAGATCAATTCCATTATCTTCTCTCCTTTTGATAAATAAACCTACAGACTGTCCCCAGCTAGCACTCAAGCCTCCTTTCCAAAGACCTGGCTTTCACTCATCCACTCACCAAGCAGTCTGGAACTAGAAACCTGGGTCTCTTGAACAACACAGAATCAGCTACCAGTGCAACACTGTGATCCAGAACTTACCTGACCATTTCAGGCCAGATCACGCAACCTGCAGAAGCAAACAGAGCGAAACAAATGAAGTGAATATCTACACCCTTCCAGAGCTATCAAATTCCCTGGAGTGAGTCTTACCATGACAGAAGTTCTTTCCTTGGAATGTGCCTAACTGGGGGCGCTAAATGTAAACATCCCAATTTGGTTAATTTTCCATCTGGGACTTCACATTCTATGTCTACAAGAGCTAGGAATTTTAGAAAGCGATTCCCTAATTGTCAACCCCTCACAAAAGGGAGGAAAAGAAACATGATTTCAGGATCAAGTGAGAAGCGGTAATTGAGAATGTTCAGGCCCCACCAAAAATAATTCCATTTAACTTCAAACTATGCAAAGCAAACAATGCATGGGCCCTGGTTGAAGTCCTTCTTGATAGTTTCTAGGGAAAAACTTGAGAGGACTAAGGGGGACGTGGCCATTTAAATCTCAGTTGATGTCACAGCAGCTTTCAGCTTATAGACCAGCAGCTATATAATCTGACTCATCCTTCAGAAAATCTATGCACCAAGAATTCAGATCCTAAAGCTTCTAGGCCAGATTCTGTCGAGTAAGAATATCACATAGGAGGGAAAATTTCTGGGTTTTAGGGGTAGATCAATTGACAGTGGTATAAAGTTCAGACCAACAGACTGTAGGCCCATAAATCTGGCCTACCTATTGTTTTTGTAAATAAAATTCTATTAGAACTCTCATTTGTTTACATATGTCTATGGATGCTTCCATGCTATAATAGCAAAGGTGAGGAATTGCAACAGAGACTATACAGTCCGCAGAACCTAAAATATTTACTGTCTGACCCTTCATAGAAAAAAAATCTGCATCCCCTGGTGAAAGGTTTCCAAACTTTTTGATCAGTACCCCTACTGATAAAAGAAAGTTATGGAGCTGTCACAGGAGTTGGGGGAGGAAAGAAGGTACGATCTGTCTGTGGAACATATGTTAAGTTACCCTTAAAAATGCATTCCAATATACATTAGATGCAGGCACATACTGTTTGATTCCACTTATAGGAGGTACCTAGAATAGTTAAATTCATAGAGTCAGAAAGTACATTTGTAGATGCCAGGGCTGGGGAGTGGGGAGGGGGAATGGGGAGTTAGCATTTAATTGGGACAGAGTTTCAGATAGGAAAGTGAAAAATTCGGGAGAGGGATGATGGTGAGAGGTGCACACCAGTGTGAATGGACTCAGTGCTACTGAACTGCACAGTTACATATGGTTAATGTAGTATGCTTTATGTGACTTTTACCACTATTTTTTTAATTGTTTTAAATTATGGAACATGTAACCCTATTAAATGGATGAGTTATGGGATATGTATATAGCTTCAAAGTGCATGTATGCTAAGTTGCTTCAGCCATGTCTGACTCTTTGCCACTCCATGGACCATAGCCTGCCAGGCTCCTCTGTCCATGGGATTCTTCATGCAGGAGTCCTGGAGTGGGTTGCCGTATCCTCTTACAGGGTATCTTCCTGACCCAAGAATAGAACCCTGTCTCTTGTCTCCTGCTTTGGCAGGTGGGTTCTTTACCACCAGTGCCACCTGGGAAGCCCAGCTTCAAAGTATCTCTCCACAAATTATTTACTCACCATAAAGGGGAGGATATTAATAGTAACCTTAGTGTGAAAAATCTCCAACAGATATTGCCTTATCCAGGCAACCAAATTAACATCAAAAGCAGGACAAGTCAAAACCACACGTGTCCTGGATGAGGTCCTAAGAAACCACATCAGCATTATGTGAGCAGCAACCACACCAAGAACACAACACTGAATAGAACCTCGAGGAAATATCAGCAAACCTGAATTGAGGGAGAGTCTTCAGGGTCTGTCTGTCAAAGTCATGCAAGGCTGGGAGGGACTGGGGACTGTTCCGCATTAAAGGAAGATCAAAAGATGCAATGGCAACCTACAACATGTGATCCTGGACTGAATGCTGGGCCAGGAAAGAAAGTGACTGTTTAGGGTATTATGGGGGCAATTGATCAAATCTGCACAGGGGCTGTGGATTAGATACTAGTGGTTCTCTTTGTTCTTAGGAAAAAACACGGTGAAATAGTTTAGGATAAATAGACAATGTATCTGCAATTTACTGTCAGTTAGATGGTTCTGGGGAAACCTGTCTCTCTGTCCCACAGTGTATGTGTGTGTGTGTGTGTGTGTGTCTGTGTGTCTAAAAAGATGATTGATAGATGCTAGAGAAAGAGAAATAATGATAGAAGGAGGATAGATGGACAGGTAGATGGACAGATAGGTATATAAAATGATAAAGAAATTGGGGCAAAATATAAACAATTGACGAATCTGAGGAAAGGATATGGGGCTTTCCAGATTGCACTAGTGGTAAAGAATCTGCCTGCTGATGCAGGAGATGCTAAGAGATGCAGGTTCAATTCCTGGTTCGGGAAGATCCCCTGGAGGAGGAAATGGCACCCTACTCCAGCATTCTTGCTGGGAAAATCTCATGGACAGAAAAGCCTGATGTGTGTGTGTGTGTGTGTGTGTGTGTGTGTGTGTGTGTGTGCATAAATAGATGACTAATAGATGATAAAGAGAGATAATGACTGATGGATAGACGGAGAGATAGATAAAACGATAAAGAAATGGGGGCAAAATAAAAATAATCAATGAATCTGAGTAAAGGATATAAAAGCATTCTTTATGCTATTCTTGCTGCTTTTCTGCAAATGTTAATTATGTTAAAATAAGAATTTTTTTTAATGCAGAACAAAAATCCCCTAAAGCACCCCCAAAGACAGAGCTCTTATTTTTGACTCATTTCTGGCAGCTCAGGCCCTCTGGGTTCATTTATTTTCAGGCCAGTAATACAAAGTGGATTTACCCTGAAGTCTCCATGTTTTTCCCTCAGGCACCCCCTTCTCATCCCCCAGTTACTGATTTCTGGGTCCCCGCCCAGGATGGCCTCCCTGGGCATCTGCTGCAGGGAATGAGTTTCTCCATGGAATTCACGACCTTTGGAGTTGGCGGAAAGCAGGCTTGTAGAGTGTGTTGTCCTTTTCCCAGATGAGACACAGCACGGCAGTTCTTCTAAAACAAAGGAAGAGAGATGCTGAATGTTGTGCAAATTTTGGTTTGACCAGTCTGGCTTATGCTGCTAATCCTTTCTAATATCCATTCATCCCTTTTTTCCTATATAAACAGGATACTGATTAATTTAGGTGGCAATGTACCTAGAGTCTGTTGAAGGTAACCATATTATACTGCTCTGGCCAACAAGCAGTGCTGATTGGGGTCAGGAGGGAAGAGCTCTGGGAAAAAACATTTGCTTTCCTCTTAAAGGGGAATAGATGAGACTAGTGTTATCCTTTATTCTATTTCTAGCCCTGAATACAGATGATGGCTGGAGCTATGGCAGCCATTTTACAATCAGGAGGAAACTCCCAGGAAACTCAGAATGACAGTCCTGATAGCCTTGAGTCATTAAATCATGGCCAACAACTGTCTACTTCTCATGTGAGAAAAAAATAAAGCCTTATTTGTTTAAAACACTGTTAGTTGTATATTCCATCACTTTTTTCAAACCAATTTTTAATTGTCATAAAAATAAATCTTATTTTCCTTTTTGTATCTTAGGCTCCAGAGAAGAGCTATGATAAAATATACTGCATTCTATTCTCTTGGGGGTCCCTTCCTGTTCTCCCTGCCACAATAATTTTCAGTTAAACTGTGGGCTTAATTCTTCAGTCCTGATTCAGACAAAGCTCCCATGGGGAGCGTTCTCTGCATAAAGCTGACGATTCCTACTTTCCTTCTCCAAACTGAATGTTTTCACATTTGTTTAATTATTAATATGCTGCAGATATATTTAAGATGCGACCCTAGCATAAAGTATACTTAAAACTTGAGCAAGGATTTCCATTACACTGATAAATAAAGGATGAGTTGCCCCAGCCTGCCTTCCCCCGACTGCTCAGCTGCTCCCACATGCTTCTTGCCTTGCCAGCAGCTCTTCCTCCTGTTTGTCCAACCAGCTGACAGGATCATCATAAGGATCACGCTCAGAGGAGTTATGAGCCCAGGACTCCACAGGGAATGGCAAATGTAAACAATAGCCAAGAGGCTATGTGTGAAGATTCGTTTATCAAGACAGATCCAAAGAGGGAGACTAGTTCAGAAATAGATTTTCCCCAGCCTGACTCAGGGCACAGAAGAGTGTCCAGCCTCTGTTCAGAAACACTAGCAACCAGACTCCACAGGCTGGGACAGGACAAGCCAACAGAGTTTTGGGAGCAGAAACAGCAAAGAGACAGCGAGCACCAGGATGAAACATCAATGTGAACGTTGCTCAGTCAATAGCTAATTTCTTGCAGCTCAAACATAGCTGCAAAGTATTCATCTGGGTTGAGATATTATGAAACAAACGAACCTATCTACAGGACAGAACAGATGAACAGACATAGAGAAAAGACTTGTGATTGCCAAGGAGGAGGGGAGTAGGGAGAGGGATAAACTGGGAGTTTGGGGTTAGTAGAGGCAAACGATTAGTATCACGTTTAGAATGGATAGACAACAAGGTCCCACTGTATAGCACAGGGAACTATATCCAGCCTCCTGGAATAAACTTCAAAGGAAAATAATATACAATAAAAATGTATGCACGTGAATAATTGAGTCAGCTTGCTATACAGTAAAAATTAGCACAACATTGTAAATCAACTATTGTTGTTGTTGTTTAGTCATTAAGTTGCGTACAACTCTTGCGACCCCATGGACTATCGCCCACAGGCTCTTCAGTCCATGAGCCTTTCCAGGCAAGAAGATTGGAGTAGGTTGCCATTTCCTCCTCCAGGGGATTTTCTTGATCCAGAGATCAAAGCCATGTCTCATGTTTCCTGCATTGCAGGTGGAGTCTTTACCACTAGCACCACCTGGGAAGCCCCAAACTGTACTTCAATTTAAAAAATAATATATATTCTTGATTCAGACATATATATGTACACACACACACACACACATATATAAAAATCACTTTGCTGTACACCTGAAAGTAACACAACATTGTAAATCAACTATGTTTCCATAAAATTTAAAAAAAAACAGAAAAAAAGACATTATAATTTCAAAACACTCAAACGATTGGACATTTCTCTAGATAGATTACAGAGGACAAGAGGCCCCTGAAGCTTTGTAATGCTTTTATCGTCGATTGCACAGAGATGGCCATGGAAGAATGGGGGACAGAATGGGTAGCTCCCAGTAAAAGCAGAAAAAGAGCCCAGTGTATCAGGTAGAGCAGGTAACATTGCACAGACATTCCTGTGGCACCAGGGAATGGGCATCTCCACAGAGGTTTGGTGGTGGATGATGGATTAGGAGGATAGGTCTCACTGAAAGAGATCCAGGGCCACCAGGAGATGGGGATCACTTAGCAAAACCTTGAGGACACCAAGGAACAGGCATCACTTAGGGCCAGAAGAATGGACATCACTTTATCAGATCCTGGGACACCAGGGGAAAGAAATCACTGACAGCAATCCTGGGAGGATCAGGAGGTATAATTGCATCAGATGCAAGAAAGATGTTTACACAGTTGGCCTTCGCCTTGTGCAGCCTCTGCTCCATTATAAGACACCATGCCCTTGGCACTATCCTTTCCTTCAGCCCAGACCCCAGAGTGAGACACCTGCAGGGCACCCCCTGAACCCTGAGCCTGAAGCAGAACTGTCCATGCATGCCCAGTCCACTCTGCTGGGCTTCACTTGACCTGCATGCTCCAATATGAGAAGCCACTTGCAATCTTCTGTGACTTGGAGACCTGGGAGTGTTTGTTACGCAGCAGTTGCTGACTGCTAGCTCCCACCTGCTGAAGACATGCTACCCATGTAGTGGAGGGGAACAGAGAAGTCTATGATCTGTGCTCAAGAACAATAGTCAATTTGTGCAACCTATTAATTCTATCTGCTTCTGGAGAGAAAGAAAATCGTTATACAGTAACTCGAGAGATTTTATGCTTCACATCAGAGGGTATCCCATTATACTTTCATAGACTTGAATATCCATGATTATCAACAACATTTGTCTACAAATGCAAGTTAATAATGTGCTGTGAGCTGGTTTATCACAACCGAGTCAGTGCATGCCCCGGTCTGCCTTGGTTGTTTCTCAGAGGGCCTGGGGGGGTCTCAGTCCCACACAGAGTCCTGGTTAGTCCTTGCTTTATAAAATCAGACAGACAACCTTCAAAACACACAGGTGTGTATATTTTCTTTCCTTTATTTGGTGTCAAGGACTCAAGGATTTATTTTTCAACTGTATATATATTCCATTCCATTGTACAAGCATTTTTCACTTAAAGTCTCAACAATACTGAAAAAAATCAGAAGCTCGGTGGGAAATTGCTTTTCTGAACCCTATTTTCTACTGTTTCAAACTGGAGAAGTTATTACATGTTACACATCCACCCAAATGCTCCAACCAATTTTATAAGTGTAGCTTAAAAAAAAAAAAATGTAAAATCCCTATATATATATATAAACCTGTCCTGGGAGCAGGTAAAAATCTTACAGCATCACTTGCTGACTATAAGACAATTCATACAATTGTCACAAACAGTTGTTCTGGGCGCCGTACCCCCAGGATATCTGAGATTCATGGCTCTTTGGTGGGGAAAAGGAAGCCTTTCCAAATACCTTGACTTTGAGGATCTACCACTTGTATTTTGAGAGAAAGTTGAAACTTTGTCCATTTAGCAATTTGTTTAAAATGTCATCTTGAATTGTGGGGTCAAAAATGTGTATTTCTCTTTAAATACATAGCTGAGAAGAGATTTATTTATATCATATATGTGTGTTAAGTTATATATTATATATCAATATATGCATTGTTCTTGTTCTTTAGTCGCTAAGTCATGTCCGACTCTTTGCAACCCATGGACTGTAGCCCACCAGGCTCCTCTGTCCATGGGATTTCCCAGCAAGAAGAATAGAGTGGGTTGCCAGGCCCTCCTCCAGGAAATCTGTCTGACCTAGGGATCAAACCCAAGTCTCTTGTGTCTCCTACACTGGCAGGATTCTTTACCACTGCACCCACCACCAGGGAAGCATATGCATATATAATGAAGTTTGATATTAAAAACCAACTAATGTACTTCCAGTACATGTATATGTACCACTTCTTTACCCATTCACCTGTTGGTGGACATTTAGGTTGCTTTCATGTCTCGGCTATTGTAAATAGTGCTTGATGGCACCTGAGTTCTCCAAGTACCTGAGACTTTCCCGGCTCAGGGCGTCCCTACCAGCGTTTTGCAGCTCGAGACACTAGCTACCCTCTGGCGCCACCTACTGGTTCCCTTTCCCCTTCATCCCAGAATTTCCTTGCACTCGAAAACAAGAAGAGATTTTGAGCCGATGACATTCTCTTTATATTGATTGTGGGAATGGAGGGGTGACGTTCTGATTCCTAAGGTGATACATTTGTGCTTGGGCTTCCCTGGTGGCTCAGATGGTAAAGAATCTGCCTGCAATGTGGGAGATATGGGTTCAATCCTTGGGCTGGGAAGATCCCCTGGCGAAGGTCATGGGGCCCACTCCAGTATTCTTGTCTGGAGAATTCCTCGGACAGAGGAGTCTGACAGTCCATGGGGTCGCAAAGAGGTGGACACGACTGGGCGACTTTCACTTTCACACATTTTTGCTTGACATTTGTAGAAAATACAAAAATATTTTCTAAAGACAAGTCCCAACTATAAACAAGCCTCTCCCACCCATAAAGCCCCACTTTGAAATAACCATTGTTCATATTTTTGGTACCAACTTTCCAGTTTATTTTATGATATTATTTTATTATGTGTATTTTATGTATGTTATATTTACTATATGCATCTTCTCTATACATGTTACATTAGGGGAAGATTATTGTTACTTCATTCTGTTTTCCCTAGATTCTATTCTGTAACCTGGTTGGTTCTATTTAATTCACACTTTCCCTTAATCCATGATGTTTGAATATTGTCATCGTTATAACAGTCTGTAACTTATGTAATATCTGCCTCCCATTATTTGATAGTTCACTTAATTGTGCATGATTTTCTTGGATATAAAGCTGCTTGCTCATCTTTCATGCTTTCACAGCAATTTATTCCTGGGAACAAAACACTTAGATCCACCAACTGTAGGCTTTTTTATGGCTTTGGATTCTCTTTGTCTAATTGCCTTATGTGTGTGTGTGTGTGTGTGTGTTGGGCTTAGTCGCTCAGCCTTGTATTACTCTTTTGTGACCCTATGAATTGTAGACCACCAGGCTCCTCTGTCCATGGGATTCTCCAGGCAGCAAGAATACCAGAGTGGGTTGCCATTCCCTTTTCCGGGGAATCTTCCCAAACCAGGGATCGAACCCATATCTCATGTCTCTTGCATTGCAGGAGGATTTACTGTCTGAACCACCAGGGTAAGCCCAGTTGCCTTCTAGGAAGTACCAATTGGCGTTCCCACGAACAGCGCTTCTTTCCCTACATCCTCACCAATGTTTGGCAGTATCATTTGTTAAAAATCATAGCCAACATGGTATGTAAAACAATGGTAACTCATTATTGCTTTAATTTGCTGGGGTCAGGGTCGGGGGGTGGTGAGTGCTGCTCAGCCACAAACCAGCTGTTTGACTCCAGGCCAGTCACCTAATTTTTCTGTGCCTCAATTTCTTTGATTGTATGATAAGAATCATATTGTACACTGGGACAGTTCCTTGCTTGTGTGAGCTTGGGATGAGCCCATACATGGAAAGCCCAGAGGACAGCGGCTTATATACAGGACAGTGTAAATATCGATGGGGAAGGGCGCACCTCTCAGGAGTCTGTTCAGTTGGACCCAGTTTCATTACCCTGAGCTCACAGCAGCTCTCTTGAAACAATGTTATTTAATTGTGAGCAACTTTGGTTGCTATGATTTTTACCATTAGGAAGATTTGATCTACATTTCACATTTTACCCAAATGGGTATTTCCCTGGTAGCTCAGATGGCAAAGAATCCCCCTGCAATGCAGGGATCCAGGTTTGATTCCTGGTCAGGAAGTTCCCCTGGAAAAGAAAATGGCACCCCACTCCAGTATTCTTGCCTGGGAAATTCCATGAACAGAGGAGCCTTGCAGGCTACAGTCCATGGGGTCCCAAAGAGTCAGACATAATTGAGCTACTAACACTTTTACTTTATCTAATAGAGTAGAAAAGACTTTAGGAGATTAACATGAATCGGTAATTTTCAATTGTATGGTCTTTTGGAGTTTGAAAAGCTGCTTCTAATTTTAAAATAATAATATTAATTCATAGATGGATAGTATAATGGATAAAATTATGTTAAAGCAAATACAGCAAAATACTAATTTTAGAAGCTAGATGGTGGGCAGACCTATACTGATGGCACAACTTTTTCACATTTCTATGTGTTTGAAAAAATGTTTTACAAGTTGTTGATGGAGAGAACTGCTTTTTTGAATTATTTCATTTTTTCACTCTCTGACCAAGCAGATTTCTGAGTCTCTTTGTCTTGATCTGTCTTTCTTGTCTAAGTTCTGAGTGTCAGCCTTATGGGGTCTTGCCTGCAACTCTTCCCCTTTGTACATTAGGTTCCTCAAGCAAGACTAATGGCTCTGGAGCTTAGTCACCCCTCCTCCCCTGGCACCTCCCCTCACATCTCCAGCACTCACTCCTTCAGTGAGGGTCACCCTGACTCCGACAGCCATCCACACACCTGGGTGGTAACTCAAGTTCAACCATTCAAACTGAGGGGCACCATTACCATCAAGAATCTCAAGTTTTATGTATATACACACACACACACACACACACAATGGAATACTACTCAATCATAAAAAATGAAATACTGCCATTTTCAGGAACATGGATGGGCCTAGAGATGATCATG
The DNA here is from genome assembly GCA_006410875.1 of Neotragus pygmaeus. Lineage (NCBI taxonomy): Eukaryota > Metazoa > Chordata > Mammalia > Artiodactyla > Bovidae > Neotragus > Neotragus pygmaeus. The sequence goes on from SJYV01023749.1 coordinate 1,610,206, forward strand.
TTCAGTGAATCAGTCAGAAGGAGAAAGACAAATATCATATCATATCATTTATATGTGGAATCTAAAAAATTATACAAATCAACCTATTTATAAAACAAAAACAGTCTCATGGACACAGAGAACAGACTTGTGGTTACTGAATGGAAAAGGGGAGGAGGAATAAATTAGGGGGTTGGGAATAGCAGATATACACTACCATATATAAAATAGGGGATCTTCCCAATCCAGGGATTGAACTCGGGTCTCCTGCATTGCAAGCAGATTCTTTACTGACTGAACCGCTAGCAAAGCCTGAGATAAACAACAAAGGAACCATATGCAATATCTTGTAATAACCTATGATGGGGAAGAATCTGAAAAAGAACATATACATGTGCATAAGGCTTCCCCAGTGTCTCAGTGGTAAAGAGTTCACCTGCAATCCAGGAACTGCAAGGGATGCAGTTTCGGTTCCTGGGTCAGGAAGATCCCATGGAGGAGGGCCATGGCAACCCAGTTTCCAGTATTGCTGCCTGGAAAATCCCACGGACAGAGGAGTCTGGCAGTCTACAGTCTATAGGATTGCAAAGAGCCGGACACAACTAAAGCGACACACACATGTATGTATGTAGGTGAAGTGAAGTGAAAGTCACTCAGCCGTGTCTGACTCTTTGCGACCCCATGGACTATACAGTCCAAGGAATTGTCCAAGCCAGAAGACTGGAGTGGGTAGCCTTTCCCTCCTCCAGGGGAACTTCCCAACCCAGGGATCGAACCCATGTCTCCTGCATTGCAGGCGCATTCTTTACGAGCTGAGCCACGAGGTATGTACATATAACTGAATCACTTGGCTGTACCCCTGAAACTAACAAGATATTGTGAATCAAGTGTAGTCACATTTCTAAAAAGAGCCTCAAATTCTCCCCCATTCAGCCCCACTTCAACCCTCTCCTGCAGCTCATCTGCTGGAGTTATTTCCGTGGGCTGAGGGGCATCCCAGCACTATCATGGTCTATGTTCCTGCTTCCCCAGACCACTTCCCCTCAGTCCACAAGAATAACATAACCCCATCACACATCAGCACTGCAAGCACTGGGTCCAGTCTCTCAGGACATGGTATCACTGAAGAATCCAAGTCACCCTCTTTCACCACCTGGCTGACCTCAGCTTCCCCCGAGGGAGAACTATTAACAAGACAGCGGCCAGGGCAGAGTGAGTCCGGAGCACAGGTGGTTGGTTTGTGTGGCTTGAATCTTGGGAATTCCACAGGGGCTCAGACCCCCTCAGGGTCTGCGGACAAGCTCATCACTAAATCACTGGCTCCTGCTTTGGTCACCTAGGTATCCCTTTCCCAATGGCCCCCCTCCCCATTTCCAATAGGATTAGGAGAAGCCACTAAGCATTGTGGGAAACTCCCTTCCGTTGCCTTCTCAGGAGGCTGCGATTATGAAAGCCCTGGCCCAGCGTTTTATTCCACCTATTGACCAAAGAGTCCCCTGCTGTCTTGGGATCCTTCACAGGGCTGAATAGACTCCAGTTTACAAAAGCGGTCGCGGCGGGGATGTTTTCCACGGTGCCGTCCTACAGGTAACCATTGTCTGCGGATTATTCATGTACTGCGAGCTTTGGAGGCCTGAAGTCGGAAGGGGCCCGCCTTCACAAACGATGATAAACAGCTCTTAAAGGGTCGCACAGGTCAGCGAGAAATCGGATTTGATTGACACAGATTCTATTGACCCAGGATTTTTAAGAAAACAGTTACCAAGGAGAAAAAGAAGCCACATTCCACAGCTGGGCAAAGAGCCTGGACTCAGGGATTGTGACAGAGCGCCCTCTGCTGCTCATTCAAGGCTCTGCAGACCATGAGAGCAAATCGCAGTGAAAACCCAGGCTTGGGCTATATAGTAGTTTCTCACTAGTTATCTATTTTATGTATAGTAAGGCAATGGCACCCCACTCCAGTACTCTTGCCTGGAAAATCCTATGGACGGAGGAGCCTGGTGGGCTGCAGTCCATGGGATCACTAAGAGTCAGATACGACTGAGCGACTTCACTTCACTTTTCACTTTCATGCATTGGAGANTTGATCCATCCCTGTCTCTTATACACATCTGGAGGCAGAGGGACCACCTGAGGGCACACAAGCCCGCGGCACTCACTCCATCATCCCATCAGGCCCCACAAGACACCCACTCAAGGACAAAATGATTACAAATTATAAGACAGCAGACGTATGAGCTAGGTTATCCCCTTAGATTTCAAAGTCCTAAAACCCAGGGCCCCCAAAATCTGATATTATTTGCAAATAGGGTTCTTGTGGATGGAATTAATTAAAATGAGGTCAATCTGGAGTAGGGTGAGCCCCTAACCCAACATGATTGCTGTCCTTATGAAAAGGGGGGAATTCAGACACAAACAGGGTGCAGGAAGGAGACACACGAAGACATGGGGAACATGGTGGGGCGGGGGGGCATCTGCAGGCCGGGGAGAGAAGCTCTGGACAGTCTGCTTCATGGTCCCGGAAGGAGCCAGCCCTGCAGCACCTGCACTGTGAGACGATTCATTCCTGCTAGTTAAGCCGCCTAGTCCGAAATGCTTTGTCACGGCTGCCCCAGGACAAAGAGACTGTGGCGTGTTAAACCCCTAGTGTGGGGCCTCCTGGGTTTGGGGCTTCCGGTGACCACATGAGTCTCACCCAGGAGGCTGCTGGCTTTTCGGTTTCCACTAGTGAAGGCCTCCAGATTTTTCCTCCTGAGCATGCATTTCCTCTTTTCTTCTAACGGCACTCTGATTTGAAGGAGGAGGCACCCCCAATATGCTGTGTGCATTTTTTGTGCATTTTTGGGGGGGTTTCCTCAGCTCTGGGCACTAGGATGCCCAAGTGGCATCACCATCCCATCTCTCTAGCCAGCTTAGCAGGCACAGAGATAGGAAAGTGACCCACGACCTGGACAGTGCATGCATTCCTGGGAGTTTCTCTCTCTTTTTAAAAAACTTTATTCATTTATTTTTGGTTGTATGGGATCTTTTGTTACTGTACATGGGCTTTCTCTAGTTGCAGTGAGCAGGGCTTACCCTCTGCTTGTGGTGTGCAGGCTTCTCACTGGGGTGACTTTTCCTGTGGCAGAGCACGGGCTCTAGGGCACAGGCTTCGGTAGATGTGGCACAAGGGCTTAGCTGCCCCTCAACATGTGGGACCTCCCTGGACCAGGTGGATAAGAATCCACCTGCCAATGCAGGGGACACAGGTTCGATCCCTGGGCCTGGAAGATCCCATATGCTGCGGAGCAACTAACTCCATACACTGCAACTGCTAAGCCCTTGAGCCCTGGAGCCCGAGCTCTGCAACAAGAGAAGCCACCGCGATGAGAAACCCATGCACCACAACTACAGAGTAAGCCCTGCTCACCACAACTAGAGAAAAAAAAGACTTTCATGTAGTCAAAAATAATTTTTTTAAATAAATTAAAAATTAAAGAACATCATTTTTTTTAAAGCTTGTGCAAGATGGAGAGGAACTCAAAATAAGAGTGGAAAAGAGAACACTTGTTGGAAGGTTACTATCTGCACCCTTCAAAAGGATGTGTATTTTCAAAATCAATCCCCACCCCTCAAGGAAGGGACTATTATTAATATCATGAGCTCTGATTCATGGATGGGTCAGTCTAAGGAAGGTAAACTCTAGCAGACTCAGGCTGGCACAGGGTTGGAGAGGAACAGGTTATAAAGTTCTGCTAACACTCTTTTCTGGAAAGTTCCATTCGGATTGATATCTTAGCAGCTCCCTATTCTCCACCATGGGTCTCATCGATCCTGCCACCAATACAGTATCTATTTTATTACTTTGTCACAACACACTTCAACGTTATTTATGGGAAGTCCTTCCCTTATATTTCTTTTTTGGCAAAAATGTCCTTTTTAATCTTCCTAGATGAATTTGAGATACACTGGGCAACATTTTCAAAACTAATTGGAGGAAAATTTACTCTTGAAATGTTGAGTCTTTCCACCCAGAATTATGATGTCTATCTTCATTTATTTAAAAGTCCTTTTACATCCCTTGTGAGATCTCAGTTTTCTTTAAACAAGCAAACCTCTCCCCTTGCATATAAAAAAAAAACCTCTCTTAATACCTGTGTTATAAAGTCAAAATTGAAGCTACTAATCTGTTAGAAATGGCCAATAATGAAAATTGAGATGAAAAAGAACAATCATACCTATAAATTTTGAGCCCCATAAATATCGATCCTTTGATTAAAAGAATAAACAAATGAATCATTTCTGTTTATCTCAGGTAAATATATCATTTCTGATATGTTTTTTAGCATTCTGAAAAGGACTCCTGACAATTCCACATGACCCCAGGCGGGGACCACTGTCCTGGGCTATGTGACGTCACTAAAATGTGGGACAATCTGTGACGCTGACAGCAACCCAGCAACCAGGACCCTCAGCAAACTCACTCAGCTCCCAGGCTCTTCCCTGAGGCCATGATAGGCTGCCCTTCCCTTCTTAAGGGAACTGCACCCACGCCTGGGGCTGTCTGCCATCCCCTACCATGGCCGACATGTGCCCTGTAAGAAACTAGTAGACAGATGAATGGATAAAGAAGATGTGGTACATATAAACAGTGGAATATTGCTCAGTCATTAAAAACAAAACTGGGTCATTTGTAGAGATGCGGATGGACCTAGAGACTGTCATACAGAATGGAGTAAGACAGAAAGAGAAAAACAAATATCGTATATTAATATATGTATGGGGCTTCCCAGTGGTAAAAGATCCACCTGCTAGGCAGCAGACACAGGTTCAATCCCTGGATCAGGAAAATCCCCTGGAGAAGGAAATAGCAATCCACTCCAGTATTCTTTCATGGGAAATTTCATGGACAGAGGAGCCTGGTGGGCTACATTAGTCCATGGGGTCACAAAGAGTCAGACATGACTAAGCACACACACAGCACCGTGTGTAAATAGCTAGCTAGTGGGAAGCTTCTGTACCGCACAGGGAGCTCAGCTCGGGGCTCTGTGATGACCGAGAGGGGGGAGTCATGTCCTCAGACAGCCCCGCTCCGGCTGGGCTATAGCCCTGCGTCCAGAGCCAGGGTTGGAAGTACTACTGGCTGAGAACCACCAGCGAGCAGCTGCCTCGGGCATTTCAGTCCCGGAAGGGATGCACATTGTCTCTGCTGACTGCCTTCCTCTCTCTGAGCTTGAAATCAGGAGTAATGATTCATTAAATCCACTTCACTTGCCTTTACCGATCAAGGTCATGCATCTCCTCCAAACATCACGTAGCCTGAACAGTAAGATGCTGCTTTGAATGGTGCCGCTGGAATTCGGAGTCAGCTGTGTCCAATTCCAAGCTGAATCTGGTTAAGACTGGCTGGAACCAACCACCCTCCAGCTGGGCGTGTGTGTGCTGATGGTTGACCTTTTGATATCGAGGGCTGAAAACTCTGCCCTCAGATTGTGCTATGCTGTTCAGTTGCTCAGTCGTGTCCAGTTCTTTGTGACCCCACGGACTGTAGCCTGCCGGGGTCTTCTGTCCATGGGATTCTCCAGGCAAGAATACTGTGGTGGGTTGCCATTTCCTCCTCCAGGGACTCTTCCCGACCTAGAGATCAAACCCATGTCTCCTGCTTGTCAGGCTGATCCTTTACCACTAAGCCACCTGGGCAGCCTCGGTACTAGGCGCATCTGCTTTTGAATGTTGCTTAGCTTTGCCTGCACAGAAGCACGATGAGGCTCGTCTTTTCAATCACCTTTCCCCACACTCCCCACACCTGGTACCACCCAGCTGCTTTATTCTTCATTCCTTAAGTGCTCCAGTCCCTCACCTTCCGGGAGGAGGTCTGAGACTTGTTCTCTTGTCCCCTCACTTAGCTGCCTTGCAGACAAGCCCCTTCTTTGCCGTAAACCTTGGGGCTCATGTTTTGACTGCTGCCCATCGGGCAATGGGCTCTTTGCCGCCAGGCAGCACATGTTTTGTTCCTGGCACAGTGCTGGGTGCTGGGCAATAGGAATTGGCGACATGACAACGGCCACAGAGAGGAGCAAAAGGGACTTGCACCATGAGGGCCAGGACGGTGGCCCTGCAGGCAGGAGTGAGTGTGTGCAGACTCCTCGAAGTAGGGTCTGCGCCCATCCACTGGCCTCAACTGGGCCCCACTGCCCTCGGTGGTTTACAGCTCTCTCCCGAGGTCTTCAGGCCCGTGTGTATCCCTAACCCAGCGTGAAGACGGGAGATGTAGTCTCTGAAAGGTGATTCCCAGAGAGACTGTGAGGGAATTTCAAGGTGCCTGGGAAAGATCCGGGAGGAGGTAAGGTCACTTCCAGACACCTCCAGTCATGGTGAGACAGACTCGGGTGGTGCCTCCAGAAAGACTCAGGACAGGGGAAAATGTTGGGTGTCACATTTAGCTACAAATATGTGGGAAGATTCAGAGACCAAGAAATTTTAAACCAGTTCCTACTGTAACAAGAAAACATATATACACACATACAAACACATAAGCATATACATACATAAAAACATGTATATGGTCTCCTGCATTCCAGGCAGACGCTTTAACCTCTGAGCCACCAGGGAAGCCCTGTATATGCATATCAGTTCAGTTCAGTTAAGTCGCTCAGTCATGTCCGACTCTTTGTGACCCCATGAATCACAGCACGCCAGGCCTCCCTGTTCATTACCATCTCTCGGAGTTCACTCAGACTCATGTCCATCGAGTCCGTGATGCCATCCAGCCATCTCATCCTCTGTCGTCCCCTTCTCCTCCTGCCCCCAATCCCTCCCAGCATCAGAGTCTTTTCCAATGAGTCAATTCTTCCCATGAGGTGGCCAAAGTACTGGAGTTTCAGCTTCAGCATCATTCCTTCCAAAGAAATCCCAGGGTTGATCTCCTTCAGAATGGACNCTTCTCCTCCTGCCCCCAATCCCTCCCAGCATCAGAGTCTTTTCCAGTGAGTCATCTCTTCACATGAGGTGGCCAAAGTACTGGAGTTTCAGCTTCAGCATCATTCCTTCCAAAGAAATCCCAGGGTTGATCTCCTTCAGAATGGACTGGTTGGATCTCCTTGCAGTCCAAGGGACTCTCAAGAGTCTTCTCCACCACCACAGTTCAAAAGCATCAATTCTTCGGTGCTCAGCCTTCTTCACAGTCCAGCTCACATCCATACATGACCACAGGAAAAACCATGGCCTTGATGGTAAACTCCTTGGTTGTGGAGCCTAAGCCTTCGAACTTTTTAAGATCTCCTGGGCTCAACAGGGCCTTTGTCAGGAAGGAAATGTTCCAGTTGGATGAATGAAACTGGAGTTTTGATCTTACATTAAAAAAATAATGATTCAGTCACTACTTCTTATCTACAATAAGTATAAGTTGTGGCTGAAAAGCAGCTTCCCACTATTGTAACAAGTAATTTACATTTGTCTACTGTTTTTCAGTAGAAATGGCAATCCACTCCAGTACTATTGCCTGGAAAATCCCATGGACAGAGGAGCCTGGTAGGCTACAGTCCATGGGGTCGCAAAGTCGGACATGACTGAGCGACTTTACTCACTCACTCTGTTTTTCAAGGTTTCAGCTTCCCTTGGTCATGTACTTATTCTGAGTCCTTTTTTTCTCCCCGTTTATTAATTTGGTTAAACGCATGTTTAACTTCTGCTTCTGCAGAATATGCTGATTTTAGAGCTTATTTTCAGTGACAGCCATGTCATTGTATGAGAACATTTTATTGGAGAAATTTCAACTTCTCCTCCAGTGGGTTTTGTTTGTTTTCGGTATTTCTTAGTAAAGACTACTGGCTTTGGGACACCCTAGGCTTGAATCCTGAATCTGCCATTTAATAGTTATGTGGCTCTGGACTACTTATTTCATTTTTCTAAGCCTTTTTTTTTAATTTGTAATATTAAAAAGATGGCCATAGTAATGATTGTGAGAATTAAATGAGAAAATTATGTTGAGGAGTTAGCTCAGTGACCAGTCCACAGAGATACTTAGTATCTGTGATTATGATCAAGGTAGATATTGTGAACTTTACTCATTCATTTATCCATCCATTTATCTGATTGTTACAACAATGGCACTTCCCTGGGCACTACAGAAAAACAAAACTAAGACATTCTTCCTTCTAGCTTTTCTTAAATGTGTGTGTGTGTGCGCATGTGTGTGTATGTACTCTTCATTTACTATCTATTTAACTACGTAAACTGCGGTGATATAAGTTATAAGAACTGGCAGTATCCACTTTTTTAATGTTAATCACTTAACCAACAAGCCTTTATTAAATATCTTCAATACTTGATGCTCTGAGGAACTCAAGAGTACTACACACTCACTAGTTCTTAAAGAAGTTTCTATGGGGCTGTAGATACATATATAACAGTGAAGGACTGTATATAATTAGGAAATTGTGGGCTACAGAGAAGTGGCTCTCAGTCTGCTCTCAGCTGGGACAAATCCCAGGCACCATGATTCATAGGGACACAATCTCTTATTAATCATGGTTGTGCCAACACCTGCTTTTCCCCATTACTCAGCAGATGGAAAGAGTTAAGTGTCACGTGAATATAGGGATAGCTCTAAACACAGTCTCTTTTGTTTGTTTTAAGTTGATTATTAGCAAATTTCAGCACTTCACTGCTATCAGATAAAAATGCTTTGCCTGAAACNTTACTCAGCAGATGGAAAGAGTTAAGTGTCACGTGAATATAGGGATAGCTCTAAACACAGTCTCTTTTGTTTGTTTTAAGTTGATTATTAGCAAATTTCAGCACTTCACTGCTATCAGATAAAAATGCTTTGCCTGAAACTGAGAAAAAGATTCAAAAAAGGGTCTTAAAGTAAAATGCGTGCAGGGAGTGAGATGAGCTGAATCTGAGAACCTACAGGAAGCTGACAGAGAAAACCTCGGTGAGCCAGGATCCACTTGCATTTTTAAATGGGGCTGCACCCATGTGGCCCTCAGTCATCAAAGGACCAACAAACAACTCTCGTTTCTCAACCCACATGCCTGAGATTTTCTGTGAACTTTCTGGATTTTAATGTTGATTCATACACTTTTAAACAGAATAGGACACATCAAACATGTCCAGTTTATCTAAGACCTAAAGGTCATTGGTTTGTGATCCAACTTACAGACCAAACTTTTAAATTTCATATCCTAGTCAGCAAAAACATGTTGAACATGAAATTCAAAATGTAATTTATAAATTTTATACATGGACTCAAAGTAGATGAATTGAATGTTAATAATACCCTCTTTATTTTAGGAAAAAAATAAATCTAAATAGATGTTCTCACATTTCCCTTCTTCACTCTAGAGTATCACCGTGGTGATGCTGTCTGGACTCCGGGTGCTCTATAGCACCACCTTGGGGTGCAGTCTGGACTCTGGGTGCTGGAGGAATTAAAGATCATGGGACCTAGGGAAGTGGGAAATAATTCTCTCTTGCTCTCCCACCCCTGACAGCCAAGTTCCCAGTTGCCTTCTGCAAAGCATTCATGATAAATATTTGGCCGGGGCGGGGGCAGGGGCGGGTGGCGGTTTTCCTGTATTTTTCATTGTAAGTTAATTTATTCAAAGGAAATTTATTAATAGCTACTATGCCCCAGGGGCTTTTCAGTTGGCTCAGTGGTAAAGAATCCTCCTGCCAGTGCAGGAGGCACAGTTTGGTCCCTGGATTGGGAAGATTCCCCCGGAAAAGGAAATGGCAACCCACTCCAGATTCTGGCCNTATTCAAAGGAAATTTATTAATAGCTACTATGCCCCAGGGGCTTTTCAGTTGGCTCAGTGGTAAAGAATCCTCCTGCCAGTGCAGGAGGCACAGTTTGGTCCCTGGATTGGGAAGATTCCCCCGGAAAAGGAAATGGCAACCCACTCCAGATTCTGGCCTAGAGAATCCCATGGCCAGAAGAGCCTGGTGGTCCCTAGCCCATGGGGTCTCGAACAGTCAGACACAGCTGAGTGACTAGGCACACACACTCTGCACCAGGCCCTGTTTAGATGCTTGGGGGCTTCCCTAATTGGACTCCACATGCTGTTGGGAGAGACAGCTAGTAAACAACTAAACATTCAGTATGTAACTAAATGTCAAATAATGATCAGTGCGGTGAAGAAAAATATATCAGGGTAAGGTGACAGACATTATAGGGAGATGGGGAGTGGAGAAGGAGGAGACAGAGACAAGGTTGAGGAAAGGTCCCTGTGAGGAGCTGACATCTGAGCAGAGATCTGGGTGACAGGCCAGACTCAGTCTCTGGGAAAAGCACTGTAGGCAAAGGGACCATGTGTTGAAGTAAGAATGAGCTAGAATTAGATGAGGTCAAAACCAGATCATAGGGGATTGTGGAGACCTGGAGAGGAATATGGTTTTACTCAATTTGATTAAAAAAAAAACCACACACACACTTTAATGCTTTTGAACAGGGAGAGAGTTGGGAGTGAGGGGATGATGTCATCTAATATTCCTTTTAACTGGATGCCTTGGGCTGCTGTGTGGGGATTAGATTGAAGGTTGCAGGCAGTGAGGCCAGTGAAGTAACGAGAAGATTGCTAGCCTCATCTAGGCAAGAGGTGATGGCTCTCCTGAGGATGAGAATGATGGAAGGGGAGGGATGGTTGGGACTGGAATTTATTTTGAGGGTAGACTCAACAGAGCTTTCTGATGAATTATTCTGAGCAGTGAGTGCGTGTATGCGTGCTCAGTCGTGTCTGACTCTTTGCAACCCCATGGACTGTAGCCCACCAGGTTTCACTGTCCATAAAATTTTCTAGGCAAGAATACTGCAGTAGGTTGCCATTTCCTCCTCTACCCCTGGATATTCCTTCTCATGTCTCACAGAAGAACTCATGTCTTCTGTGTCTTCCACATGGATAGGCAGACTTTTTACCACTAAACCGCCTGGGAAGCCCATTCTTTGCAATACAAGTGTATATTTATAGTTTCCACTCCCTCTTTTTTTTTNGACTCACTAGTTGTGGCCCTTGGCCTTCAGTAATTGTGTAGCATGCAGGCTCCCGGGCTCCGGTGCTTGGGCTCTGGAGTGCATGGGCTTAGTTGCCCATGGCATGTGGGATCTTAGTTTCCTGACTAGGGATCGAACCTGCATCCCTTGCATTGTAAGACAGACTCAACCACTGGACCAGGGCTCAGGAGCAGGGAAGCCTGGCCTGTTCCTCTTCACTGTGAGTTATTTTCTTCTCATAGAGGGTTGTTACCTCTTCCTTTGTCTGTTTTTGGAGGGGCATGTTCTTAATCAGGAGGTCCTTCATCAGAGAGGGCTTGGGGAGTGTCCAATAAGCTGGGAACAGGGGTTTCGTATAGTTGTATGAGACAGTACCAATTTGCGGCTAGCGAAAACACCTGCCTCAGAAAGCTTTAGTAGGTCCTGGGTTCCTGTGAGGACAGGGGTGTGTCACCAGTGGATGTCTGTCTGCCACCTCCCACTCAGTTTTGAGATCATTAGGCCCAGAGGGCTGGGCCAAGTTACTGATAGAGATACGGGTGTTTTTGCTTTCTTTTTCAACACTTTATGGCTTATTGCTTCCTTCCTGGGCTCTGCATCAGGTAAATCCTCAGCTTCAAGGAATCAGTGCCATGAGAAATATGGGTGAGGTGCGGTGTGGGTGTTGGGGTCAGATGAACGTGGGGTCACATCCAGCAGGCCTTTACCCCTGAACGATCTTAACCAAGTGACTCAGCTTCTGAGCCACACTCTCGCTTCCTTTGCCACCCAGGCCAGCTTAGAGCCTGTGGCAACCTCTGCGTTTTATGCTTTTGGCATTGATAATGAAGAATCTCACCTTCCCACCCCTGCCCGCCGCCCATTTTTTTGGCCATGCCACGAAGCTGGTGGGATCTTAGTTCTCCAACCAGGGACTGAGCCCAGGCCCTCAGCAGGAAAAACTCAGAGCCCTAACTACTGGACTGCCAGGGGAGCCCCAGAAATGAATAATTCCTTATTTGAGGATTTATAATTTTCTCATGAGCATCCTCCTTGCTCACTACAACAGAAAACTTTGCTGGAAAACTAGACCTGAATTTGAATGTTGGTTTTAGTTTTTCTTGACTTGAGCCTTGGTTTTCTTATCTGAAAATGAGGGTCATTGATGATTAATGAGATTATGTTTATAAACATCACTTAACAAATTTCACTTCTATTAAAAATATCGACATGTTGGGCCTTAAATTAACTGAATCTCCTCCACACCTGCCTCTGTCTTTTCATTGTTTTATTACCACAATAATTCAGATGCAAGTAGGGAAGTCCAAGCTGTGTCCCAGAGACCAGAGGTGAAGGCAAGGTTCTGGGCTTCAGTTTTTTTTTAAAGTCACATAAGAAAGTATAAGATGAATTTGATCTTTCAAATAAAGCTATAGTAAAACCTTGCTTCTTTGATTTTTTTGTAGTGATGGTGACACCATTTAGAAGTAACCGGAGAGGGAGACTTATAAAGGGGAGTGAGTGCAAACATCCAACTGGAAAAAAAATTGCAGATATACAACCAATGAAACTACTCTTTTTAATATACAAAGAGCTCTTTTAAGTTATTAATAAGATAAAGAATATATATGTATAAAAGGCAAGACATGTGAGTAGAAAATTCACCGAAAAAAGAATTTACACTGCCAGGCAGTAATTCAAAATGTCTAACCTAACTTGGAGAAGGAAATGGCAACCCACTCCAGTGTTCTTGCCTGGAGAATCCCAGGGCCGGGGGAGCCTGGTGGGCTGCTGTCTATGGGGTTGCGCAGAGTCAGACACGACTGAAGTGACTTAGCAACGACAACCTACACAAAGGAAAGAAATGAATAATCGTACGTGACATAGACATTGGTGACAGTGAAACCCATTTGTTGGTTTATCTGGAAAGAATTTTTAGGAAGATAATTTGGTGATATCTTTGATTTTCCTGGTGGTTCGGATGGTAAAGAATCTGCCTGCAATTCAGGAGACCCAGGTTTGATCCCTGGGTTGGGAAGATCCTCTGGAGAAGGAAATGGCTACCCATGCTATTATTCTTGCTTGGGAAATCCCATGGACAGAAGAGCCTGATGGGCTGCTGTCCATGGAGTTGCAAAGAGTGGGACATGACTGAGTGACTAACACACAGTAGTTAAAAACATAAATCCTTAGAGCCAGCAATTCAAATTCTTTTCATAGAATGTGTCAGCTAACAGTCTTCTCTGTTTTGTTAGTTTTTTTAAAAATAATTTTATTTATTTATTTTTGACTGTGCTGGGTCTTTGTTGCTGTGAGAGCTTTTCTCTAGTTGAGGCGAGCGGGGGCTACTCTCTAGTTGGGGTGTGGGGGCTTCTCCTGTTGCGGAGCCCGGGCTCTAAGGCACGCAGGCTTCAGTAGTTGCAACACGTGGGCTGGGTAGCTGTGGCTCCCAGGCTTGAGAGCACAGGCTCCATAGTTGTGGCGAAGGGACTTCGTTGCTCCGTGGCATGTGGGGTCTTCCCGGACCAGGGGTCAAACCTGTGTCTGCTGCATTGGTGGTCAGATTCTTTACCACTGAGCCACCAGGGAAACCCTGTTTGTGTTTTGCTGATGTTGTTTCTAGTATTTGTGTATTTATTTGGCTGTGCCGATTCTTACCGCAGCACATGGGATCTTTCACTGTGGCATGCGGGAACTTTAGCTGCAACGTGTGGGATCTAGTTCCCTGACCAAGGATGGAACCTGGGGCCCTGCACCAGCAGCATGAAGTCTTAGCCACTGGACCATGAGGGAAGTCCCTAGTCTTCCCTGTTTCTATAATATAAATATATCTAAGGACACTCACGGCTTCCCAGGTGACTCAGTGGGTAAAGAATCCACCTGCAATGCAGAAGTCATAAGAGACGTGGATTCAGTCCTTGGGAAGCTCCCCTGGAGGAGGGCTTGGCAATCCACTCCGGAATTCTTGCCTGGAAAATCCCATGGACAAAGGAGCATGGTGGGCTCCAGTCCACAGGGTCTCAAAGGGTCAGACATGACTGAAATGACTGAGCCCACACTCAAGAAACATTAATCATGGTTGCTTTGGGGATGAGAAGAAGAAAAGAGATATCTGCTTTTCATTTTTTCCCACTTCTGTACTGTTTGAATATTTAAAAAATCAGATGTTAAAATTGTTTTCTACACATAACAACTTGCTTAACAATAAAGTAAATCTTACCTCTNCCATGGTTGCTTTGGGGATGAGGAGAAGAAAAGAGATATCTGCTTTTCATTTTTTCCCACTTCTGTACTGTTTGAATATTTTAAAAATCAGATGTTAAAATTGTTTTCTACACATAACAACTTGCTTAACAATAAAGTAAATCTTACCTCTGATCTTAGGATCTTAAATATTTTGTTTAACAAGTGAACTGTCAATGAGCAAATGAAATATGAGATGTTTTCTTAATCCATTGCCTCATACACCAAATATAATCATTCAGCAGAATAACCTTGCTGGGCCTCACTGGGTCCTACGCCCTGTGGCTGTGTACTGAAGAAACCAGCTAGGCTGTAGTGGCTTTGTTCTCTGCTTTGCAGTTTTGCTGTTTGACGACGTCGTCCTGGTCACTTCAGCCTCCGGCCCACCATCTCCTTGAGACCTAACACCATGCCTTCAATTAGGTTGCAGAGTTCTGACAGAGAGATATTTGAAGTTGATGTTGAAATTGCACAACAGTCTGTGACCATCAAGACTATGTTGGAAGATTTGGGAATGGATGATGAAGGAGATGATGATCCAGTCCCCTTCCCAAATGTTAATGCAGCAATATTAAAAAAGGTCATTCAGTGGTGCACCCACCACAAGGATGATCCTCCTCCTCCTGAGGATGATGAGAACAANGCAGTATGTGCGGCAGTGAGGAGACTGGGATATACACCCCACAGCCCCACTCCCCAGTCCCCCTGCATGTGTCCCTAGCCCTTGGGGTTTATCCTTATATCACTTCATTCTTTCTTCCACAATGCAAATATAAAGGCAAGTGTGGCAAGTCATAGAGAAAGAAATGCATCGACTATTCTGTGAATTCAGAGAATTAAGTGTAACCTATTGGGCTTCCCAGGTGGCCCTAGTGGTAAAGAACCCACCTGCCAATGCAGGAGACGTCAGAGATGTGGGTTCAATCTCTGGGTTGGGAAGATCCCCTGGAGGAGGGCACGGCAACCCACTCCAGTATTCTCACCTGAAGAACCCCATGGACAGATGAGCCTGGCGGCCTTTGGTCTATAGGGTCACAAAGAGCTGGACATAACTGAAGTGACTTAACCTAGCCTAGTGTAACCTATGTGGGTGCCAGGGCCCTCGTGGAAGATGCTCCTCATGAACCAGGGAGAATAAAAAGGAATTCCAATCTTTAGTCATGCTTCTAGAAAAAGATTTCAGGCATTTCATTCATAAACCATAACAATCTTGTTGAATTACTTGTTAAATCTACTGTTTATTCTGGAAGAGTTTCAGATTTGGAGACATTGTGGTTATTGCTGTGAGCATCTTCTTTCCTTCTGAACCCAATTCTCCACACTTAGAAACCTCTCACTGTCTCCCCACCCCAGCCCACCTCCCTTGGAAAATATCCTTTCTGTTACAGCAAAAACAGAACTGAGTGAACAGCCTTTGGCACATACCAGCCAAACAGTCCTGAAGAGTTATACAATCTTGGTTATTACTTAGCTGTTACTACTACTAACACACACTTGTAGCTGGACTTGTCCATCATAAAGCTAATTATCTAATTCCATTTAGATTATACACTGCACCTGGCATCCTTCTCGCCCTACCCTCTCTTGTAGCATTCTGCATTTCAGAAAGAAAGTCACAGGCTGATAACTTCAGGGATACCAGACCCGGCTGCTGAGTTGCCCAATGCCAGCTGTGGTTGTTTTGAAATCTTGAAAAAAAAAAATGCAAAACCTTCATGAGGATATAAAACCTCTCCCTATTCCCCAGAGAAGGGGGCACAGTTCTTGAGGCGCTAGCCTGCTGTGTTCTCCCCCTTGCCTGGCAAAAAGAAAAAAGCCACTCTTTTCTATTTCCTCCAAATGCTGCCTCCGTATTTCTATTCAGCATCAGTGGACAGGGAGTCAAGGTTTTGGCAGCCTTCCTAGCACCCAGCTTCCAGAAATTGTGAGTCCCTCTTTCTTGGTTTACTCTCCCGTTCAACTACTGCAGCAGCCTCTGGGTCTTTTTCTGTTTTCTATCCTGTTTCTTCACCAGTTTCACCCTAGTTTTCCCTCCCACGTAATGTGCTAGAATCAGCTCAGCACGCAAGCCCCTCCCCTCTCTTCCTGTCTCTTCCCTGTTCTCCAACCATTGCCCTGACTCTGTTCTGCATCATGAAAAAAAATGACAAACCAATAGGAAGGCACATCCTCTTAGAGGTGCAGGAAGCGGGCAGAGTCAAATTCTTCCCTGTGGGTGGCATGATGGGTGGTCTGACTGCTGCAAGTACTCTTTATGGCGGATTGTGTCTGCTCCCAGTCTGAACAGCCCCGGAGATGCCCACAGCTGGAGGGATCATCCCAATTCCACACGTCAAGGTCCCAGGAACTGGACAGGGAAATTCTGCCTTGAGGTTAGATCTGCAGGAGACCTCTCCCCAAAAAGAGGATGTCTGCATGGCTGATGTGACCTCTGCTGAGACGTTGCCCAAAATACTCTGCTCATTACTCTGCTTTGCAAACTGACTACTGGAGTAAGGGCTTCCGACGAGTGTCAAGTGGGTGTGCTTGAAGCGTGTCACCGTATTTTGAACAAAGCAGCTGTGGCCACAGGAAGCTGTTCACTGTGGAACACTGGTCTCCTCACTGAGGACAGAAATCTCTTAGCAGTTGCCCTTCAACCAAAGCATCAGAGCCACTCCCAGTTTCCTGGGTCCTGCAGCAAGCACTTCTATTTATTTATCCAGGGATCTCCAGTTTATATCAGACATGGCTTTCTGATAAAAACATCCCTACTGACAGACATTTCTCCAAGGAAGACATACAGATGGCCAACAGGCACATGAAAAGTTGCTCAATGTCAGTAATTATTAGAGAAATGCAAATCAAAACCACAGTGAAGTATCACCCCACAACCAGTCAAAATGGCTATCATTAAAGTCTACAAATGAAAAATGCTGGATGGGGTGTGGAGAAAAGGGAACCCTCCTACAACTGTTGGTGCAGCCACTATGGAGAACAGCATGCAGGTTCCTCAAAAAACTAAAAGTGGAATTACCATATGATTCTGCAATCCCACTCCTGGGCATATATCCAGAGAAAACTTTAATTCAAAATGATACATGCACCCCTATGTTCATAGCAATAGCCAAGATGCAGAAACAACCTAAGTATTCATCGACAGAAGGGTGGATAAAGATGTGGTACATGTATACAGTGGAAGATTACTCAGCCCTTAAAAAGCATGAAATATTGTCATTTGCAGCAACATGGATGCAGCTAGAGATTATCTTACAAAGTCAAGTAAGTCAGACAAATACCATATGGCATCACTTATATGTGGAATCTAACATATGACACAAACAGTCGACAAAACAGAAACAGACTCACACANATATTGTCATTTGCAGCAACATGGATGCAGCTAGAGATTATCTTACAAAGTCAAGTAAGTCAGACAAATACCATATGGCATCACTTATATGTGGAATCTAACATATGACACAAACAGTCGACAAAACAGAAACAGACTCACACAGAGACAGACTTGTGGTGCCAAGGCGGAGGGTCTGGGGAAGGATGGACTGCAAGTGTGGGGTTAGCCGATGCAAACTAGTCTATATAAGATGGATAAACAACAAGGTCCTACTGTACAGCACAGGCAACTAGAGTCAATATCCTGTGATAAACCATACTGTAAGAGTATTTTTTTTAATGTATATATGTGTATATACTAAGCCACTTTGCTGTACAGCAAACTAATTGAACATCATAAATCAACTATGCTTCAATTAAAAATATATATTGCTTGCCACTCTAGTAAACAAGGCATGTTGCCCACAATCAAGTCACCAGCCACTCAGCCTGAGGGGACTCGGGTGTGAAAAGCAGGACACTGGCCCTAGATAGCAAAGGTGCGTATTAAAGGGATAATTTCACTGAGCCCTGACTCGCTCACCTTCCCATCCCTAGAAAATCACGAAAATCATTGAGATGTCTGGTTTTCTAATGAGCATTAACCCTGTCAGTGTTGGACTACATGTTTGTTTTTTAGTGAAAACTCATACACCCTGGCTGCTCCCTGACCTCTTTGGAGCAGTCCCTCAGAGTGATCTAAGAGGCTGTACCCAGCTTACATCCTTGGTAAAGCCACCAAATAAAACATCATTCTCAACTTTCAGGTTATGTACTTTTTTTTTTTCAGTCGACGTAAGTCCCAAGCTTGCAGGCTGAACCTACTAGTGGGTGGCCCTGCCCTCGATCATGCTACCTTTTCTGGAACTTACCCCTTTCTCACAACCGGACCTGTAACCATCTTCTTGGTTTAGGAATCTGCTCATTCAGGGGATGCGAGTCAGAAGATGACAACTGGATGTTGCCTCAAAGGAAAACAAAATGGCTCGCTGTTCACACGGCACTCTCTCTGGAAACACAGACACATCTTCACCCTCACTGCAGCTAGGACATGGACCGCCTCTACAGAGCTCCTGCTGCGCTGAAACCCGAAAATGTGCTGTCTCATCTACACCGAACAATGAATCTTAGCAAAGGCGGGAACCAGGGTTGGATGAGGTCAAGACTGCGTCCTGTGTCCTGTGCGTACCGTGTTGGTTTCACACTTTAAAATCAAGCAAAGCCCCAGGCTTTGCTNTGCACATAATCATACGGACCACAGATGTACAAAAGCCACACTGACACAAGCATGATCTCTGGATAATTAGATTCCCTCAGGACAAGTCAGACCAACACAAGCACCAGCCAGGGAGCCTGTCCCACTGACAGGCTAAAGACTTAAGAAACATATATATTGGAACCAGAAGACTCCTAAAGGAATCCTGACCTACACAGTGATGACCAGCAAGAAAATAAAATGCATACATACAGACTTGACTCTGAGCTAAGCAGTCAAGATGCATAAACTATGAACGCATGCAATTTCATAACTGCACTCAAGAGGGAGCACAGCTTCTAAACGATTCTGTAATTCACATTTACAGCTTGCAATCAGGCATGCCTATATATTAGTTTTCAAGCCAGACAATGTTAAATTATAGTCACGAACTTACACAATCACATACAGAAGTAACAAGAGATAACTGTATTTTTAATATCCTTCACATATTCAAAGTTTTGACTACTTGCTATCATATAGATGCCCATTCGCTAATAAGATTTCATACATTTTACAGTCTAAATATAAAGCATATTATAATTCAAAAAAATTAAGAAGTACTACAAATGTTAATTACGGATTCCTGTAAACTTTGAGAATTAACTTTTAAAGTTCAGCAGAATAGTAGGCATGTAACAAGAACATTCAGGTGATCTGTACAACAGTTTAAAAGAATGACTTAATGTCTGGAAATAATCCCTCTGAGTTTAAAATTTGATTTTTATCACCACCTTAAATTCAGACATTATGAAGTGTGAACAGGGAAACACAAACCTTATTTTGTAAAGAATGAAAGCAGAGACCATTGTCTTTACGGTGCAGTAACTAATTTATTATCTTGGGTAATCGAACAGGTAGAAAGGAAGCTGAGTACAATAATCGAGCTTTTCCTGGAGGGTACTGGGCAGATTGGAACCTTATAAATCAATTTCAACAGAAGGAACTAGAAACGCTTTTTGGGGTACTTTGCAACCAATGTTTTCTATGCCAATGGCAAACTGTGTAAACAACTGTGCATAGATGGCTCTGATATCATGAAGTTTCTTTCCTATTTCTTTTAAAAGGCAATAGTTAATATATCAAATTGGAGTAAATTAAGATGTTAATATATTAAACAATTAATTTATAAACATTTAAACTTATAGACATCTTACAAAACAGCTCTGTGATAATAAAAATAATTTTTGCAAACATCAACAGACATGAGTGAAACATAATACAAAAACGTCTCTTAATGAGCATGTTAGCTGGGAAAGGGAAGAAAGTCTCAGACCTGAAATCTAATAGCTTCATAACAAGATATTTCTAAGTATACTTCACATACATACTTTTAACACTGAAATATTAAAAAAAAATTGAAAATTTCAATAATTCCTTATTTTAAGGCCATTGAAACAAGTCTCACATTGTTAAATGTTTGTGCTGTGTTATTTAGAGTCCAAGGATGTCTGGGTTAACACATCACATCCACTCTGTTTTTTCCACTGAACAATATATTCTGTTGTGTTCTCTCCTTGAATTTACTAATAAAATATCAGCACTGAATGCCACATGTCACAATGTCTAGGATTCATTCATGAAATGGGAGGATGCTGATTTGCTGCAGATGTGGTCTGACTCCAAGGACAAATGGCTCTTGGGATACGGTTGCTATGACAATGTTGTTGCTAGGATAATTCCAAGGATCACAAGCAAAATAACTACACAGATAATAATGAACATCATTTTCTGCAAGATAAAGAAAAACATTTATTAATTTGCAAGATAGCGAAGGAAAGAAATCACTGATGTCATTTCCTAACAAAATTCTCTTGGAATTTGAGATGGTTTAAAATCCATCCTCAAGAAAGAGCCCCTACAGGTCATAGAAAAGGGAGGAGTGGGAAAGGGAAGTTTCAGAGGCACAGCACAAAGTTACAGACACATATACATTAAATTAAATGAATTTAGTAATTTAAAATACATATTATTAAAACAATAACCATAACCATTGACTCCTGGAGGTAAAACACAACGTCTACTTGGCACTATGTGGGTTCTTAAAGAACACTTTCTATTGATCACAGTAAAATCCCAACTATTGTTTCTTGGATGCATTGTACATCTTATAATTTTAAATGGATGTATTTCTCATTTGCTGAAAAAAATCTTACTTATGCTTTTTTTTTTTACATTGAGGTAAGACACATATAAAAAATCAACACACCATTAACTCAGTCTTCTATTGCATCCTCAGCTCAGAGGAAGGCAATACAACATTTAACTTTTTGCTTCCAGTTAACAAGCATCCTTGCACAGGATGCTTGAAAAGCTAAACAACCTCTGGCTTGAGAAATCTAGTTTCTCTAGGAATACCATCTTTGGGAGAAGGTGAGGAATTCACAAAGATGAAAGGTATATCATACTGTCTGACTTCGAGTTCTCTTGGTAAACAGCAGAGATGCATCATTTTAAATTACGGTTACCAAACACATGGCACACTTTCACCTGAGAAATCACACCTGCTGAAACTGGTCAGTGCTACTACAGTATTAGCTGCCGAGAAAGCAATCAATTACTGTATGATTTATGAAGACAAGCATGGCCAGGCCCCTAAGGAAACTTTTGTGTCAATTACTCAGAACCTAGGGACCATTGCCTGCAGGACATCACACCCTCAAATTTCATGTCACTTATTCATATTATGCACATTTCCTGAAAAACAAGGCCTTGGTCCCAACCATCCTGGCATCTCCTCGTGTGTCTCCTTGAGAGCCTCTCTCAACATCTTTCTAGACACACCTTTTCCCTCTTGTCTATCACACCTTCCTTCCCATAGGCACCACCCTTCAGCTCCAGAACCTGCTCTATATGCCCGTTAACTTCAGCCACCAGGCGGCTCTGTATCTCGCTGCCATCCAGGCATCTGCCAGGTCTCTGGGTGCCATGCATGGGTGTGTGCTTGCACATCTGGCTTTTGGAAATGCCTCCTGAATCCCACCATGACTGGGTTCCTGCACCCTCAATACTATAGGTGGAATGACCATTCTCGTCCAACATCCTGCTCACAGCTCCATTCAAATGCCTGGACTTCTCCTTGGTGGCCCATGCACACCCCGAGTCAAGCTGCCACCTACTACACCTAAATCATGGCCACGTGCTCTCTCAGCCATGTCCTCGGATAGAAAGCCGGGCCTCTGGCCCTTGCCTCAAGGTTACAGGGACCAAGATTCCCTCCACATGGTGCCTACAGGCCCAGAGAAGGCTGTGCCGAACTACCTGCTGAAAGAATAAATTAGTTTTTCAAAAGTATAATTAAAGACACCAACCACTGCATTTGTATTAAAAAAAAATTGTTGGTATGCATTCTGATGTGTTTTGAGTTCACACATGCTTAAAGGCATGAAGGTACAGCAGCCCCCCAGGCCCAGGGCACAGAGCAAGCCTGAGGCTCCCCCAGAACCACACTGGGAGGAGCCTGCCCTCATTCAACGGCATCGTCACAGCATTTGATCTTAAATTATGTTTATCTTTAGTGGAAACACATCCAACTAATCACATTATGGCCACTAGGAAAAGCTAAGAAAATGCAGAGTTTATACACAGTTCATAAAGAATTCTAAAAATAGTTTTTAAATACATTATTATTAGCGAAGGAAAATCACATATATCTTTAGTTCAGCAGAGGTAACAGAAAAGCATGGAGAGATACATAAACGTCCTGCCTAATGAAAAGAGTGCTCAGAGCTCCTTCCGCCTCCTGAAAAAAATGGCTTGCTAACAAACAACATCCTGGAGCTTCCGAGTGCAAGCCCATGCTTCTGTGAATGTCAGGATCCTCACCTGCTAACTGCATGCTCAGCGCACAGATGCTTACACTAAGAAACACCTCTTCTTTAATAAAGCGCTAAGTGTTTATCAAGCCAGCAGCTGCTTTCACAATAAAATAATTCATCAAGGACTACTTGTCACAATCTGGATACAATTTTAATTCCAATGATTATGCCAAACAAACATTTTAAAATAAACAACTAGTATGCCCAACTTTGAGACAGACAGACAGCATGCTAGCTTAAGAGTTGAAAGAAGGATGATTCCAAATGCATAAAAAGAGACGAAAAGTGCAAAATCTACTAACGTTTGGTGAAAGGTGACACTCATACAGTGAATAAAAATAAAGGTGCTACAAACAAATAATATCTTTTGAGTATCTTTTGTATTCCAAACCCTTTAAATTGAGAATATCTTTTGAGTATCTTTTGTATTCCAAACTCTTTAAATTGAGAATTAATAGGCATGCTACTCAGTACAAGTTTTCATTTTAATGTGGACACATTTAAAACAAACTCAATGATGCCAGTGGAAACAAGTGAGACGAAGTCTCTTGGTTCCACTGAATGTTCTTCACAGCTTTCGTCCCATTCCCTCTAATTCCATAGTAAAATGGTGAGCAAATAAATACAGCTCACAAAGCACGTTCGGTTGTTGCACTTATTCTAAGAATTAAAACTTATGAGACAAATTATTAAATGTTAGTTTTTTCATTGAGAATTAATCTTCATTACTAAAGTTACTCCACTATGAAGGGCTTCAATAAGGAGGAAGCGTCTTCCTGGATCAAAAACAAAAGCCTGAAGGGTCAGGAGCTGCTGCCACCCCTACTATCACATCTAAACAAATCCAAAGGTTTCAGAAAACTGCAGGAAGACAACCCTGGTTTAGAAATGGATGGCAACCCAGCCAGTGCTTACTCTCAACACACCATGACTAGAGGCCTGAATGCAGCAGTCAGGCAGACACTCCACAGCAGGCTTTTGTTACTTTCCAGTATTTCTGAATTGGGCGAGCACCACTATTAGCTAATTGGGTGAGTGAGTAAGCAGATTAGTTGATTAGTTACTTACTGCCGTGCTGGCAGAGACATGCACGCTGCCGTTATCCACATCATCACTTGCCAACTGATAAACCAATAATTAGAGCAATCACAGCCAACAGAACCAGTGACACAGCCACAATTATCCACTTTTTCTGTCAAAGAAAAGCAAGCTGATTATATCATGGTTAATTCCACATTGCCATATTAGAAGATATCGTTCATTTAAAAATCAAATAATCCATCAGAATGTGTTTTAAAATCTAAATTATGGGCCATCGATTAACTGTTTGACAATTTTCAAAGTTGTCCAAAAGAGAGATTTTTAATTTAATGAGGTCAGACTACTTGTAGATATACTATTATAGAACTTGAAATATTAGGTTTTATCGATGAGAAAGCACATGACTACATTCTTTTGATAAATTTCTGGTGAACTGAGACATATAGCTGATTTTTTTTTTCATGTATAGAGAGCTGTGTGGCCAGGTCAGTGAATGAGGAAATCAGTGACCTAAGCCCCTTGTTTGTTTGTTTGCTATTGGCAGGTAAGTCCTTCACTTAACTGCCACATTGAATAAAACAGATCATTCCACTAGCGTCATCCAGTCTCTCAGGGGCTAACCCGACTGCCCTGAGAATGGAACCAGGACACCACGAGAGGGGACAGCCAACATCCCAAGGAACACACACCCAACAGCAGAGTGAGGGAGAGAGAGATGAACAAGCTGTGGGTGGTTTCAGATGTCAGGCCTGGAGTTGGAGAAGTTGTGATGAATTTCGAAATGAGCCTCAGGTTCTGACCAGTGGCCACTCCAGGTAATGTACTGACCCAGCCACCTGCTAGAGCGAGGCCTTCTCTGCCACATCAGGATGAGATGGGAGTGTCTCATGGAAACGTTCACTGGTCTGACCTGCTGTTCAGGTCATGGAGAAAGGATGGGCCCTGTCCTCTCTTAGTGACTGCTTTACAGTGTGAATCCATTTTGTGCCTGAACCAGAGCACTTCACACCTGGACCTCACCACCTCACTTTAGTTTAAGGGTCAATATTTCAAAATCTGGTAACACAGAATAATGTAAGAAACCATGTCTTACATCTCAAAGATAATTAATACACAGATATTCTCAAGAGAAAGCAGGGTGAGATGCTTTGCAGGCTGTCATGAAAGCCCAGATGTGCCTCATATTTGAGAACATCTATGGACCATTGTCACAGGTGAATCTGACTCTTCATTTTTCCTGAACATTCTGAAACTCCCTCTTTACAAGGCCTTTATGACAAGGCATGGAACTCTCCCCTGACAGGCACCGAGAAAGGCCTCTCCCAGCAGGAGGGGGGAGACAGGCACGGAAGGCGGGGGTTTGGCGCCTTGTGTCGCTCTCGTCTACACTGGGGAGAAAGAAACCAAGAAGTGGTGGGCCAGGTCACACAAGGAGATACAGTTTTCCAGTCCCCGAGTCAGAACTGAATTCTGTAGTTTTGCTGTTTCCTTAGAAAGCTTTCACTATGAAGATATTAAAACTCCTTTACAAAGCCTCATTCTGAGTGCTACATAACATCTGAGGTCCATGGTCTCAAGCAACTCTCTTTCCTCCAATCCAAAGGATTAGCAAATAACCTAAGGAATAAAGTGCTCACTGCATAAATTGTGTAACCAATGATTTTTAGGAGAATTTCCAGTCCCATGAGTTTTATATGTCCCTCCAAATAATGACCCAAGAAACAGAGAACTCTGGAATTGAAACCCATTCAACCGAGGAAAGGGAGGTGGGGCCAACTTTAACCCTACCTAAGTAAGGGTTATCATTACTTAGAACTGACAGGGTTCACCGTCAACATAACTTATCTGATACACTTCAAACGTTTCAACAAAAAGAATTACTTCAGTTTTCAAATGCACGATTAATGTAAGAAGCTTTTATTTCCTGGAATACATTTAAAGTAGGCTTGCATCAGTGTATGACCATGTGAAACCAAATCCAGAGGAAAACGTACTTTAACTCTGAAAGACCACACTCACCCTTCTTGCTTTGCTTTGATATTTAATAGCTTTCTTCGTTTCTTCTTTAGCATGCTCTACATAGTCTGCGGCATTCATAACATTTTTTTCTATGTTGTTGATCATTTCACCCTTAAAATGAAAAGTTTCAAACTTAGAGGATACTTTCAAATGACTTAATTGTGCCTCTTAAGACAGTCACAGAGCAGCAGTAAAGTTTCCACAGGAATGTAATGTGCATGGAATGGACACTGAAATATTTTTCACATTTACAAAAAGATGAGACCATTATAAATGTGCCAATATGAAAAGTAATCAAAATCCAATTTACATTATAAAAAGAACTAAAAGGGATGGGCAACAATGCTGACAATTAAAGGCATATCAAGTAGGCTTTGAGATATGCTTTAATATAGGAACACTCTTTTAAAATGGGCACAGTGAATGAGAGGCAGCTGGCTTTAGGCTAAGCTAACATTTACTATTATGCACAAACATTTGACGTCTAAAGAATGACCTCTTTTCTAATGGGTAGCCAATATTTGTCATTTCTTTAAAATATCAGTAAACTAGCAATAGTTTAGATCTCCCATTAAATAGACTAGATTAATGAGCAAAAAAAATGTAAAGTGAGGTGAACCCAGTGAAGCATCAGGGGAGAAAAGCATATTACCTGGTTTTCTGTCCACCAGCAGACATAATCTGCAGCAGTGAATAGTAAAGCATTGGAAAGTGACGCAGAGTTAACTTACTCATTCACACATTTCAACATACTAGTCAGTTTTGACTATACATAGTTTGAATTAGATTAGTTGATACTATGCAATACTAACAGACTTCTGAAAGGAAACAATGCAACCCAGCTAAGAATACATTGATATATCAATTTTTCTAGTGGAGATGAACACATCTGGCATAGAACAATCCAAACTAAAAGTCCAAGGTACTCTAAAATCTTTAGTAACGACAAAAGTACTCAGACTGGTCTAACTGTCTCACTGGTTTCCTTCCTGAAAACAAAAGGTGGCGGCAGCCAGACTCCCTTTCAGCACCGTGAGTGGCCACGGGCACCCCCAAATCAGGCAGGAGTGAACCTGCCCCATCCCCACCTATCCGCAAATTCACAGCACCTCAGCTCCGCACACATTTTTATGGCAAAGTGCCTCAAGCTAAATCTTCAAAAGATTGCTGGCGATATGGAGGATGGATCTGGTACCCAGATGGACTTCCCAGGGCTCCTTACATAACCCAGGAAACCAGCAAACAGGCCCATCAGAGGACCATTCCTGCCACAACAGATCCTGAATCCAGCCTCCGTGGGAGGGAGGACATGACTGTGATATAAATCCCAAGATGCTTTGGTTCAAAGGCTTTGCCTTCACAGGGCAGTCAGCTGGACTCAATGGCCCATTGACCCATGAATGACCAAGTGTGAGCCTCACACACTTGAAAAGTCTCAGAGGACATTTATTCACCATCAAAAGAGGAGGGGCAAGCACCCCCACACACCTAACCGGAACCACCAGCTTTATTTTACACTGAATTTTATATTCTTTTGTGTGTGTGTTCATTTTTTTCTGTTTTTAATTGGAGGAAAACTACTTTAACAATGTTGCTTTGGTTTCTGCCGTACAACAATGTGATAATCAGTCATAATTATATATACAGGTGTTTGTGTGTGTGTATATCCCCTCCCTCTTGAGTAAATTTTATCTTCTTAAAAAACTGCATTAACTTCCGCAGTCCCTCATAAGGGTCTCCTCATACCTGCCCCCTTCTGCTTGTGGTACTGAACACTGTAGTAAGTATAAGCTTCTATTTATGTCACAGTCTATCCCCTCTGGTGCTTATTCTTTGATATATTTCTCCAAATTATTATTCTAATATCTGCTCCTTGTCGAAAACTTGAAAATATATTTTAGAGAAGAAAACTAAAATTCCCATAGTCTCACGGTTGTTATACTGCTTGGCATATTTCTTTCCTTCTGTGAGTGCTGTTTCGTGTAGCTGACTTTATGCCACACACACTATATGTAGGAGTATAAGGGTGTATGCTGCATATATATTTACATTTATACATAAAGGTGTATATACACATATGAAGTGACATGAAGTGTTAAGTTGCTCAGTCGTGTCTGACTCTTTGCAACCCCATGGACTGCAGCCCATCAGGCTCCTCTGTTCATGGAATTCTCCAGGCAAGAATACTGGAGTGGGTAGCCATTCCCTTCTCCAGGAGATCTTCCTGACCCAGGGAGCAAATCTGAGTCTCCTGCCTTGCAGGCAGATTGTTTACCATCTGAGCCAACAGGGAAGCCCATATATATACACACACATACACACATACATATAAGGTTTAATATCGCCCTCTTATGTCAACTTAAATTCCAACACACACATTTGCATATTTCATTCAAAATCTTCTGTGAACAAAGTTTATGTTGTCTACCTATGGTTGTCTCCTTATGGCTGCTTATCCTATGGACACACCATATCTTAAATCAGTCTCCTACTGTTGAAGATTTAAGGTGCTTCTAGCATTTGAGCCTTACATGGCAATTACGGTATAATCAGTTTTTGAATTACAAGACTGGATTCAGAATAATGGCTTTCCCAATAGACTGGAGTCAAGTATCAGATTTTACAAACCATAGCTCTTGTTTCAGAGAAGCAAAGATGGATGCTATTACCTGAGTCTCGACGAACATGGCCATGTCCATGAACATCTCGTGTAGCTCGCGGATGCTCGTCTCCAGCTTCATGATGTCTTTATGACGGGACTCAATTTCATTCAGAGCCTGTCTAGTAATTTGTGAATCTGATATAATCTTTGAAAAACAAAATCAGAGGAGAAATACTGATGAACTTAAGATCTTTCTAGAGGTTAAAGAAAAAAAAATCTGTATAAATATAAACACACGGGCTACACAGCCGCCCGGCACTCACATCTGACGTGAAGATGGAGGGATTCCCACTTTCCAGCATCTCTTCCAGCTCATCATCGGTGGTAGTTTTTCCAGCTAAAATATCAACAAGGGAAAACTCTGCTCAGTATGCAGCAGTATTTTTAAATTACCTTACATCCATAAGTTAGCAGGTAAAATCTGAGTTGCTAACATTTTAACCAGTGTTTTTTTAACTCTTCCAGTATATTTTTTTGGCAAGTGTTAATGATGACAGAAATTAACATAAGCCCTTAAGAAGTAGGAAGAACTGGAAAACACTCATGAAAAACCATGTAATGGGAATGACTAATAAAAATCCAAGTTTAGTATGGATGACAAACAACTATAAAAAGGAAATTGATAGATACAAATTTTTGGCATATCAATTTTCCTAAAAGTTTAACTGGCTTATAGGAAAGGAGGATACGCTAGACTTAGCATATGTTAACTGGAAATAATAAAGATTGTATAACTAGAATCAGAGGTTCTAATACTTCCTGTATTTTGGTTATTAATATTTTTTCTTGAGTTAAATGTATTAATGTTTCCTATGAACAAGTTCACAGGATTTTGGAAAAACCCAATTGATAATTCCTATTTTCACACTCTGTGCCACAAAAGACAAAATTAAATGAATAAATATCATAATAATTAAGATATAATTTACTGTGAACATTCACAGCAGTATTATTCATAACTATCAAAAAGTAGAAACCACCCAAATGTTCTTCGCCTGACGGATGTATAAACATAATGTTAACGTGGTCCATCCACACAATGGAACATAATCCAACCATAAAAAGAGATGAAATACTGATGTTTGCTGCAGTATGGCTGAACCTTGAAAACCCTGTGCCAAGTGAAAGGGCCAGTCACAAGAGACATATATTGTATGACTCCATTCATTCGGATGCCCAAATGTGTAAATTCATAGACAGAAGAGCAAACTGGTGGGTGCCTAGGGCTCCGAGGAGAGAAACAGGAAGTGCCCGACAATGGGTGCCAAGTTTCCTTTCAGAGGGATTAAAATGGTCTGAAATTGATTGTGCTAATTTACATACTAAGCACCACTGGACTGTACACTTTGAGTACCTGTTCACATGGTATGTCAATTACATGTCAACAAAGTCAAATGTCACTGAATTCGGTTCAAGTTCACAGCTCCTCCCTTCTCTCCAAGCCCATGGGAGATGCAGAGCAGTCTCGGTGGACAGCGCACCCACCCGCGGCCTGTGTCACAGCTGAGGGACCCTGATCTTTCACAGTGGGGAGTAAGCAAGCCTGCCTGACCTTTGTTCAGCAAGCAAACAGCCTTCTGCCCAGAGGAAAACCTGAGTTCCATCCTCCAAGGCTGCATAGACAAACATCCTAGGAAGAAAGTCTGGAGCACAAGGGCAGGAAGTGTCTGCTCACCAGACATGCAGAATCATGAGAACCATGGAGACTGTCCCCTGAGATGGGGCAGGAAGGGGTGCAGACACAAAAATTACGTGAGGAAGCAACGGCTGGAAGCTTTCCAGATCCGATCAACACTTTACAGGTAACGGTCATCAGAAAGTAATTTAAAGTCCACTCACTCAGAATCCGCTGAAGAACATAAGTAATAGGTTGGTTGATTCAATGAATGGGAAGCTATGAAAGGACTTTACGCTTTATAATAGTGATAAAAACAGGGATGAAATTACTTTTTTGATGGTACATACTTTCATGTCAGACCTTAAGGGAGAAAAACACATTCTTAACAAAAATAGCACGCTCACTGACTCACTTATTTCTAGCTGACGCTGTATACGGCCTTTGCTTCGCTCCCGAAATAGAGTCTGTGCTTCGTTATATTCTGTCATGACTTCCACAAACTTTCGAGATAGCACTGAATGCTGTTAACATAGAAAAAAAATAGACCAATATATAATGGTCATTTCTTCTACTAAAAGAGAAGGCTTTTCGCTTACATATAAAAACATTACATTCTATAAATTCAAACAAAATGTGCTTACTCCTTCAAATGGGAAATAATAGCAGCTTACTCTGTACTGTATGACAGAATCTATGCTAAAAACTTTACATCCGTTATCTTATTTGATTTTCACAGTAACCCTCCTGTACTATCACTGTCCCCCATTCTACAGAAAGGATGAAAACCATCATTACGAGACGTCAGTTAGCGAGTGGTGTCAGGCTGACTGGGGTCAGGATGGCACTCAAGCAAGGTGTCCCCAGAGTCTGAATCCATAATCTTCATTTGTCAAGTCGAGTTAAGTAGACTAAATTCCACTTTGCTGTACCATCAGCCTCTAAAAGATGAGGAGTTCATCATGAACACTAAAATGACTCAGATAATTCTCTGCTCTTCAGAAGAGATTTCTGCTGATGGGCTGAAGAGACTTTTTTTCTTCATCATCTAGAAAGGGAATCTATAAATACTGTCTTTATGCAGAAATGCTGTGAGCATTAATGTGACAGTAAGGATGTAATTGTTCTGAATTTTAAAGCAGGAAGTAAAAAGCCTTCTTAGTCTTCAACATTGCTTCACAGTAGGAAAAGGCTGATCATCAAACCTGGGTTTTTCGTATCCGAAGCTCCACAGAAGTTCGATTTCCACCCTCATCCTGATCAAAACTCTGTTCAATAGCTAGAAGCAAAGAGGAAGAAGTTACATTTTAATCTTAAAAAAAATGAAAGGTTTTCAAGCCTAAACTCAAACGTATTTTATCTTTTCAACTCCTAATAAATGTGTGAGTTTTGGTAAGCATCAGTTGTTCATAATGTCACAAAATAAAACCAGATGTTACAGCTTCACATTTCAAAGCGGATAACCTGAATTTGATTCACTTTGGAGAACTTAACTGTCCATCCACAGGAAATACAGAGCATAGTGGAACCTGCTGAGTGGCATTAAAGGGGTGAAATCAGTGAAACTCTGCAAGAGGGCAACTTCTGATGAACTAATGTCCTGGTTTCTCCAACCAAGAGGGAAATGCACTGGTGGTGGGGAAAGATGGAAGAACCTGACCTGAAAAAAAAACCTTAAGTGACATAACCAATCATAGTGTATGGTCCAAACAAGAAAGTGGAGTCACTCAGTCGTGTCCGACTCTTTGTGACCCCATGGACTGTAGCCTACCAGGCTCCTCCATCCATGGGATTTTCCAGGCAACAGTACTGGAGTGGATAGCCATTTCCTTCTCCAGGGGATCCTCCTGACCCAGGGATCGAACCCGGGTCTCCCACATCATAGACAGACACTTTAACGTCTGAGCCACTAGGGAAGTCAAACCAAGTCTGGTCCAAACAAGAAAGCCAATTTAAATAAACTGTTGAAGAAAAATTAAAAGATCACTGGGGAAGTGTGAATTCTGACTAGATAGTTTATAATAAATAATAACAATTAAGGTGACTTAGATATACATAAGAGCATTGCAGTTGTGTTTGGGGGAGGGGATCTTTGTTTTAGAAATACACACTGAAAACTATATACTGATGAAGTCCTAGATATCTGCCATGGATTGTGAAACCAGCTGGGTGGCGTGGGGGCCACTGAGACCTGCAGAGCTGATGAGTGTGGACCCTAGGCTTGGGTGGTAACCCCTTCCCCCCATGTATGTCTGAAATTTTCCATAATAAAGGTTCCCTTTGATCTTTAGATATGTTCTTGATTTGTATGTTATTTTGTAAAAATTAAACACGCTGTGTCTTTCTACCACATCAAGAACCACCACCTCTGTTTAAGTCCCACAGGGAGGCCCTGGGCACCATCAGCTGAGCTGAACTGTAGGAAAGGCTCGCAGGATCTCACCAGCTACAAGACCATTCAAGAAGAGCCTGGCAATTCATGTTGAAGGTTACTTACCTTCTCAGGTATCTACAATTTAGCCCTAAATGTTGTAACAACAACATAAGAGATAAACAGTTTATAAGCAAGTGCTCACTGCTGTGGAACATGAATGAGTGCCTCACTCCAAAATTTAAGCATTAATAGCCCTTAACTCTAGCTCCTCATGTGTGATCCTTACAGCTGGTAGCTTAATAATTCTAGAATAATGAGGAACTTAAGCAAGGGTCACTATTCCAAATACATATAAACGATTTATTTTACAGTGGTCACAATCTTAACTTTTGAAAATGTAAAATAATAAAAAGTTATAAAGAAGAAAATAACAATACCCATATTCCCACCATCAATGATTATACGTAATTAAAGCTTTAACTCACACTTCAACTTAGTCCGAATTTTATTAGCAGTTTTCTTGATTTCTTTGTTCAGATCTTCAAGCTCTTCCTTTATTTCTATAAATTAGAAATAAAAAAGACTTGTGAGTTACAATATCCAACATCAATAATGTCCAACAAATGTAAATGGAACAATAGAAAGTGAAGAGGAACTAAAAAGCCTCTTGATGAAAGTGAAAGAGGAGAGTGAACAAGTTGGCTTAAAGCTCAACATTCAGAAAACTAAGATCATGGCACCTGGTCCCATCACTTCATGGGAAATAGATGGGGAAACAGTGGAAACAGTGTCAGACTTTATGTTTTTGGGTTCCAAAATCACTGCAGATGGTGACTGCAGCCATGAAATTAAAA
The DNA here is from genome assembly GCA_006410875.1 of Neotragus pygmaeus. NCBI lineage: Eukaryota > Metazoa > Chordata > Mammalia > Artiodactyla > Bovidae > Neotragus > Neotragus pygmaeus. Next base: position 1,643,390 of record SJYV01023749.1, read on the forward strand.
GACGCTTACTCTTTGGAAGGAAAGTTATGACCAAACTAGATAGCATATTCAAAAAGCAGAGACATTACTTTGCCAACAAAGGTCCATCTAGTCAAAGCTATGGTTTTTCCAGTGGTCATGTATGGATGTGAGAGTTGGACTGTGAAGAAAGCTGAGTGCTGAAGAAGTAATGCTTTTGAACTGTGGTGTTGGAGAAGACTCTTGAGAGTCCCTTGGACTGCAAGGAGATCCAACCAGTCCATTCTGAAGGAGATCAGCCCTGGGTGTTCTTTGGAAGGAATGATGCTAAAGCTGAAACTCCAGTACTTTGGCCACCTCATGCGAAGAGTTAACTCATTGGAAAAACTCTGATGCTGGGAGGGATTGGGGGCAGGAGGAAAAGCGGACGACCGAGGATGAGATGGCTGGATGGCATCACTGACTCGATGGATGTGAGTGTGAGTGAACTCCGGGAGTTGGTAATGGACAGGAAAGCCTGGCGTGCTGCAATTCATGGAGCTGTAAAGAGTCGGACACGACTGAGTGACTGAACTGAACTGATTCTTGGTAACTATTCAAGTTTGTTGGGTTTTTCTTTAGAGAAACTATTGATCACACCAGTGGTTCTCAGAGGGTGAGTCCTGGAACAGCAGCTTCAGTATCAGGTGAATGTTTATTAGAAATGCAAGTTCCTGGGCCCCACCCCTGACCTACCCATAGGAACCATCACTGGATGGGCACAGGAATGTGACTTAAGCCCCCCAGGTGATGCTGGTGCACACCTAAATTTAAGGACAGCTTGTTTATACCAATCAATTGATGAAATAGTGCCCTGAATCCATTGTTAACACCTAGACCTGAAAAAGGCAAGCAGAAATTTAACCACATTCTTGTGGGGAGCCGGGAGACTGCCATGTCCTTGCTTTCTTTCCTGCTATCCTAATCAAAGCAGGCTCCAGGCGGAAGTGTGGATTCCTGCACTGGTGGAACAACCCCAGAGGCCCCACCACTGCATGTGGGGAAGGAAAGACGAGGAAGGTGTCCAAGAAGAAGAGTGCGTGAGCAGGAGGGTCTGTGCAGGGTCTGCCCTGCTGAGGACACAGAGCTGGAGAGCAAGCATTCCAAAGCATGGCTCACCTCTCTAGAAAAGAAAGCCCCTGGGTTGGGGGGGGTCATTCAGGACGGAATCAATGGACCTTCCTGCCAACAAGGCACGCAGGGGCCCACACATTAATTAGAGAAATAAAAGAGGCATTACTGTACTTAGCCCTTCGAGCTACAGAAGCAGGCCACAAGGTTATACTTGATAAAGGCAGGATTTCAATACACAGAAAAGAAGGCAAAGATGGGAAACGTCCTTATCCAGTGGACTAGGTCATTCCGATCAGTTCTGCTGAGAACAATCAGAAGAGTTGGACAAAACTTTTTTTTAACAATCTGCTTAAAGGCATCATAAACCTACAAAAGCAGAAAAAGAAGATTCAAGAGAAGGAAAGCCAGAGATGTGAGCCCAGCGAATGGAGAGGGTTGACACTGAGGCAGCCAAGGCTTTGAGCAGCTGAGAAAACGCTGAGCTGACACAAGGCCACGCCCCGGGAGGAACGGGAGCCGGGTCCAGAATGCTGGCGCCCCCAGCTGTCCATCAGAAATGGTCAAAAATCATCTCTTAAAAAAGAAAAAACCATCCTAGGACTCACACTGCGGCCCCGAGCCTTCACATACAAAGCCCAGTGCTCAACCAAAAACCACCAGCAAGACAGAGAAAATAAACCCCAGGAGAACAACAGCGCTGTCTTAACAGAGTTATTAGACACAGACCTTCCAATAAGCATGTTCAAAGAGGTAAAAACAAGACTGAGGATTTTGTCAGGAAAACAGGACAGGAGAACAAAGGAGCCCAGAGAAATTCCAGGACTGAAAAATATTTTAATCAAAAGTAACTCCATAGGTTAAGAGAGATTCCCTAACCTAGAAGGTAATCACTAAACAGAAGTCAGGAGACAAATCAGATAGATTTCAAAATAAAACACAAGAAAAAATGATGAGAACAGAGGGCAAGTGGCATAAAAGATACAGTGAAAAGGTCTAATACTCATATAATTCAAGTCTCAAAATAAGAAATGACAGAAAAGGGAGGAAAGATGACTTATGAAGAGAAAATAGCCAATATTTTTTCAAAACTGCCAGAAAATATCAACCCACAGATCCAAGAAGCCTTATAAAAACAGTATAAATAAAAAGAAAACGATATCTGGAAACATGAACACAGCACTGATAAATCCAGGCTAAAAATCAAATCTTTTATAAGCTATAATTAGATAGCTGACAAAAAAAAAAAGACATTGAAAATTTATTTTCAAATTTTCAAAGTGGTGAAAGAAAACAATTTACGAACTAGACTCCTATGCTCACTGAAAATATCCTTGAAGAATGAAATCAAGTAAGGACAATTTCAGACAGTGGCATAACCCTAGTTAAAGAAAGAATAGTAGTTTTTAGAAAGAAAAAAAATTTCCGATGAAAGTTTAAAGATACAGAATAATGAGGAGCACTGGTACAGGTAAATATGTGGGCAGCTCCAAATCCGTATTAATTGTATAAAGTAAAAATATATATTATTTTTATCTAGTACAATACATATATATGATGATGATGATAGCAATAAGAAGGGACAGAGTTAAAGGTTCCTAAGGTCCTCCTATTACTTGGAAGTAGTAAAAACATAAATTTATATTAGATTTCAACAAGTCACGGATGCATACCACAATCTATAGGGCAACAAATAAAACAACAGCAAACAGAATATAGGAAAGAGCTAACGAGGCAGGGTAAAATTCTTAAAAACCAATGCAAAAGATAGCATGGAGAGAGAGAAAAAATAACAGAACAAGCAAAGAAAATATAAAGCAAATAAGAATGTTAGCCCCAATGTATCAATAATTCCAGTAAACAAACAGACTACAAGAGTTAATGACAGACAAAAAAAAACGATCAAAGGGGCCAAGAAGACAAAACCCAACTATATTTTATATATAAGAGATGAGAGAAACATCCAAAGTATAAGGATACAGAAAGACAAAAAGAAAATGATGGGCAAATAGCCATCATGCACACACTATCAGAGAAACGGGCTGAGCTCTGTTGGCTGGTATCTGGCAAGTGCATCAAGAGCATCACTAGAGAAGAGAGAGGGGCCCTTCACGTGGGAAAAGGCTCAATGTGCCACCAAGACAGGACAATCCTAAAGGCATTTGTGTCCAGGGCTTTAACTGTCTCGGTGTCTAGAACGGACCCTAGAAAGCTAAAGGATATCAGCTCGACAATTCTTGACTTGAGAATGTGGACTGTGGATTCGGTAGGATTTTATCCACATCAAATATTCTGCATTAGATAATTATACTGTTGATAAGAAAACGTTCTTCTTAGGAGATAAACGCTGGAGTAATTAGGGGTAGACAGTCACAAGGGGTGCAACTCACTCTAAAGTGAGTCAGCAAAAATAACATGTATGTGTATACACATGTGCAATGTGTGTATGTATATACACCCACATGTACACAAATACACACACACACACACACACAGATAAAGCAAATGTGGTGAAATGGTAATAACTGGTGAAGCTAGGTGAAGGAAATATGAGTTTTCACTGCACCAAAACTGCAACTTGCCCACAGATTTGAAAAGTTTCAAACTAAAAATGGGCTTCCCTTGTGGCTCAGCTGATAAAAGAATCCACCTGCAAGGCGGGAGACCTGGGTTCGATCCCTGGGTTGGGAAGATCCCCTGGAGAAGGGAAAGGCTACCCACTCCAGTATTCTTGCTTAGAGAATTCTATGGACTATATGGGGTAGTGAAAAGAACGTTTCACGGGATGAGTCCCTCGACACAGCACAAAGTTTCCAGGACTGCTGGCCAGGGAGACAAGCTACCAAGTACTCAGGGACACACAGCTGGGCCAGGATGCCCGGGCCGAGTGGGGTGTAACCATGAAACCCTAATGGACGCTTGGTGAGCCTGTGGCCCCATTTCAGAACAGCAGCTGGGACAGGAGAGCTGGCTTACAGATCTGGGTGCTCGAGACTGCGCTAACTGCCCATCCTCTCAATCCGCAACACCCTCAGCTCCCAGGCACACCCGAGGAGAGCGCCCGCCGCGCAAGGCCATCTCGAAGCATAAACGAGCCTCCACCTGTCCAGCGCTCAGCAGTCCCTGCTGTTCGATCCAGCAGCAGGTCTAAGGTCATAGACAACTGTGACAGCATGGCAGCGTGCACTGACCCTCACACGCTGCGAGGGAGGCACCTGTCCCCGGTAAAGGGCCGCCATCTCACCCAAGGTGTTTGGTCCCCAAACACTCTGCTCCCACACGAACACCACAAGTGAAAATGCTACTGCTAGGCAGCCACTCAGAAAAGGGTCCTGTAGGGACTTGCCTGGAGGTCCAGTGATTAACACTGCGCACTCCCAATGTAGGGGNGTGTTTGGTCCCCAAACACTCTGCTCCCACACGAACACCACAAGTGAAAATGCTACTGCTAGGCAGCCACTCAGAAAAGGGTCCTGTAGGGACTTGCCTGGAGGTCCAGTGATTAACACTGCGCACTCCCAATGTAGGGGGCGCAGGTTCAAATCCCGGCCAAGGAGCTGGAATCCTGCAAGTGGTAGGGCCAAAAAAAAAAAAGGGCAGGTGGGCCTGTAACTGTACACTCATCAGCAAAAAGAGCATGCTGTAAGACAACAAGCACTGTGTGATCCAAATTCTATACTTTTTAAACATTATTTGTTTTTAATACGTGTTTTTGCTAGAAAAATATATACCAAAACATTAATATACATATATTTATATACCAATGGACAAAATTATGAGTGTTTTTTTTCTCTTGCTTTCTTCCAAAATGAGCACAATAAGCATATACTGGCTTTGGTAAAACAAAGCGGGTGAATTTTAAAAGATGGAAGAGGCTGGGGTCGGGGAGCGGAGCCGGCCA
>SJYV01023749.1:1657963-1674217 GCA_006410875.1 Neotragus pygmaeus
CAGATAAATGGATAAGCAAGCTGTGGTACATATACACAATGGAGTATTATTCAGCCATTAAAAAGAATACATTTGAATCAGTTCTAATGAGGTGGATGAAACTGGAGCCTATCATACACAGTGAAGTAAGCCAGAAAGAAAAACGCCAATACAGTATACTAACACATATATATGGAATTTAGAAAGATGGTAATGATAACCTTGTATGCAAGACAGCAAAAGAGACACAGATGTATAGAATGGACTTTTGGACTCTGTGGGAGAGGGAGAGGGTGGAATGATTTGGGAGAATGGCATTGAAACATGTATACTATCATGTAAGAAACGAATTGCCAGTCTATGTTCGATACAGGATACAGGATGCTTGGGGCTGGTGCACGGGGAAGATCCAGAGAGATGATGTGGGGTCGGAGGTGGGAGGGGGGTTCAGGATTGGGAACTCATGTACACCCGTGGCAGATTCATGTCAATGTATGGCAAAACCAATATAGTATTGTAAAGCAAAATAAAGTAAAAATTAAAAAAAAAAAAGAAAGAAAAACGACAGACTGGCTTTCACAAAATGACTCTTACCTGATGGAAGAAATCATCCATAAAATGGTCCTTTTCAATAACAACAGTTGTGTCCCCATCATCATTTTTCCTACACTGAAATGGAAAAATACGAAATGTAAAATTTGGTTTTAAAAGTTTTCACAGAGGCACCAATTGAAAGACAAGAGCAGCTGGGTACCTACACGATCTCAGTTCATTAAAAGCATCAAAGCGTAAGAAGCCCGCCACCCACCAAGGCCGTGACATCCACCAGGCCACAGTCAGGGCAGGCGCATACAGCCAATCAGCCCGGAGAAGCAGCCACGTCAGGGGGAATCAATGGCTAGATATCCGAGAACTGAGCACCAGAGGATCGATCATTCATTCTCACTGAGTACGTCCATGTGACAGAGGCCAGGTTTATCTTCCACAAGTGAATCTGCTTACACTGCACACTGTCTATAAAGATTAAAAATACTGACACCACTAGTCAACTTTTCTAGTTGTTGCTGTTCAGTCGCTCAGTCGTGTCCGACCCTTTGCGACCCTATGGACTGCAGCATGCCAGGCTTCTCTGTCCCTACCATCTCCCAGCATTTGCCCAAGTTCAGGTCCACAGAATCAGTGACATCTTCCAGCCATCTTATCCTCTGTAACTCTCTTTTCCAGACTTTTATGCCCAACTTTTCCAGATTAGGTAATAATTTTCAAAGAACTTTCACATATGTTAGCTGGTGTTTATCATTTTTCCCTAAGTAAGTAATTCCCAGTTATGGCCACACTTGTATAATCAATTAACATTTTACTAAAGACACACTCAGTGAAGAAGACCTGAGTGAACTGTGGAACTGGAGGAGATTCTTGAGAGTCCCTTGGACAGCAAGGAGATCAAATCAGTCAATTCTAAAGGAAATCAACCCTGAATATTCTTTGGACAGACTGATGCTAAAGTTGAAGTTCCAATACTTTGGCCACCTGAAATGAAGAGCCAGCTCATTAGAAAAGACCCTGATGCTATGAAAGATTGAGGGCAGAAGGGGACAACAGAGGATGAGATGGTTGGATGGCATCACCGACTCAGTGCTCAGAGTTTGAGCAAACTCTGGGAGACGGTGAAGGACAGAGAAACCTGGCGTGCTGCAGCCCAGGGGATTACAGAGTTGGACACAACTTAGTGACTGAACAGCAACAAAGAACACTGAGGAAGAAAGCAACCCACCACTGGGAAAGGCCAGGATGACACTGTACTTTACAAATCAGGTGCCATCAGTTTAAAATAACATTGAAGAGATGTTCTAGGCCAGGGGTTCTCACACTTGAGGGACATCAGGACCGCCTGGTGGGCTGGGTCTCTGGCTGAGTGGGGCCAAAGTGGGGCATTCTGTGACTTGAGACTACCCTAGAACATCCAGAACCTCATCACACTGTAACCCTAACCCACCCCTCAAGGGAGGCAAAAGAATGAAACAGTGAAAAGTCTTTGCAATAAGTCCCCTACACATGAATCTTCAAGCTGCAAGCTTTCAAAGACATGAACGTGCATTCCCATGTCCAATCACGTAAGTTTGCAAGTCTGATGTACATTGTCATGTGTACATCGTCTACAAGTGGTTGTGCTTTTGTATACTTTACTGTATAGTAGTGCAGTTTTATGTTAAGCCCAGGATGTCTAGAAGCAAATGCAAAAGCAGCGATGATGCAGTTGGTAACTGGTATGACGAGAAAAAAAGTACTACTACCCAGACATCACTGGACTGTTTTTTTGAGAGGGTAGATAGAAAGAAACCAGAGTCCTCAACGTCAGGTGTGAGTGAAATTGCAGCTTGCCCTCCGTCTCCTATTGTAGATCCTTCAGCTCTACCATCTCCCACCTCCACTCCCCACTCGTCAGTAACTCTTCTTGCCTGTTCACTCGATGCCAGTCCTGTTCACCAGCTGTTGTACTATACTACTATACTTCTCAAGGTACTGTCAGATTTTAAATGCTTAATTTTCTATGTTTGTTTTTTATCGTATTATCCGTGTGCAGGGCTTCCCTTGTGGCTCAGGTGGTAAAGAATCTGCCTGCAATGCGGGAGACCTGGGTTCGATCCCTGGGTTGGGAAGATCCCCTGGAGAAGGGAATGGCTATCCACTCCAGTATTCTGGCCTGGAGAATTCCATGGACTGTACAGTCCATGGGGTCACCAAGAGTCGGACCCGACTAAGCAGCTTTCACTTCACTTCACTTCACTTCACGCTACAGTACTATATAGCCGATTGTGTTGGTTGGGTACCTAAGCTAACTTTGTTGGACTTACAAACAAACTGGACTTGTGAACATGCTCTCAGAATGGAACTCGTTTGTATGTAGGGAACTTACTATATTGGGAAGAAAGCAACCTCTGTCTACAGCTACATGGGAGAGGAGACAATGTCAGACCCCAGGACCTGGCATTCGAGTCACACAGTATTTATCAAGGAAGGACATGTGCCACAGCAACTACCAGTGAGAGCTGTGGATTCGAGAGGAGAAAGGAAAGACGCCTGGCAGCATACAGAGGAGGGAACTGTTTGGAACCATCTCCCTGAGGGCACGCTGGGTGGCCAGTTCAGCTCTAACTGCGAAATGCTGAGGCAGCCTCAGATTTCAGGAATTCTGTACCCTCAGGAAAATCAGAGTCTTTAAGCACTAAAAGTCTTAAGTGTAGCTTTACTGATCTGCAACCAGGAATAATGTGGAAACAAAATTCCACTACATTTAGTTAAGAAAAATCTGCCAAATGTAATAAATGTGGTAAGAAAACACGATGCAGCCTCCCTCTGCAGCTTCCAGGGCCCTCGCTGAGGCAAATCGATCTGGCCTAAACTTCAAGAATCTCTCACCACCCCATGGAAGGCTTCTGCACCTCCCTTGCCCTGGGGCCACTTCTGGGTGCAGATAAGACAATCTACCAGGGCAAAGGGAGAAGAAATGTGCTTCTCCAAGATACAGAGGCACGAGCGCCTTCAGACAAGGGGTTTTTATGAGAGCCATAAAGAGTATTTTATCACCAGGTGACACACACTGGACAGCCGGGGGAGCGGTCTCCAGGGAAAAGCAGGCCCACCTCCGCAAGATTCCGGGAGAAGCTCTCTGAGCGGCAGGCGGGGGTCAGCGGGCGCCTCACAGGGCTGAGGGCTGAGCTCGCCCCACAACGTTGCTTCTGTTTGCAGTGACTCCCCAGGGCATCTGCCTGGAGCGGTTTCCCCAGCAGGGCCCTTCCTCTGAAGCACCACCCTGCTCTCACGTGACTCCAGTCACGGAGGAAGATGCCCGCAGTTAGGCAGCGCTGCTACTGAGAATGTTTCATTTGTGCTCTGCTGACAGGGAAGGTATTATGAACTGTCCCCCTAAAAATAAATGCTGTAAACCCCCAGGACCTGTACTTGGAGAAAGGGTCTGGGAAGACGGAATTAGTTAAGATGAGGTCATGCTGGAGCAGGATGGGCCCTTAACCCCACATAACTCTATCCTTATAAGAGACAGACACAGGGGAGGCGGCCACATGACGAGCAAGGCAGAGAGGGTACTGAAGGCTCTATGAGCCAAAGAGAGCCAAGGACTGCCGCCACTCCCAGAAGACATGAGCAGCAAGGCAGGACGCCCCCCAGGTTCAGGGGAGCATGGCCCTGCGACATCCTGACTTCAGGCTTCTGGCTTCCAGGGCCAGACGTAACAGCACGTCTGTGACCCCATCTGTGGTCTTCTGTCACGAGAGCCCAAGGACACTCAAACACCAAGGACTGAAGCGTGCTGACCCGAGCCTTTCTTTAACCAACTGTTTTAACTAACCAAGACACTGATCTGGACCCAAGCAGATAGTCTCGTCTAGAGGGAAGAATACTGTCTTGGGAGTCGCACGTCTGGCTTCTAACCTGCTTACCAGCTGGGCACTACCAACTTCTCCTAGTCTGTCTCCCGGTCTATAAAGTGAAGATGACATCCGTTTCCTCCTCCAAAGGTGGGGCTGCAGGAAAACTGCCCACTTGGGGCTTCATAAGGCATGTGATTTTCACAGGGTGTGCACACACCAATAAAGGCTTTTAAAATCACTTCAGGTCCATGCTCTTAATTCCCAGCAAAAGAGCACTTAAAGGCAGATCAGCATCAGCTAACTGCAACAAAAGTAATGTTCAGGCAAACCCGCCAACAGCTTAGAGCTCTTCTCCAGGCTCCCGCATCATTTGAAGTGAAAGAGGGCTGCTAACGGGCATCACAGGCCAGGGCACTGGGGCAACAGGAGGACTTGCTGCTATGTTGGTCCTCCAGCACCACCAGAGGCCTGCAAGCACCCCTGTTTCACACACAGAACACCCGGGACAGCTGAGCACCGTGCTCACAGCCTCAAGCCTCTCTGGGAACCAGGAGGGTTCAACCTCACAACCCACAACTGTGCTGACTCACCCATGGCAGGAGCACCAGGAAACTTAAAACGCCTTCCACGCCCGCTCCCCCAACTCTGCGAGAAGCAGCTGCGGCAGGAAGGGTGAGGGGCTGCCCTGGACACTCAGAGCTGAGACCACCTTACCCATCTGACTCCAGAAGCCCTCACTCTTGACCACACACCATCTGACTCCAGAAGCCCTGGCTCTTGACCACACACCAGGGACCTCCTCCTGGAGGAGGGGATTTCACGTGGGTCCTCCAGGCACAGCCTGGCTCCCAGGCTCCCTTCTGAGCTCCTGGGGCAGCTTCCCTGGCCTTCACAATCATGTCCTCTTTGAATGACCCTGCATGTCACTGTCCCCCCATAGCTGACTTCTGTTTGCAGATGCGGGCAGGGGACGTTCATGGGGCCAGGGACACTGGAGTGAACTAAATTAAAGTCCCCATGAATTCACCAAATAAGAATGGGGGAAGGGTAGAGAATAAACTTGAACGTGGCTGAGCAGGACTGGGATTCCCTTGTGGCCCAGAGGGTGAGTGATGACAACCCACCTGCCCCCACTGTGGCTTTCCTGGGGCGGAGGGCACCCATCTCACCCCTCTGACAGCTACTCGAGGTTCTCAGAGGCCTCAGTGTTTGGTCAGTCTTACTTTTTGTTGTGGAAAATGACAAAACATGTACAGAAGTAGAAGGAATAATACAGGGAGCCCTTGATGAATCCACTGCATGGGTTCCACAGTGGTCAGTTCACAGATTGTCTCACTTCGCCTGCACGCTCCCTGCGCCCCCAGCCCGGCAGCACTACACCATCTGTGGCAAAGCCCACACACAGGCTGCCTGCCACGTGTGACACAGCCAAGAACCTAAGCTCCTTGCTCCACCCGCTCCAGAAACTTAGTTATTTCTGGCTCAGGGCAGACGATGTCCAACACGACACACTCCCTGAGGGAAGTCAGTCCTTTTACATTATACATGGACCACTCTCCTCGCAGGAGGCATTGCATACCACCAACCACCAAAAAACTCAACTCTTCCTGGATGCTGAGACCCACATGTCACCACGCGTGATCTCTATTCACAGTCATTCACTTGCTGGTAAATCATTCATCTCTCTACCTGCAGACCAAGAGGGAGCCAATGACTGGAATCTGTTTCCTCTACTGTCCTTGTTCCTTCCTTTTTTTGGGGGTGGGGGCGCTACTGGTTTTACTATTATGTTTCAGTGCCTTAGAGAAAAATCAGCAAAACAGTGATACTGTGTGCAATTTTAACACAATTTTTGCAGATTAGAGATTATTAAAATTATTTCTATTCAGTAGGGCATGGTATTCTAATGTCATAAACAGATAAAACATATAAAATCGGTTGTGAAGACATTTTTTCTTTTTTAACTTTTTATTTTATGTTGGAGTAAAGCCTATTTCCTACTTATATTTCTTAGGTTTATCTAGAATTCTCAAAACTATTAGACATGAGAAAATAGACCCAGTAATACTATCTTATTAGCTTTTCCATTCACTTAAAAAAACATAAAATGAAGACCTAATAACGCTATTTAAGCTACACAATCACCCCCCCACATCCATGAAGCCCATGTTCCATCTGTCCATCTGAGATGGTGTAACCCCTGTACAACAGCTGTTGTTTATAACAGTGTACTTATCGTAAATAACAAAATGATTCATGGCATTCACTAAGAGCAGTGGGAATAGCCTCCAACTTGATTTCCAAAGTGTCAAAGTGCAAGATAAGCACCCATATATCAATATTCCATTTCTGTTGAATTTTAAAAGAATTTTCCTTAAAAGGAGCATTATATTAAAATACAATTCTGTGAAAAGTATTGTGAGGAAGAGACAGTAAGGAGCTTCCCTGTTTAGAAACTATTTAACAAAGATGAATTATCTGTCACTGGAATGCTCTCTGTTGAGATAATTCAGAAGCTGAATTATCACAAACTAAAAGAATCCAAAGTTGGATAAGATACTGAATTTTTCTCCATGTTATTCTCCATATACATGTATACTAGGGCCTTCCATGCAAATGCTAATTGTGGAGAAACAATTACCTTGAAATATGCCCTATGGTGGCAATAGCTTTATTGCTAGAATATGGTAATTTTTCAAAATTACTTCATAAAAAAAAAAAGGATACTTGTAACTAAAAATAGGTAAAAGCTGACTGCTGGCCAGTTGATAATCATGTTGCCAGATGTAAGTATCAATTCTTTCCCATATTTTTATATAATCAGTTATAGTTTTATGCCCTAAGTAGAATATTACTGTTTCATGTTTTACATTTTCACTTCATATTTATCTCCATTATTAATATTATAAATATTACAGGTCTTTACACTTTACATAAATAACATTGTACTGCATAAATGCTTCTGGTTTTTTCCTCTCAAAGATATGTTTAAAGATTTTTCCTCTTCTCTCACTTTCTCTCACCACTGACTATCAAACTCATCATCCTTCTGTCCTTGACAGCAGAGCCCTGGCTGGCCGTGCCCCCTGCCCAGCTTGTACCCATCTGGCTCCTTCTTCTCATCACTTCTCAGCTCAGAGACCTCCCTGATCAAGACCCCTGGTCATCCAGCCCAAAGCAGCCAACCCATACCCACTCACCGTGTTATACCCTCCCTAGCAGTTACTGCTCACTGACTTAACTGTTCCCACGTGCCCTCCTCTCTGGGTCCTCGTGAGCTGCTCACTTTGTATGTGTCTTGCCCCCTCCCCTTTTCTGGCCCCACGTTTTCTTTTGGCCTCAGTGCAGGCACTGCTGCCAGGAAGTCTTCCCTCCTCTGTCCCCCGAGACCTCCNCCAAAATACATAAAATAAAACAGGGCTTCCCTGGTAGCTCAGTGGTAAAGAATCTGCCTGTCAATGCAGGGGATGCAGTTTCCGCTCCCAGATCCCACATACCACAGGACAGCTAAGCCCACATGCCACTATTACTGAGCCCACACCCTAAAGCCTGGGAACCCCAACTGCACCCCTAGGGCCTGCACTCCACAACCAAAGAAACCACTGCAATGAGACATAGGGCAACTAGAGAGGAGCACCCGCTCGCCATAACTAGAGAAAAGGCCACAAAGCAATGAAGACCCAGCACAACCAAAAATAATTGATCTTTAATAAAATAAAAAGTTCCATAACAACAAGAGCCCCAGGATGTAAAGAGATATGTTTAAGGATATTAACTGCCGCATTGTTTCAGTGGGGAAAAAGCTTAAAAACAAATGACTATTNACCCAGCACAACCAAAAATAATTGATCTTTAATAAAATAAAAAGTTCCATAACAACAAGAGCCCCAGGATGTAAAGAGATATGTTTAAGGATATTAACTGCCGCATTGTTTCAGTGGGGAAAAAGCTTAAAAACAAATGACTATTAGGAGCGGAAGATTTGAACAGTCTGAGATTTACCAGTGTTGTGACTATTGTTTAAGACAGAGAGTGATGTAGGAAGACACAGAGTCCTGCTCCTTCCCCAGCTTCCATCCAGGTGAGGAGGATACATCCAGGCAGTCTTGACATATGCTGTCAGCATCAGTAGAAGAAAACACTCATCACACACCCCCAAGCTTGTGCTCCAAGGTGATTTGCAGGGGTTAATAGCCCCCTGTTGCTCTGGCTAAGCCACAAGAAAATCACCAGGGAAAAGAATAAAAGCAAAATATAGCAATACAGCATAACCCAAATAAAAGTATATCAGGTTGATCAGTCAGTCTTCATGCCCTGCTAAGCTAAGGAAAAACATAGTGTGGACCTTGGAACGCCAGGTCAGCACAAATTCAGAACGCTGCTTGTGCACACACCAAGATGTTTTTCCAAGGCATATGCAGGTCTTTGACCTTCAGCTAGGTGATACCTCTTGTAGAAGAAAATAACAAAAAAGTTTAAAGTAATCAATAAAATGGGAGATGTGACTGGGGGCACAGAAGGCTGATGTCATCGTAACACAACAGATACTTTCTGCTTGCCAAGACACTAAATAAAAGTGATGCGGCTCCGAGGAATAGGGCTCTTGATCCAAGAAGTCTTGAGTCTCCTGGTCCCATCTTTAAAACTTTAATTCCGTCTCTAGTTTCTTTTCCTCAAACCGTGCATTGACCACTTTCAATCTCTACCTGCTTTGCTGGCTACAGCAAGTGGCGCCCAACGTGGGGCTCGAAAGTGAAGGATCGCCAAGAGCTAAACTGAAGTTGAAATATCAAGCAAACCTGAAGCTAAAATATAAAGGGAAACAAGCTGAAATATTGGCGCACGGTTCTGAAGAAGAGTCGGGTAGGGCCTCTAAAACTCCCCCTCTGCGGTAATACTCTCAGGCACTGAAACTGGGGTTAAGCATGGGAAATTAAGATAGCTCAGAACAACACTGGCCATATATATGCCTCTTCAGGCAGGTTCTAAAAGTGAGGGGAACAAAAATAAATGAGGGCCGGATATTGGAGCTTTTACAAACCACTGAGAAACATTGCTCGTGGTTCCCTTCTCTTGGTACTTAGGTTTAGGAACATGGGAGAAGGTAAATAGTGAATCAGAGAAACTTCTTTGCAAGGGAGTGCCCTTGCCTGTATCTATCTGGTCAACTTGGGCACTGATAAAATCCATTTTAGAACCTCTTCAGACCCCAGAAAGCTCAAAAGGGAATGAGGATGAACCTGAAACCCCATCAAAGGGAGGACCTGAATATGCAGAGGTGGAGGGGGTAGAAAAAAACACAGGAGGCTCTAAAAGCTGCAGTTCCTTCTGTGCCTTTGCTTAGGGAAGACAATTTCCTCTGCCTCCTTTTCCTCCCTCTCCTGTCTTAACTACTGGAGCAGCTCAGGCTTCTCCTTCCTTAAGACAGACAGCAGTTCTGTCAGCCCTCCAGAAAGGTATTTGTCAGACTCGACAGGAGGGTGACTTGGAGGCTGTGACTATGGCATTTCCAGTGACAATACATGAACGGATAGCTCCTGGGACAGATCTGTGTATGAGGCTGTACACAAACAGATCCCCTTCAAAACACTAAAGGAACTTAAGCAAGCTGTTCGAATTGTGGAGTAAATTCTCCTTTTACCTTGGGAATAGAGCAGGGACTATCGGAGGGTTCCCATTTGATTATGGTGGCTCATGACCAAGCCAGGCAGATCTCCATTTCTTTAGATCAACTGATAGACAGTGGAGATTGGGGGAGAACTCAAGATCAAGTCCTTATGGAAGGTCAGGCTACAGAACAGGTGAGGTGACACTACACAAGAGCCTGGGAGAAAATAGAGGTTAAAGGACAGGCTTTCTTTATTTTAAAAGAAGACCTACCTCCCCAGAGAGACAATCCCTGCTGGGACATCTTATCAACCAGGCTACCCCTGTCATCGGAGCCAATTTGAACATTCTCTAGTTTAATTGTTAACTATGAAACTATGACTACAAAAAAGAGAGATGACATTTTGACACTGAATGCCCATGATATTCTTTAGACTCCAGGAAAACTGGTTAAAATAAAAATTTTTTTGAAATTACAAAACCTGTTCTTGCACGTGCAATTAGGAAAAAGTTGGCTCGTTAAAATACTTTTTTGGAGCTCCAATTCTGCTTGAGAAACAAAAACAGGCCTGGGAAAAAACCTAAAGTTAACTCTTATCATGTCCTTGGGACACACAGCCCACTCTATCTGGGACTCCAGCCATGAATAAATTGGTAGAACTCAAACCAAGAAAAAAAAAAAAAAAGGGCAAAGTGACATTTTAAATTTCAAGTGGAAAACTATGAGATCTCTCTCTGTCTAAATTTATGTGTGTCTTTGTTTTTGGATAATATGAGGTTAACTTATAAATGAACTCTATTTAAATTCAGGTTCATGTGAAATGAAAAATATTCAATATTAAATATCTAACATTAATGTTTGTTTGCTAATCTACTTAAGACATGTCTTAAGTCATCAACATTGTGTAATACTTTTATGTGCCTAGGTTTAAGGTAAACTAAATTTGTCAATAAAGAAAGCAACTGTTTATATATATAAATATATATAAATGAGATGAAAACTTTTAGATAATTTCTATTAAAAATAATTATAGTTTAGAAATGTCTATCCAAAATAATCTCTGAAGATTGGGGTAACTTAAATTTCTAGGGTTGTACTAAACTAAATGATGACAAAAGTTTATTAAATAGCTAGGTCATTTCCAAATAAAATAAGATTTTGAAACATTAATTACTGAACACTAACTTCCTCTTACAGAGAAACTAAAGAGATTTTGGACTATTAATAAATATGTTTGGTGCCACCTGAGATGTTCTCTATAAAAAAAAATGTTTTTAAAAAATTGTAACTGATATTTATGTTCACCAATCTATAAAATGCTAATATACAAGACGGTTCATGTTTGCTTAAGGAAAATAAGGTTTATGTTTTTAATAATAAAAAAAGATATGAGAAATAAAATTACAGTCTATTAAAAAAAAGAAAATAAATCTAAACTTACAGGGAGCTGACTATTAACCCCTGCATTGATCCATTCCCCAAAGCACACTACTCATTCACAATGTTTTATAGACTCTATGTTAAGGATTGAATTGTGCCCCACTCCAAGAAAGATACGCCTAACCCCTGTACCTGCGAATATGACCTTATTTGGAAACAGGGTTTTTGCAGATGTATTCAAGACATTTTGAAGATGTATTCAAGAGGAGGCCTAGGGTGGGTCCTTATCAGAGGAGGAGATGACACAGACACACAGGGAGGCAGGGACACAGGGATGACGCCACATGGTGCCAGGGCTGCATCTGCAAATGGAGGGACCCCAAAGATGCCAGCAAAACCAGTAGCCAAGACAAGAGCCTGGAATGGAGTCTCCCCTGGAAGCTCCAGAGAGCACAGTCCTGTCAGCATCTTGATTTCAGGCTTCCAGAACCGTGAGGGACTACATTTCTGTTCATTTTAGGCACCCAGTTGATATTTTGTTATAGCAGCCCTAGGAAATCAATACACTCTGTAATTATCTTATAAACAGCACAGGAATGCTGCATTAGTGATTACTCTGTCTTATAAGACTTAGTTTGTTCAAAGTAAGTACTCAAAATGTACCACAGGCTTCCCTGGTGGTCCAGTGGTTAAGAATCCACCTGCCAATGTGCAGGGGACACAGGTTCGATCGCTGACCCAGAAAGATCCCACATGCTGTGGGGCAACTAAGCCTGTGCGCCACGACTGCTGAGCTCACGTTCCAAAACAAGAGAAGCCATCACAGTGGGAAACCTGACCACCTCAATGAAGAGTAGCCCCCGCTCTGTGCAACTAGAGAAAGCCTGCATGCAGCAACAAAGACTCAGCGCAGCCAAAAATAACTAAATAAATAAAACTTTAAAAAAGTACTACAACTTTTAAAACCAAAAAAAAGTAATGAAATTTTAAATAAATATACTGTTAAATATATGCTGGAAAGCATATATGCTGGAATTTTTCACATGCATTTAAAAAATTATATACCTATATATCCACATGTAAATGTATAGATATAGATGGGGCTTCCTAGGTGGCACTAGTGGTAAAGAACCTGCCTGCCAATGTAGGAGATACAAGAAATGCAGGTTTGATCCCTGGGTCAGGAAGATACTCTGCAGGAGGGTATGGTACCCCACTCCAGTATTCCTGCTTGGGGAATCCCATGGACAGAGGGGCCTGGCAGGCTATGGTCCATAGGATCACAAAGAGTCGACACGACTAAAGCAGCTTAGCATGCAAGCATGCATAGATATATAGACACTGTATAGATACAATACTATATATGTGTGTGTGTGTATGTATCTGTGTATATATATATACACACACACAAATGACCCTTGAACAAAGTGGAGATTCGGGTCACCCACCCTCTACGAAGTAGAAAATCCTAAGTGTAACTTACATAATCCTCCATTTCCATGCTTCCTCTGTATCTGTGGATTCATGTAGCACTGCAGTTTTTTTTTAATTTTATTGCTGCATAGTTGATTTACAATGTTAATGTTTACTGTACAACAAAGTGATCCAGTTATACATATACACATACACCTTCTCATATTCTCTTCCATTCTGGTTTATCACAGGATATTGAATATGTTTCCAGGGCTGTACAGTAGGACCCTGTTATTTATCTATTTTATATGTAATAGTTTGCATCTGCTAATTCCCAAACTCCCAAGCTGTACCCCCCAACCCCCTCCCCCTTGGCAACCCCAAGTCTGTTTCCTATGTCTGAGTGTTTCTGTTTCATAGATAAATTCATGTGGGTCATATTTTAGATTCCACATATAAGTGATAACACATGGTTGCAGCTTTTACTATTGAAAAAAAATTGTGTATAAATGTGTCTATGCAGCTCAAACCCTGTTGTTCATGGCCAACTGTATATAATAGATACTAGATATCTACCTATATCTAGAGCTAGATATAAATACTTAGCGATCTAGAGAGAGAGAAATAGGTGGATGTGATAGATGAAATAGATGGACAGATCAGATAGATAAAATGGATAAATAGATAGGCAGGCCTAAAATGTTCCAGGCCTGTCTCAGCTTCTGAGAAGCTCTGTTATGTCCTTCTATATACTTCTGTTTTCTTATAGCATTTTCTATCCTTCTTCCTCAGACTACACCCTCCTAAGGTGACATGGGACACAAAATAAAAGCCTCTTTCACAGACAGGGCTCTGTCCTACTGTGGACTGCCAANTATCTACCTATATCTAGAGCTAGATATAAATACTTAGCGATCTAGAGAGAGAGAAATAGGTGGATGTGAATGGATGGATAAATAGATGAAATAGATGGACAGATCAGATAGATAAAATGGATAAATAGATAGGCAGGCCTAAAATGTCCCAGGCCTGTCTCAGCTTCTGAGAAGCTCTGTTATGTCCTTCTATATACTTGTTTTCTTATAGCATTTTCTATCCTTCTTCCTCAGACTACACCCTCTTAAGGTGACATGGGACACAAAATAAAAGCCTCTTTCACAGACAGGGCTCTGTCCTACTGTGGACTGCCAAAAGGCAGCTTTTAAAGTTCTCCTTGCTAGAAAGAAACCACCGTTATTCCTGGCGCAAGAGGCCCCTTTGCACTCCTGTGGAGACCCTGAATTTACACAGAAATACCATCAGGGGTGAGCCCCTCCCGTTTTCTCTGAGCTGGTCTCCTCCAGCCTCTTGTCTGCTGGCTGCCCTGACAGGGCCTCCACCTCAGTGCCTCCGCCTTCAACGCCCTCCCCAGGAATTCCCTTCCCACAAACATCTCTGTGGTTCCTTCCCTTACCTTCTTCGGCTTCCTCTCAAATGTCACCATCTTAGGGGAGGCCTGTCAGTCACCATGCCTCACTGCTACCCCCTTTCTCTGGCATCCATATCTTCTTTACCTGCTCACCTGTATCTAGAGGTAAATATAAATACCTAGAGATCTAAATATACATACTGAGAGATCTAAGTATCTCTCTCTCTCTATCTATTGGGCAATCCTGGTGGCTCAGTGGTAAAGAATCTGCCTGTCAATGCAGGAAACATGGGTTCTGTCCCTGATCCAAGAAGATCCCATGTGCCAAGGAACAACTGAGCCTGTGCACCGGAACTACTGAAGCCCCCATGCTGTAGAGCCCATGCTCTGCAACGACAGAAGCCACTGCAATGAGAAGCCCGTGCCCTGCAACGAAGAGTAGCCACAGCTTGCTACAACCAGAGAACAACTGGCACAGCAACAAACACTCAGCACAGCCAAAAATAAATAAATAAGCAAAATTTTTTGTTTCCTTAAAAAAAAAATTACATATATATATATATAATATACATATATAGAGAGAAATAGATGAATGGATGGATGGATAGAGAGAGAGACACTAATAGATAGAGTATTATCTCACTCTAGCAATGATCACATCACATGTCTCACTACTTGACATATAGTTTCTCACATGTCCGGTTTCTACCTTCTAGGATGAAAACTCCATGAACGCCAGATCCTTTGGGTCTGTATTGTTCACTGCTCCAGTCCTCAGGGAGTGCCTGATGCCTCGCGGTGCTCAATAAATATCAGCTGAATGAATGAATGAATCTGGGTATTTGCTTACCACTGTCTTAGACTCACTGAATGAGAGGATGTGGGAACTTCCCTGGTGGTCCAGTGGTTAAGATTCTGCACTTCCACTGCAGGGGTTGCAGGTTCTATCCCTGGTCAGGGAACTAAGATTCTGCATGCCTCAGTGTGGGGGGAAAAAAAAAGTGATAAATGAGAGGTTGTGAATTCAAACATGTCAAGGTACAAGCAGATCATTCAGTGAGTAGTGCAGGCTTGGTGTCACAAGACAAGTGACCCCAGGCCTCATGTCTGAGACATGATGGGGAATGGCAGGATCCGAGACAAATGTCAACGCCCACTGCATCCGTGGAGAGCAGTGGTATTTACCTCCAATTGATGCAGCCATACAAGAAATCAGGCCCAATGCTTTCCTATCTTGATGTTCAAAAGAGACCAGCTATCTGGATTTATACGTGAACAGTTCTCATATTTTGTATTAGTTATCTATCACAGCAGAGCAAATTACCCTAAAGTTAATAGCTTGAAGCAACAATGCACAGTACTATCTCATACAGTTTCCAGGAATTCAGGAGTGGTTTCACTGGGGGGTTCTGATCTAGGGCTCAAGAAATTGCAGGTAAGACATAGGCCTGACTGGGGCTGAAAGATCCACTCCCCTGATGGCTCCCTTACAGGCCAGCAAGTTCCGACCGGCTCTTTGCAGGGACACTCAACTCCTTGTCACATGTATCTGTCCACAGCGCTATTGTTTAGTCATGAAGTTGTGTCTGACTCTTTGTGATCCCCATGGACTACAGCCCGTCAGGCTCTGCTGTTCATGGGACTTCCAAAGCAGGAATAGTGGAGTGGGTTGCCCTTTCCTTCTCTAGGGGATCTTCTTGACCCAAGGATCAAACCCACCTATCCTGTGCCTCCTGCATTGGCAGGTGGATTCTTGACCACTGAGCCACCATGAGAAGGCACCTATGGGAAGCCCTCATAGGGTCATGCATGTCTCCAGATGTGGCGACTGTCTTCCTCCAGAGTGAGTGTCCCGAGACAGCAAGGTGGAAGCCACAGAGCCCCAGTGACTTAAGTCAGGTTACAGTGTCCATTGTGACACCCTGCATTGGTTAGAAGTGAGTCACTAAGTTCAGCTAGAAGTGAGTCACTAAGCTGGGCCCAAACTCTAGGAAAGGAGAATTAGTTTAAGCTTTTGAAAGGAGGAGTATCAAAGGATTGTAGACTTATTTTAAAATGATCACTTTTTTTTTTTT
>SJYV01023749.1:1684647-1713252 GCA_006410875.1 Neotragus pygmaeus
TTTAGCGAGTTCTCTGGGCGGAGAGTTCTCCTTTCTCCCCTGCCGCGGAGGCCGTGAGGGCGCTGGGACGCGAGCTGCGGTGGGTCGGGCAGACTGTCGGTGCGGAGGGGTGGCCGGCGTTCCGGCCGCTCGGGAGGAGGGGAGATGCGGCCGGCGGAGGACCGAAGGGCGGCCGCGGGGAGGGCCGTGGGGCGGACAGGACGGCGCCGCCTGGCCGCAGGCGGTGACCAGGCGCTTTCCATGCGTCGGCCTCCACGCCGAGCGGGCCTCTGCTCCGCCCGGTCTCCGCTTTGAGCGGGTGCGCGCCACGATCCGGCGGCCGCGGAGTCCGGCCGGAGAGCGATGCCACCATCGCCATCGCCCTCTCGGCCCCCGCCCACCAGCATGTGTGTGTACTGGGGGTAGGAGGTGGGGTGCGGGCGGCCGGGCTCCTCGGTGGAGGCCTTTGTGGGCCTGGGCACGTGGGGCGGGTCTGGCCATGCGGCCCCCGGCCCGCGCCGCCGTGCAGCGGGCCTTATTTCTTTCTCCTTTCCTCGCAGTAACATCGCGATGGCTGCCCAAGGAGAACCCCAAGTTCAGTTCAAAGTAGGTAACGCTCGTGAGTTGGGGGTGTGCTGCAGTGAACACGAAGGGCTCTGAAGTAGGGGCAGCTTTGGGGGGCACTCTGTTCCAGACGGTCTTACTTGCAGTATNGGCTGCCCAAGGAGAACCCCAAGTTCAGTTCAAAGTAGGTAACGCTCGTGAGTTGGGGGTGTGCTGCAGTGAACACGAAGGGCTCTGAAGTAGGGGCAGCTTTGGGGGGCACTCTGTTCCAGACGGTCTTACTTGCAGTATCTCCCTTTATGACCGCAAGTGCGTACGGACGGCCTGCTTCGTCAGCCAACGTGCTCGTGCTGCGGCAGTGCCTTCGGTCCCCCGATAACGAGATGGGGGTGCTGGCCCCACCCTGCGGACAGGGAAGCAGGGCTCAGAAAGTTTCGCTGATTCGAATCGTTCGTTAGATGGGACAGGGCCGCTTGATTAAGATTCTTTGTCGTAAATGTACTTAGGTAGAACATAAACTTCTGTTGTGTAAGTTAAATTGCCCAGAAAATTTTAACAGCGTCATAATCCTGGGGTTCTGAAGTGTTTAATGTTTTGGTGTTTATTTCAAAAATTTGGTTTCCGACAGCTTGTTTTGGTTGGTGATGGTGGTACTGGAAAAACTACATTCGTGAAGCGTCATCTGACTGGTGAATTTGAGAAGAAGTATGTAGGTATGTGGGGGGAACCATTTGTGGACATGTGTGTAAAATGTTTGAGTTCTTCGACTAACTTGCAATTCCTATGTTCCAGCTACCTTGGGTGTTGAGGTCCATCCTCTTGTGTTCCATACCAACAGAGGACCTATTAAGTTCAATGTATGGGATACAGCTGGTCAGGAGAAATTTGGTGGACTGAGAGATGGTTATTATATACAAGGTAGGTATCTGATTTGTAACAAGGTTTTGAGAGGATTTGTACCTTAGTCTCCAAGGTTACTGAGGAATAGATCTACTCAAGTAAAGACGTTGGTAATACTGATTGATTTGGAAATTGTGTGATTCAGTTTAATTCAAAACATGTACTGATTCCAGGGAGTTGACCGTTTGAGGGGAAGAAAATTTTGTGAAGGTTGTCTTGTGCCATTTGATTGATTGCATGCTTGTGTCATGATAGGCACTGTTTTGAAATAAACTGTATAGTTGAGGCTCTTAACTTGAAGACAATAAGCAACAGACAGTTGTTGCTACAGCTTCAGTATTTGAGAGTTTACATTTGAGCATATGTTTTGGTGATTGTCAATTATTTCTTGTGTACTCCATTAAAAAGACAGTGAACCATTTGATGGGCTTCCTTGGTGGCTTAGTGGTAAAGAACTCTCCTGCCAATGCAGGCGACACAAGTTTGATCCCTGGGTCAGGAAGGAAATGGCACACCAGTCCAGTTTTCTTGCCTGGGAGTTCCCATGGACAGAGGATCCTGGTGGGGTTGCAAAAGAGTCAGACATCACTTAGGTACTAAGACAACACGACCCATTTGATACTGGGTCAGAGCAGCTAGGCTTTGTATCTTATAAAATGCTGTTATAAGACCAGCTGATTCTCTGTAATTGTACTAGGTTTTGCAGAGTTTTTTTTTTTTTTAATGCTTGATTTTAGATTTAAAAAGGCAATGGAAACAAATGCTTGTTATACCGAGTAAAAAAGTTGCACAGAAAATACTCATCTAACACTCTTGCTCATTTGATGAAAATTGTTGGGAATCTTTCCATGTCTTTTGGTTTTACTTGAGTGTGTATAAATGCAAGGGTCTTCTCCCATTCCCCCATCCCCAAATTCGTTGGTTAAAAATCCATAATATATTATGCTTACCAGCTTTATCATGACTTTTTTCAAAGGATAGATTTCTAGATACTCAGAATATGGGAGGTGAATTCTGAAATGGTGGTTTACCATTGATCGACTTTAGATACATTCTGAGGCTGAGACAGTTTATGAAGTATTGCAGATGGAAAGATTAAATAAATATGGTAAGCATTTTTCTTGATGTAGTAAATTTGTAGGCTTGTACTGATCACTGTAAATGTTTTCTTTCAGCTCAGTGTGCCATTATAATGTTTGACGTAACATCAAGAGTTACTTACAAGAATGTGCCTAACTGGCATAGAGATCTGGTACGAGTGTGTGAGAACATCCCAATTGTGTTGTGTGGCAACAAAGTGGATATTAAGGACAGAAAGGTTAAGGCAAAGTCAATTGTCTTCCACCGAAAGAAGAATCTTCAGGTATGTTTTTTAAAGCTTATAGAATTATAATCCTTTAGTTAAAATAATGTTAGTCCATTAAAGTGATTTATTGATGTTTCTGATGTGTTGGTTTTTAAAATTAACTTACCATTCTTTTAAACAGTACTATGACATTTCTGCCAAAAGTAACTACAACTTTGAAAAGCCCTTCCTCTGGCTTGCTAGAAAACTGATCGGAGACCCTAACTTGGAGTTTGTCGCCATGCCTGCTCTTGCCCCGCCAGAGGTGGTCATGGACCCAGCCTTGGCAGCACAGTACGAGCACGATTTAGAGGTATGGTGTTAATGTCTCAGTGATGAGTGCTTTTAGATTCCTGGTGCTTTTCATCTGGAGCATTGTAACATTTCCATCTCTTTGTCTAGGTTGCTCAGACAACTGCTCTCCCGGATGAAGATGATGACCTGTGAGAAAGTGAAGCTGGGGCCCAGCGTCAGAAGTCTAGTTTTATAGGCAACTGTCCTGTGATGTCAGTGGTGCAGCGTGTTTGCCACTTTATTATATAGCTAAGCAGAACATGTGCTTAATCTTTGGATGCTGAAGGAGATGGATGGGCTTTGGAGTGAATGTGGCAGTTTAAAAAAAAAACCTTCATTTTTTGGACCTGCATATTTAGGTGTTTTGGAACACAGTTGTTTCCTCCTTGAGTTTCAAATATAAGACTGCTATAGTCACATGACAATATTGAGCGGTGGAATCTTGTTTGTTACTGTCATTCCCATTCCTTTTCGTTTAGAATCAGAATAAAGTTGTATTTCAAATATCTAAGCAAGTGAACTCATCCCTTGTTTAAATGAGCATTTTAAAACCGCTAACAGGGAATGTTGTGCCATGTTACTATTTGAATTGCCTTTGCTATTACCACTTGAAGTCAGTCAGGTTAAATGCTTCTAATTTTCTGTATACTTTAATCATTTCACACAAACGTAATGACAGGTCAACAGTATTGTATTCGATAAGAGGTGTAAATACTAGCAATAGTTAGGCTAAAATAACACCTACCCCACCTGCATTTGGGCTTAGGTAGTGTCACCTGGAGATGAGATTTATGTGACCTGTTAAAGGTGGTACCTGTTTCAGATGTTTCAAACAGATACTTTAATTATATTTGCATTTTATGGCAGAAGTAACCATTTTCTAATGTAGAGCTTGTCAAAGTCCAGTGAAATCATACAGATGGTTGCAGGAACTTGAGGGACATCTCATCTGTTAAATATGAATATAATTGTGCATTTTTTTGTTTTTTTGATGTTACATTTTTAATGTAAAGTTGGCATTCTAGGAAGATGTTCCATGTTTACCTGCTGTTAAGTACTCCCAAGCTTTAAAGGTTATCAAAGATTAAGGATTTCAATGGGTATATCACAGCTTTGATGATTTCTCTCTCCCCAAAGAATAATTCTGGTGCAGCATAAAGTAGGTCTTAGGTAAGCCTCTCAGTGATGTGAATGGACTGCCAGACTTTTAGTAGATTAACCACTTAACGTTGTATGGTTTCACATGTAAACATGAATTGGGTCTGTCTTGCCTGAGTTTGATCTCACTGACACCATACTGTAGCAGTTAGAAATCAAGACGAACTATTTTCCTCTTGTAAGTACTACTGTACTATAGTTCAGTTTACCAAAGTTGTTTAGATGTCCAGTTATCCTCAAATGATTACTTTGCTACCTAAAAGTAGGAAAGGATCCCTTTTAAGTATATGGAAAAATAGACTAAAGGATAAAATTGGATACATTTAAATTTGTTAAAATATTGAATAAATATTAATACATTGACTTACAGATTTGAATTGATGTATATGCTATGCTATATTCAGTTCAAAACCAGACTTTAACAGATAACAAAGTTTCCATGATCTGAAATCTTTGAGATACATGAGGGATGTGTATTTGTAACCTTATGTAGAATGCCAGTATGACTAATACTCTGAAGCCTAAATGTAACAGTAAAATTTTGGGAGCTACTTGGAGGTGGGAGAGAATTTGAGTCATTCTTGGAAGAAGATTGCAAAATATATTGCTTCTACTTTGCCTGGATTTTCTGGATCATCTGGTGTTAATTACCTTGTGGGGAATGCATTTCTCTGTCTAGTTCACACAAATGGGGAAATTTTTCCTTCAATTTCAAATCTGGTGTGTAATGGGAGGGTTAGCAATTGAAAGCCAAGTTGGTATTAGCTTATTAAAACAAAACTGGTAAAAGTAAACATGAAGTGTTTCTGAAAGCAGTTTTGTGATGTTTCTTGGCTAATTTTTAAGAAACCCTTTTGATCCTATTGATCTCAGAGTATCTAGGAAAGGGCAGAGATTTGCAAGAGTGCATTAGACTTGCAAAGACCAATTTTCTGGCTGATCTTGTGCATCAGATTCTCATAGAATTTGTTTTTTGTAAAAAAAAAAAATGACTTCAAGACAGTAATGAGCACGTGGGTTAAAATTGGTGTTACTTGCTAGTTGTACATCTGAAGCTGACCTTGTCTTTTGAAGATGCCTTCAGTTGTGTTGGGGCTGCAGGCATACCAAGGAGGTACAACAACTTGGCACTCATCCTAAAATCATGTGTCAGGCAAGCACTGCTAACAAAATGCTATGCGTGTTAACCTGCAAACTTAAAGCTGTTTGGGGGATGAAAAGCTCTTTGTATCTTTTCTCTAGTTAGGGCTCTGAGTTAGCCTTGGCAGCTTTGCCTGCTAGGTCCCTGTCATTCTAGGCTTTAGTTTGTTCCCAGAACCTGTACCTACTGAAGTATACTTGATTTGTGCTGCAGCTCCTTTGTAGCTCACTCACGGGGTGTTAAATTGGCTCAAGTGTCCCTTGACTGAATTGTGGAGGACTCTTGGAAAGAGTCCCTTGGACTGCAAGAAGATCAAACCAGTCAATCCTAAAGGAAATCAACCCTGAATATTCATTGGAAGGACTGAACACTTTGGCCGCCTGATGTGAAGAGCCAACTCGCTGGAAAAGACTACTGCTGGGAAAGGTCGAGGGCAGAAGTGGATGACAGGATCCTGAGATGGTTGGATAGCATCACTGACTTAATGGATGTGAGTTTGAGCGAAGTGGGTGATAGTGAAAGAAGCCTGGTGTACTGCAGTTGATAGGGTTGCAGAGTCAGACCCTACTCAAGTGACAACAGCAACAAGGGTCCCTGCTGTGGCAGTGTCCCTGAGCTGCCTCAGCTCTGGTCAGAACAGTAAATTTGCATTTGACATTGTCTCTTACTAATCTAATTGTTGTGAGGGCAAGGATTATGTCTTGCTGTGCTGTGCTGTGCTTGGTTGCTCAGTCGTGTTCAACTGCAACCTCAGGGACTGTAGTCCGCCAGGTTACTCCGTCCATGGGAATTCTCCAGGCAGGAATACTGTGGGTTGCCATGCCCTCCAGGGGATCTTTCCCACCCAGGGATTGAACCCAGGTTTCCAGCATTGCAGGTGGGTTCTTTACCATCTGAGCCACCAGGGAAACCCCATCTTGCTCACTTGGGTCCCTTAAATCTCTTATCCCTGAGGAGGAAAGGAATTCAGGGGTTGGAGATGAGGGGTGGGATTGTTGGGAAAGGGGTGGGAAGTGGCAGGAAGGATTTTATGCCATTACAGTCTGGTACTGAAGTATTTCCCTCTTGGGATTTGTAGTTTGCATTACTTTTTATCCATTTATTCCAGGTTGTTTCCTTAAAGGAGTGGGGAAAGTGGTCCATCAGGAACTTTGCCAGATATGAGTCGATAGATTAGGACATTTCTGTTAGATGATAGGTCTGTTAGATCCTAGGTGGAAGAAGATCCTTGCATTGAGTTTTCAGTTCCTTGCCTTTAAGAGGCAAAGTAGATACCCTTCCAGATAAGCAGTATCTGTCTAACATGGGCAGTTCACTCCCTAGATTCTGGGCTCCAGGCCCTGGGGTGTAATGCTGGCCTTGCAGCTTTGATTTTGGGAAATGGGCAGTCGGGCATCTGCAGAAATGTCATGACTGTAGTTAGTGTTAAGATGGAAACTTAGACAATGCCTTGAAAGCATGACAAGAATCTCTGAGACCTGGAAGGGAGGCCTGTGATCTGAAGGTATCCTGAGAGAAAAGTATGTGAGGCCAAGGGAGCAAAACTCCAGGGCAGAGGATGTAGCTAGAGAGTGGGCAGTGGAGGCCCAGGATGCAGGGTGGCTGGAGGCTAATAAGGGTTTTCAAGCCTGTTCATAGAGTCCACACTCAGAACAAAACACAGAGCCACTGGAGAAGGGTCAGAGTGGTCTTTTAGAAATTTTATCGGCAGCAGAAGTGGGTGCCCAGGGCCCAGTGACAATCCAGGCTTGCCCCACTCAAGTCCACTCTTGACTTTTTGCTGCAGTATTTCAGAAAATGGAGGATGATGGCATGGTTACAACATGTTCATACAGCAAGCATCTCAGCGAAAACAATAAATATCCACAAGGAATTCCAGGCATCTTTTTTTGTTAACCATTTTCTTTCCCCAACTTCTCTGAAACATAATTGACACAAACTATTTATGGTGTGCCGTGTGATGTTTTGATACACCATATGAAATGGTTACCACAGTCAAGCTATTCAACAAATCCATCACCTCAGTTATTTTTTGTGTCTAGTGAGAACATTTCGATTACTCTGTTAGCACATTTCAATCTTAATACAGTATTCTAAGTACAGTCACCATGCTGTACCTTGGGTCTCCAGACCTCATTTATCCAGCATAACTGAAACTTTGTGCCCTTTGATCAACACCTCTCCATCTCCCCGGCCTGCACCACTCCCTTACCCTGGCAACCACCTTCCTACTCCGCTTCTGAGTTCAACTTTTTTATCTTCCACATAGGACTATTGCCGTATACTACTTGTCTTTCTGTCTTTGGCTTACTTTGCTGAGCATAATGTCCTTGCAGCTCATTAATGTTGTAAATGACAGAATTTCCATCTTTTTTTAAGGCTAAACAATTTTCTATCGTATATATGTAGTGTACACACTACATTTTCCTTATCCATTCATCTGTCAATGGACACAGGTTAATTCCATATCTTTTGTAAACAAGTTTTCTTCTTAAGAAGAAGGGGTGAAAAATTAAGGTTTCCCCAAGCAGTAAGGGTGACACTTGAACCTATTTGAAGTTATGAATTCAAGGCCAGTTACTTTACAGACACAACTATTAGGTTAGGAGAGATTGTTGTATTCCGGTCTTCTAGGCATGAAGAATGGGAAACCAAACTGTTAGGAAGAGTGTTCTAGACAACACGGTAAAAGTGAACTGATGGGCAGTCTGGGGGTGAGTAACATTTGCTTTTTTATTTTCCCCAAAGGGAAAAATGTCACATACTTTCTGTATTAAAAGTTTAGGGATTTAAACAGTTAAAACATACACAACCACCACATTTTCCACTTACTCGTTAGAGGTAACTGTTGTCAACATTTTGTTGATATTTCAAATGTTTCCTCAAAGAGTAGGATTATACTATAATGTTTCATGACCATTTTCCACTTTCTCCTAGGGGCTTTTCTACATCAGGTGGTTTTACGCCACTTTCGATAATTACCTAGTAACCCACAGCGTGGACAGGCCATCCCATTGTCAGACACATTATTCCATTTGGTCAGGTTATGTTTCTTTGCTCATCTTTTGGTTTTCAGAATAAGTCTGGCTCATTTGCAAATGCACTGAACTCACATGTCCTTTCATCTCCGTGTACTACTAAAACTTTCATGTTTCTAAATTTTAACTTAAAAAGTTGTCTATTTGTCTGCACTGGGCTTTAGTTGCTGTATGTGGGATCTTTAGTTTGGGCATACAACTTCTTGGTTGAAGCATGTGGGATCCAGTTCCCTGACAAGGGGTCGAACCCAGGCTCCCTGCATCGGGAAGGCAGAGTCTTAGTCACTGGACCACCAGGGAAGTTCCTCTAAATTTCAAGTTTTGCAAATGGGTGGAAAATCAAAAATTATTTTAAAAATCTTTTGCATTTGTTTTGCCATATTATCCTCAACTTTGTATCCCCAGTGTCTGACGTGATGCAAGATTTACATATAATAGTCCCTGCTGAATTAAACACATTTAATGAAATAGTTTCCTTGCTGCCACATATTCTGTGAATTCATATTTTGTGTCTTTAGAGATACTTAAATTCCAGAGATACTCAAAGTGAGGTGTATACTTTTACCTCCTTTTAAAATATTCATATTGTGTTAAGCTCCAATCAGAGCTCAGAAGATATTGACTGGTGATGGGATTGCATTTATAGGGAGAAGACCTAGGAGAAAAGTAGGGCAAATCAAAGAAAACTGCCACGAGGATAGGAAATTGAAAGCTTAAATTGCAAAAAAAAAAAAAAAAAAAAAGATGGGAGCTCACTAGTTTCCTTTTGCCAGTAGTTTTGCCATTACAGGTGTATTTGTACCTTTTATTAATAATTGCCAGTAATTAAATAGTGGGGCCGAGGTGGCCTGTTCCTTTCTCCACTGAGCAGACTGAAGAAGAATGAGTAGCAAATCCCTGAGTTTTCATAATTTCTTCTATACTTAGGGGATTGTGTTAGCAGGTGAATTTTGTTATAACACAGAACCACTCATAAAATGGTGACTTAAAACTCTAGTTCCTGGGACTTCCCTGGTGGTCCAACGATTGAAACTGTGCTTCCACTGCAGGAGGAACAGGTTCGATCCCTGGTCAGGGAAGTGAGATCCGACACACTGTGTAGTGCGGCCAAAAAAACGGGACTTTGCTGGTGGCACAGTGGTAGAGAATCCACCTGTCCATGCAGGAGACACAAGTTCGATCCTTCGCCTCGGGAGATCCCACATGCCGGAGCACCTAGGCTGGTGTGCCACAACTACTGAGCCTGTGCTCTAGAGCGGCGGCTGCTGAGCTCGTGCGGCAGCTACTGGAGCCTTTGAGCCTGGAGCCTGCGCTCGGGAGCAAAAGAAGACAGTGAAATGAGAAGCCCACACACAGCAACTAGAGAGTAAGCCCCACTCGCTGAAACTGGAGAAAAGCCCGTGTGGCAATGAAGACCAAGCACACCGGCAAATAAATAATAAAAAGAGAGAACAAAACCAAAAAACTTCTCTGGTTCCCACCTCAGTCATCACTTTCTCTGACTACCACTTCCTCTAGGCTTCCATCTAGACTCTCTGTCCCTGATGCTTGACTCCAGAAGAAATGTTCCTGTCCCCACCCTCACTGGCATCAGAGACGCTGTCCCTGTGACTCACTGCTGATTCAGAGCCTGGGTTTGGAGCACACAGGTAGAGTCCCTCAGAGCCTTTTGGTCTGCTGTGGGAGATACAAAAGAGGGTGCTTGGAAAGAAATGGGACTTAGAGCCAGAACAAATCTAGGGTTCTGTTAGAGCGAGGTGCGGGATGGCTTTGGGGGTGATCATTTACTGTGTCATACATTGTATTAAAAATGACTATGTACTTTTCAAATAATTGCTAAGAACCAACATATCCCCCCCTTTTTTTAATAACTGCATGAACATTTTTGTATATATATGGTTTGAACCTTTTTTTTTCCCTTAGAAATGGGCAGGGGGTTATCTGGTTGCAATTTATGAAAATCATTGTGTTTTAAAAAGGCATTGTCCCATTTGGTAACTTGGATAGACCTAGGGATTATCGTATTAAGTGAAGTAAGCCAGAAAGAGACAAATATGATATCACTTATATATGGAATCTAAAATACGATGCAAATGAACATATCTATGAAACAGAAACAGACAGCAGACTGGTTACCAAGGGGGAGGGCAGTGAGGGAGGGATGAATTGGGAGTTTGGGGTTAGCAGATGTAAACTGTTATATACAGGATTGATAAACAAAGTCATATACTGTGTAGCACAGGGAACTATTCAATATCCCATGGAAAAGAATCTGAAAACAAATATATGTGTGTGTGTGTAACTGAATCACTTTGCTGTACAGCAGAAATTAGCACAACATTGTAAATCAGCCATACTTAAATAAAAATTTTTAAAAAGGAAACGTCAAACTTCTCTTTGGGGGCTAGATTTATTTATTTAATATCTTACATTTTCATAATTTTTGATCATTTTGAAATATTAAGGTTATAGTTTTAATCTTTTCTAGAGGTATTTTTCTGGGATCATTTCATTGTACATTATTTTCTTCTTTTGCTTTCAGAAACTGTCTCATAGGAGTTTCCACCATGATCTCTTCCTCTCACTTCTTTTTGGGAGTTTAGTGTCCTGAACTTTCAGAAGCCTTCCTGTACACTCCTTCTCCAAATACAGCCTCCCTGAGGGTTAGGGTTGCAACACATGGAGTTTGAAGGGCATGAATGTCCAGTGTAGATGCTTGTTAATTTCCTGTATTCACGAGATAAAGACGCTCGAGCTTCTGCTGGTCGCTGAAGCACCACCTTCCACCGTGGAGGACGCCTCTCAGTTGCTGCTCTCAAACTGGCCAGCTTTCTGCTCCTCGGTGAAGAGCTTGCTGACTGCTTTGGGATTCTGCTTCAGACCCTGCAGTGGCCCTGCTGCCTTTTTTTTTTTTTTTCTTTATTTGGTTGCTCTAGGTCTAAGTTGTGGCTTGTGGGATCTTTAGTTGCAGCATGCAGGATCTGGTTCCCTGACCAGGGATCAAACCTGGCCTCCTGCGCTGGGAGTGTGGAGTCTTAGCCACTGGACCGCCACCAGGGAAGTCCCACTGTTGCCTTTTCTTTTCCTTTTTCTGTCTGAGGTGCTGGTACTAAATGGGTCATCCAGACACCAGTGGTTTGTCCCCGACTTGGTTTCTGGTTTCTTTGTTTTTTTTGAGATGGTGTAATATTTTTTGTTTTTGCTACCCTAGTTTCTCTGTTTTTATATGCAGAGAGACAGAATAAAACTATGCCATTATGGCCAATACTATTATCCAAAGTCTTACCTGTGAAATATTGCTGCCCAAAAGATAAGCTTCAAGAGTCAAATCAAGCTCTTAAGTGTAACCACCAATTTATAGAAATATGGAGTCAGAGAAATATGTCCAATCAAACTCTTCAGGGACTTCTCTTGTGGTCCAGTGGCTAGAACTCCACACTCCCAGTGCAAAGGGCCCAGGTTTGATCGCTGGTCAGGGAACTAGATCCTGTGTGCTGCAACTAAGACCTGGCATAGCCAAATAACTAACTCTATATAAAAAAAAAATCACACTATTCAGAACAAGTCTGCAAAATCCCGAATATGGAAAACTGAACAGAACAACTTCCTTATAGAACAAAAGGGGAGAAATTGTAGCTTAATAGACACTTAAGATCAACATGAATAGGAAGTGATTTGTCATCCGCGTTTGGATCTGGATTTTGACAAACTCTTAAATGTATTTGGTAGACAATCCAAAAAATTCTATTATCGATTATATATTTGATGAACAGAAGGAATTATGGTTAATTTGATTTGCTGTGATATGGTTTTTGGAAGTCTGCCTTGGCACAGGTATGAAAACTTCTGTGATGAAAATCTAATTGATAAGGGTTCTGCCTCAGTCTCTCATCTGATGGCTTTAGCAGTCGTTGGTGAGTTCTGGATTCATTGGTTCATTCGAATGGCAAAATGGCAGTCTCCTATTTTTCTATCACTTCTACATCAGTTGGCTGACTCTTTATCGGGAATATCTTTTCTTCATCTACTATTTGCTGCTACTATTGCTGCTGCTGCTGCTAAGTCACTTCAGTCATGTCCGACTCTGTGTGACACCATAGATGGCAGCCCACCAGGCTCCCCTGTCCCTGGGATTCTCCAGGCAAGAACACTCGAGTGGGTTGCCATTTCCTTCTCCATGCATGAAAGTCAAAAGTGAAAGTGAAGTCGTTCAGTCGTGTCTGACTCTTGGCGACCCCATGGACTGCAGCCCACCAGGCTCCTCTGTCCATGGGATTTAGCAGGCAAGAGTACTGGAGTGGGGTGCCATTGCCTTCTCCATCTACTGTTTGGTTGTCCTAAAACATGGCCCATGTTGGACAAACAGAATGAATACCTGAGTCCTGCCTTCTATAGATTTTCTAACTAATGATTTGACTGACACTAGCAACCCACACAAGAGACCAATGAGATTTTCTTTTCTTTGCAGTATTTTTAGGTACACATATATTTTAATATATTTTGTGTGCTTAGATTGTAGAACTTTCTTTTTTCTTTTTTGCCATACCTAATGGCATATGGAACCTTAGTTCCCTGACCAGGTATTGAACGTCCATTCCCTGCCTTGCAAGGAGAAGTCTTAACCACTGGACCACAGAGAAGTTCCATAAAGAATTTATTTATTTATTTATTTGCAATTCATTTATTTAGACTGCAGAGCAAGCAGGATCTAGTTCCCCAATCAGGGATCAAACCTGTGCCCCCTGCAGTGAAAGTGTGGAATCCTAACCACTGGACTGCCAGGGAAGTACCCCTTATTTTCGTTTTTGATGGTCAAACTGTACTATCTTTGTC
Organism: Neotragus pygmaeus; assembly: GCA_006410875.1. NCBI lineage: Eukaryota > Metazoa > Chordata > Mammalia > Artiodactyla > Bovidae > Neotragus > Neotragus pygmaeus. The sequence continues at coordinate 1,697,900 of SJYV01023749.1, forward strand.
CAGTGGGGACCCCATCAAGTTAGTCCCTGTGTCATTTTGATAGGACCTTTTTCTCTCTTTTTTTAAAATTTTAATTTTTAAGAATTAGAAACATTTATTATGGAGGCGGTGGCTGCACTGCATGGCATGACAACCTTAGTTCTCAGACAGGGATCGAACCCTTGCCATCTGCAGTGGAAGTGCAGAATCGTAACCACTGGACCACCAGGGAAGTCCCCCTTCTCTCTTTTAATAGCAGTTTTGCTTGAGATGAAACAAGCTATCTCAGGGTTCTCCCATTCATTTCCTGCTTCAGACCTCAGAGATTTCTCCAGGAAGTCCTAGAGAGATGCTTCTTGTAGCCCAAAATCTGGGTGCCAGGACTGTTTGTGGTTCCTAATCTGTCATTGTTTCTAGCCTTTCAGTTGACAAAGATAGGAAACGAGTCTTTTCTGAAAGGGAAAAAAGTCAGTTCATTTTCAACATTTCTAAACATTCAGAATGTACTTTTCTTTGATTTTATAGTTACATCTTGCTGTGCTGAAATCTTGGTTTCTAACTATGTTAAATTAATGCTTTATACCACTGCCAGTATCACCACTTAGGAGAATCACACTGAATGTAGTTTACAAGTTCCTTCTGAATATGTGTTTTCTCTCCCATTAACAGTATGGGGTCAAAATACAGTGTTTCAAAATCACTTGAAATTATGCTTCTTTTCTTGGTTATGCCATCAACTTGGTACAGAGTTAGGTTTGTTTATTTCAGGTTTTAAAAAGGATTTTTAAGCTTTTTTAAAGAGAAAGAAACATGTATGGTTCTAAACCTAGAACCAAAAACCAAGTTACATGGAGAGGTCAAGATTTATTTCTGCTGATCACCCTCCTCACAGGTAATTAGTTTATTTGTTTTTGGTTTACCCTTCCACTGTTTCTTTTGGAAAAGAAAAATGCACACACACACACACACACACACACACACATATATAAAGTAATCCCATGTATGTGTATGTTTGTATTTGAGTGTATGCTATGTAATTTATATTTTACCTTCCTTACACAAAAGTTTTCATACTATATATACTTTTCTGAACTTGAAGTAATATATTCTGGGGACTTTCCTCATGGTCCAGTGGTTAAGAATCTGCTTTGCAATCCAGGGGACTCTGGTTCGATCCCTGGTTCGGGAGCTAAGATTCCACATGCTGCAGGGAAACTATGTCCTCAAACCGCGATGCCTGAGTGCCTGTGCTCTAGAGCGCTTGCACTGCAATAGAGAAGCCTCTATGTGCCGCAAAGAGCCCTTGGGGCGACAAAGACCCAGCACAGCCAAAATTAAAATAAAGTAAGTGATGTATCCTGCACACGCTCCACAGCAGGAGATGTTCACATTCTTTTTTACACTGCATAGGTATATACTGGGCTTGCCACATGGCTCAGTGGTAAAGAACGTGCCTGCCAATGCAGGAGACTCTGATCTGGGAAGATAACCTTGAGAAGGAAATGGCAACTCATTCCAGAAGTCTTGCCTGGGAAGAGGCAAGAATCTCACAGAGGAGCTTGGAGGGCTACGGTCCGTGGGGTCACAAAACAGCTGGACACGACTTAGTGACTAAACAACAACAAGGTATACATTATGTTACATAGCAATGCAAGATGCATTCACAGATCCTTTTGATGGACATAAAGGTTATTCCAGTGTTTTGAAAGAAAGTCTTACGTGGATATAATTTCTTGAACTTTTGCAGCCGGTAACGAGAAGTGGGCTTGGGGTGTCAAAGGGTAAAGGCACATTCAATGTTGCTAGATACTGGCAAATTTCTCTCTTTAGGGCTCTTAATCCATTTTTGTTCCTGCTGGCAATATATTCTGTTTTGGCCACAATCATTGTTAAAAAGGTATACATCTTATAAAATTTTGCATGCAAATTTAGATTTTCACTTTCAGATCTGAGAAGATTTGGAGCTACCCCATTCCCACATGGATGAGATGGGTTCTCCAGGTTGTCACAGCTCCTGCTGCCGACAAAGTTAGGCGTATTTGTTTGCACCTGGCCCCAGAATGGATTTGTAGGTGTTTGCATTTGTGAATTCTTATTGTAAGTCATACTTCATGGTTTTAAATCATAATTACCTGTGAATGAGACAGGAAATGTATCTGCTTTAGCAGTACTTGCATTTGAGAGTGTATATGAATGTGTGTCGGAGAAGGCAATGGCACCCCACTCCAGTACTCTTGCCTGGAAAATCCCATGGACAGAGGAGCCTGGTAGGCTGCAGTCCATGGGGTCGCAAAGAGTCAGACACGACTTCACTTTCACTTTCACTTTTGACTTTCATGCATTGGAGAAGAGGCAACCCACTCGAGTGTTCTTGCCTGGAGAATCCCAGGGACGGGGGAGCCTGGTGAGCTGCTGTCCATGGGGTCGCATAGAGTCAGACCAGACTGAAGCAACTTAGCAGCAGCAGCATGAATATGTGTGTTGTGTGTATGTGAGACTGTGTGTATGACTGTGTGTGTATGTGTGTCTGGAGAGGATTCAGTATTTTTTCACTCAATTTATACAGTGTTTATGCAACATAGGTGGCTCAGAGGATAAAGCGTCTGTCTGCAATGCAGGAGACCCAGGTTTGATCCCTGGGTTGGGAAGATCCCCTGGAGAAGGAAATGGCATCCCATTCCAGTATTCTTGCCTGGAGAATCCCATGGACAGAGAAGCCTGGTTGGCTACAGTCCACGGGGTCGCAAAGAGTTGGACATGACTGAGTCACTTCACTTCACTTCATGCAACATACAAATCTGTAGATCTTCAGGTTTTAAAATTTCTTGTTATTTTCATTTTATAGAAATTGAGATGGGTTTGAAATAGTGGGACTCTCAACTTTATTTTAGGACTTTTTCTTTTATTTTTTAAAATCTTTTTGGCTGCACTGCATGGCATGTGGGATCATAGCTCCCCACCCAGGGACTGAACTCATGTCCCCCTGCTTTGGCAGTGCAGAGTCTTAACCGCTAGACTGCCAGGGAGGTCCCTTTTTCTTTTATTTTAACAAGAAGCCAGCACAGAGGAGAAGGTATTTGTGTAGGTTAAGCACATGGGGCCTGGCCTGACCTTGAAATCCAAATCAAATCTGGCTTTTTATGTCAGACAACTGAGATGTCGTATGAGTTTGAAGGGGGCAGGCTTTGAGTGGTGATTTTGTTATCAATATTATCACTGAGATGTGGAGAAAGATACAGATTTTGCTGGTTAGTGATCCTTTTATGATTAAATCACCAAGTATTTGGTAATATCAAATCCTTAAAGTACTCTAATTTAATAAAGCTCTTTGATTTATGCCCTCATCGTCTGAGGATAATAAGTATTAAAAGTAATCACTTGAAATAAATCTATTTAAAACAAGGATCAACATTTCTGAGTGAAGAGTGAAAAATGATTAGGACTTGATTTTGAAAAATGAACTTCAAAATTATGACAGATTTTCTATTTAATGCCACTGAGTTTGTAATTGAAATTATGTACAAATTCTCCAAAAATGGACTGTTAATTCAGGAGGAATACAATCTATATGGTAGTTATAGTCCATACTTCAATTCACACTAATTTTCACAGCATAGTCTTTTTTTTTTTTTTGGTAAAAATATCCAAGACCTTGATTAGTCTTTCATTCCCTCTGGAGCACTTATCACCCCTGTTGATTTCTCTTCTGTAATTTTAGCAGGTCAGATTCTTTTTTTATATATAAATTATAAAAATATGTATGTATTTTTGGCTGTGCTGAGCCTTCCTTGCAGTACGAGCCCCTTTCTAGTTGCGGAGCACGGGCTTCTCATTGCAGTGGCTTCTCTTGTTGCAGAGTACGGGCTCCAGAGTCCTGGGCTTCAGCAGTTTTGCATGTGGGCTCAGTAGTTATAGCGCACAGGCCTAGTTGCTCCTTGGCGTGTGGGATCCTCCCGGATCAGGTACTGAACCCGCGTCTCCTGCATTGACAGGCGGACTCTTAACCACAGAACCACCTGGGATGTGTGTCTGTGCTCAGTCATTCAGTTGTGTCCAAATCTTTGTGACCCCATGGACTGTAGGCCACCATGCTCCTCTGTCCATGGGATTCTCCAGGCAAGAATACTGGAGTGGGGTGCCATTCCCTCCTCCAGGGGATCTTCCCCTTCTGTCCATGGGATTTCCTAGGCAAGAATACTGGAGTGGGTGACCATTTCCTCTTCTGGGGGATCTTCCTGGCCCAGGGATGGAGCCCAGGTTTCTTGCACCTCCTGCACTGGCAGGCAGGTTCTTTGCCACTGGGCCACCTGGGAAGACTTTCTTTATCCGTTCATCTATGGATTGACACTTAGGCTGTTTACATGTCTTGACTATTGTAAATAGTGCTGCTGTGAACACGGTATGGGTGCAGTGCATGTGTTTTCTTCAAATGGAAGTTTTCTCTGGATGTATGCCCTGGAGTGGGATTGCTGGGTCATATGGTAACTCTAGTTTTAGTTTTTAAAGGAACCTTCATACTGTTCTCCAAGGTGGTTTCACCAATTTACACTCCAACCAACAGTGTAGGAGGGTTCCCTTTTCTCCACACCCTCTCCAACATTTACTATGTGTAGACTTTTGATGATGGCCATTCTGCCAGTGTGAGGTGATACCTCATTGTAGTTTTGATGTGCATTTTTCTAATTATTAGTGATGGTGAGCTTTTTCGCATATGCCTGTTGGCCATCTGTAGCTCTCCTTTGGAGAAATGTCTCTTTAGGTCTTCTGCCCATTTTTGATCAGATTGTTTTTAATATATGAGTTTTAGAGCTGTTTGTATATTTTGGAAATTAATCTTTTGTCAGTTGCATTGTTAGCAAATATGTTCTTCCATTCTGTAGGTTATNCAAAAATCTACACAGATGTTTTGATTAGGTATTAATGGAACACTGATCAAAATGAAAGTGCTGGGGAAAAACCCTTTTTTGTTAAAACATCATGGACAGTCTAGAGAACAATTAACAATGGTAATTTATCCTTTCTACTTTGCTTTTAGCTACAAAGTATTTAGAAAGACGAGTTGTTTTCTTAGCTTTCTGCCCAAAATGTCAGGGTACTTTTGGTGATACAACCTGCTGATTCCAAGAATCAAATGAACAAGAGGCAAAAATGTACTACACCCATGCTGGAGTTTCTTGTTTTACAGAAACAAACTTTTGCTGTACACCTTAAACCTTTACAATGTTGTGTGTCAATTGTATCTCAATAAAGCTGGGGTGGGGAGAGGATGATCAAAAGTTCTGAGTCAACAATACTATAGGGCATATTTGAAGGCTAATCAGAGTGTAAATGTTACACATTCAAATCACACACAAAAAAGGCAAATATGTGAGGTGATGGATGTGTTTGTTAATTAACCTTAACGCAGGAATCATTTCACAATATATGCATACATCAAATTACTATATTGTACACTTTAAACATACACAATGTTATTTGTCAATTTATCTCAATAAATTGGAGGGAACCCAACTCTCTATGCCTTTTTTTTTTTTCCTTCTAAAAGGTACAATATATCTGTTCCCTTCTTGCACTGTCCTTCAAGTTGCTATGCTGTTGTTGTCATACAAGTTGAATGTGGCTGCCTGAATGATAATGCTCATAGCATTTATCAGTTTATATTGAAATGTTAGCCTCAGAGGAATTCAAATAAAAGATGAATTCTCTCCTTTTTATTTAACAGGTAAATTAATTCTAAAAGAAGTCAAAGGAATTATGCTTCCTTCAAAATCCTCACTGGATCCCATCCTGAGGATCCAGTGTGGACTTAAGATAAAACATAATTCCAGTGCAGCACAGAAAAAATTAAAGAGCTAAATTACAGAGTTACAAATTTGTACTACTCTGGAGCCATCCCAAAGGAAAGGGATTAAGAATAAATAGAGCCATAGGCACACCTGTGAATGTATGCCAAAAATAAACTACAGAAATAAAATAAAAACAGACTTCCTTGGGTCTAAGGGTTTATCTTTTTTCCTGAAATGTAGAAAATGAATTTAACAATTTAGCCCCTATGGCCTTTAAGAGGATTTTGCACCTTCTGTACTGAAAACTGTGCTCAGCATAACCTGCTCTTCTGTTTATGTAGCTTATATTTGCCAGAGTAAAGGTTTGCCTGAGGCTGTGTTGGTTTATGTTGCTACCTTCATTACACTCAAATGCATTAATTTTCTTTTTTTATGTATACTCAGAGGACAAATATGAAAAAACATACATGTCTCTAACTTTTAATTTAGAAGGACTTCTTGGCTTTTTGATTATCGTACACAATTCTCAGGCATACTTAACTAGATAACAAAGTCCCTAGGAGAGTCACAAAATTTTAAATCTGGAAGAGACTTTTCAGAGTATCTCATACAATCTTCTCAATTTATATATAAGGAAACTTAGGTCCAAAGAAATAAAGAGGCCTATACAAAGTTATTTACCTGGTTAAGAAACACATTTCCCTGATTCTCAACCAAATATTCACTAACATTAAAAAATTAACAATTTCAAATAAAGATTTTTTTTAATTCCTTCAAAGCTATATATGCATTGGTTTTAACACCTAAATTTATCTCACAAATATCCACTTTATTTCCCAGTAGAGTTTAAAAACTATGAAAGAAACATTTTAACTGGAAAGAAAAGCATACATTGTCAGTTTACTATCCAAGAACATCTCAAGTTTGTATTCAGACAATAAATAGCAANCTAACATTAAAAAATTAACAATTTCAAATAAAGATTTTTTTTAATTCCTTCAAAGCTATATATGCATTGGTTTTAACACCTAAATTTATCTCACAAATATCCACTTTATTTCCCAGTAGAGTTTAAAAACTATGAAAGAAACATTTTAACTGGAAAGAAAAGCATACATTGTCAGTTTACTATCCAAGAACATCTCAAGTTTGTATTCAGACAATAAATAGCAATGCCACAAGCAAAAAAGATGGCTCTCATAAGGAATAACTGCAAAGCCTCTCGCCATTCAAAAGTAGGAGCAGTATTCATTCACTGAAAATTTTTTAAACTACTACACAATCTTTAAAACCAACATTTCTACTCTTACAGTCTACTAACTGGTCACTTCAGTCTTGTTATTTCTTTTCAAAGAACTTTTAGCCTATGTTTCTTTTTGATGTGATAAGTTATCCATCTCAAGGAAATTTAAATTAAATTCACATCTTGATTTTAAGCCTAGCTTTCATTAGAACATGATTAATAGTTTAATTTCAACTTAAAATTTCTTACTTACTCTTAGTGAGCTATCCTGACAGTGACAGATTTGAAATACTATTGACCCTAGTGTTATATTTTCTGTCCACTCTTCAAATCATATTTTCACTAGGAAGTAAATCAAACTGAGATAGAGAATCCGAATGTGGGAAACAATGGTCACAAAAAATCAGAATACAAGATGTTGGTAGGAGAAAATAATGCTTAATTTATTCAGACAAGTCCAGCTGTTCCTGACATAAAGTCTTTACAGGATAACTAATTTTATCACAACACTTCTTCACCCTTGCTACACAGTATCTTAATCTTTGAAGCTATTTTACAACCCTCACTTTCATGTCTTCCTTGGTTAATTCCGCACTCTCAGATTCTCTTGAAAGCAGCCATAGTGAACTGTCTTCAAAGCACAATACTGTCTGAAATATACACAGCCTAAATATTTAAAACCCAAAGAGTTCTGGAAGAGATCTGAAAGTCATTAAATTGAACGCTCTCATTTTATACATAGAGAAACATGCTCTGAGAAGCTTATTTATTCATTGAGCCTTAAAGATCTCCTAATTCTATCCTGTAATCAGAAATAAAGGTAAATACATGCTAGAAAAGATTTCTAAGAATTTTAGAGTCACCAGCACCGAGTTGGTGGTGGAGCCGCCCCTGGAACTCAGGCCTACTGCCTCTCACTCGGCCAGTTTTCCCACAACACCTGCGGCTCCTAAAGTTTAAGTTAACTGCCGGCTCCCAGGATGTGAAGGATAAAAGGAAGGCATCGGCGAACACAGCGCAGGTCTCCTTGTTTCACATGCGGGATGGGGGCCCAGTCCTCGAAATTTTCCTGTCCCAACAGCAGTAGCTGCTGCTTCTGACAGCTGAGGTTGGACTTGGTCCAGGACTGTTCGGTTCTCAAAAGCCGACCTCTCTTCGCGTTTAACTGACAGACCCGCTTTCCTAAAAGAGGAATCTCTGGGGGTTGTGGAGGTAAAGTAGGCAGGAACGCCACTCCCCACCAAGGCCACGGACGCTCAGCTATTTCTGAACCACGGCCTCAGGCCTCGGAGCGGCAGAGAGAGGCGGACACCACAGCGGGTCCGCGGAGTCGCGTGGCGCAGAGCTCGACTGAGAGGCCACGAGACGAGCCCCGCCACGAGTGAGGGAAAAACGGGGACACGGGGGCCGGCGAAGAGACACGCGCTAGTTCCACAGCCTAGCCGGAAGGCGGAGGGCGGGCAGGGGCACCCCGGCCATGGACACCTTGGGGTCCGTCACACATACTCACTGCCGCGGCTGCGACCAGGAAGCACCAACCAGGAACCAAAACGCGCACGGGGACGGGGAGGGGCGAAGACAAATGAGGTAAGGAAACGGCGTCCGCGCGGACCCACGAGGAGGGAAGGCACTTCCGGTGAAAACAGAGCTCCTGGAAGTCGTCTTCTGTCCCCGCCCACTCCTCGCCTCCAGTAGACGTGCGTAACAACTATTAACCCTTTGCCTTCCCCGCATATAGTCTTTTATTTGTTTGCCTTTATTTGTTTGCTCAGGATTTGCCTGAGCACGTGAAAGAAACGGCTTCTTTCACAAGTATCTAGGCTGAATCTGTGTTAGGGAATAGCATATTTGAATGACCTGCACAGGTGATAACGCTANTGTAAAAAAGGGCTAAAGATTTCTTTCTGTGATGTAAAATCTTGTTTGGTTTTTCTTTTTAAGAAATTATATTTTTGACTTGTTGAACATTTTCTATAAAATGAAAAGTGATTACACAATAGTAGATGTTAATTATATAAAAATAAGACTGTATATATGTTCATATACATATATGCCATCTGAAGTCACATGGTCTGAGACAAGCACTTTTCCTGGCCTCATGGTTCATGTCACTACATGTTCATTTTCTCTGGCACTTTAAAAAAGGGTGACCATTTTTTTTCTTCCATCCTCCTCCTACCCAGTAACCAATGGTAACAAACTGGTTAATGTTCCATATACCGTAAAGGGTGTATACAAACTTAATGAGCTGTTAATACTTTTAATGATTTGAACAAGGCAAGCATAATGCATTTATTTGGTCCAAAAATGAAGCCACATTGAAAGGCATCCGGTGAAAACTCCCCATCCTGGCCTTTTCTGCCTCATCCCAGGGGATAACAGATTTGTGCTAAGTCACATCAGTCATGTCTGACTCTTTGAAGCTCCATGCCAGGCTTGCTGTCCATGGGATTCTCCAGGCAGGAATACTGGAGTGGGTTGCCACGCCCTTTGATGTCTTATGTAACCTCCCATAATTTGTTTATGCATAAACACATAATATATACTGTTATCTTTCTACTATTGAAAAACACAAAAGTTAGGTTACTTACACAATATGCATCTGCCCTTTTCCCACCTACCAATATGACTAGGAGATCTCTTCACATTGTGTATGGATATCTCTCTCTCACCCTCTCTTTTTTGGCCACATAGTGTGACATGTGGGATCCTAGTGCCCTGAGCAGGGATTGAACACTTGGCCCCTGTAAGGGAAGCATGGAGTGCTAACCACTGGACCTCTAGGGCAATCCCAAGATCTCTCTCTCTGTCTCTTTAAATAGTTGCATCCCATTGCAGCTGTATAGACTCCTCAGAGTATCTTTAACTAGTCTCCCATTGAAGATATCTGGGTTGTTTATGATATTTTACTATGATAAACACTGCAGTAAGTATATCCTTGTGTGTTTGTTATTTTGTGTGTGTGCATATATATCTGTAGGGTAAATTCCTAGGAGTGGAATTGTGGCTACAGATTAACTCTGATAGCTGTTTCTTACCTGCCTTCTCTAGTGGTTCTTCCAGGGTACATTCCCCCTGGCAAAACTGAGTTCTTGTTCTCCTGTAGTTTCAGTAACACTGTGTGTGTTATTCAACTTTTGTAATTTTGCCACTATGATCAGTGAAAAAAGGTGATTCCTCGTGGTTTTAATTTGCAGTTCTCTTAATACCAGTGAGAATGCAACTATAGCAGGCAGTCTTTTCAGGTTGGCTTTTTTCAGTTAGTAATAAGCATTTAAGGCTCCTCCGTGTCTTTTCATGAGTGGGTAGCTTGTTGCTTTTTGGCACTGAATAACACTTCATTGTCTATGGACCACAGAGTATCCATCCACCTACTGGAGGACAGCTTTTTTTTTTTTTTTAATGAGACTGACGTGCTGCCTACTGTACTAAGGAGGCAAATAGGACATCATTTTTAATTAACAAAAATATATTTTGGACGTGCTTCTTGACTTGTGGGATTTCGGTTCCCTGACCAGGGATTGAACCAAGGGCAACCCACTCCAGTATTCTTGCCTGAGATAATCCCACAGACAGAGGAACCTTGCATGCTATAGTCCATGGGGTCGCAGAGCTGGACACACCAGAGCAATTGAGCACACACACAACTGGGTAAATACCAAGGAGTGTGACTGGTGGATTTCATGATAAAAGGGTGATTAATTTTGTAAGAAACGGTCAGACTGTGTTCTACAGTGCTATACCATTTTGCATTCCGCCAGCAATGAATGAGAGAGTCCCCGTTGCATTGGTTTATCCTCTGGAACTATGTTCAGTGGAGGTTGTTTAAGGGTATTTCCCCATCATTTTCTAAGCTAAAATAACAATTCTTATGAAAGCAGTTTTGTTAGATTACATTTTCTTTGAACAAAAAAATTTTCATTTAGTTCTCCTAGCTTATTTGCATAGATTGAAACAAATTATTCCCTCCAGTTCTCTTTAATTTTCTTTCTCTGCAATTAATTCTCCTTTATCATTTCTTATTTTACATTTGAGCAGGCTTTTATTTTTCTTCGATTATTTAAAGGCATAAGTTCTTGGATTTTTAAGATAGCTCTCACACTTGTATGTTTCTTAAAGTTTTGTTTCTTTTATTATTAATTCCTTTCTTCTTTCCTTGAAATTTTAAAAGCTTTTTTCTAATTTCTTTAACTTCAGCTCCAGCTTAGACATTTAAAAAATAATTTTCGTTAGTTAAAAAATTATGTTAGACTACTTTTTATTTAAAGTAATTTTTACTGGAATATAATCACTGTACAATGTTGTGTTAGTTTCTGCTACACAGCAAAATGAATCAGCTATATATATATACACACATATATCCCCTCTCATTTTTAGATTTCCTTCCCACTTGGGTCATCTTGGAGCACTGAGTAGAGTTCCCTGTGATAATCAGTAGGTTCTCATTAGCTATCTATTTTATACATAATAGTATATGTATGTCATTGCCAACCTTCCAGTTCAGCCCCCCTCCCCCACCTTGGAACCCATAAATTTGTTCTCTACATCTGTGTTAGACTAAATATTTTTGTCTAATGCTTTTGTTAGTTTTCATTGCTTCTTGTTTCAAGGTTGTCACTTTCTATATAATGTGCAAATTTATTTTGTGTTAACTCTAAATATTTATGAGGTATTTTTAAACAGTTCCCAGATGGTAGTGTTTTCATTTTTTCCAGCTTTAATGAGATATAATTGATACATAGCATGGTGTAATTTTAAGGTTACAATGTGATGATTTGATCCTTGTGTGTATGGTAAAACAATAACCACAGCAATTAGTTAACATCTCCACTGCTTCCCAAAATTACCATAAAAAATTTTATTTTATTGAAGTATAGTTGATTTACAGTGTTGTATTAATTTCTGTTCTATAGCAAAGTGAGTCGGTGATTCATATATATTCTTTTCCATTATGGTTTATCACAGGATATTGAATACAGTTCCCTGTGTGTGCTGTCTTCTTAAAATNATTTTTATTTTATTGAAGTATAGTTGATTTACAGTGTTGTATTAATTTCTGTTCTATAGCAAAGTGAGTCGGTGATTCATATATATTCTTTTCCATTATGGTTTATCACAGGATATTGAATACAGTTCCCTGTGTGTGCTGTCTTCTTAAAATGAAATGAGAATTCTTTTCTATTTTCTCTAGTCTGGAATTATACCAGAATTTTGTCTACTGACTTTGACCTTATACTTAAGGCCCCAAATGTCAAGTGGTCTTGAAATGTTGAGGGTGCCTGATGTGGGAAGATCTGAATGGCTTTTAGAGTCATCAGTGTGGTCCTTGTGGTACCTGATCTTTTTGATGCAGATAGAAACCCCCCCCTAATACTGCAGTTTAGGAGGGTGGTGCAATAAGACAGCTTCCTCTTCTCAGAAATGAACAGAAAGAAGAAACGGAGCGGTGTTATCTGCTCAGTGCATGACTGCACTCTCTCTGAAATTCTGTTTCTCTGCTAAAATGTTTGATACACACACATTGTCTCTCTCATCATTTTTAAAAATTTTATTTATTTATTTATATTTGGTTGCCCTGGGTCTTTGTTGCTTTGCTTGGGTTTTCTCTAGTTGCGACAAGTCGGGGCTACTCTTGGCGGCCGCGTGAGGGCTTCTCGTTGTGGTGGCTCCTCTTGCTGTGGAGCAGGGGCTTCCGGAGTGTGGCATGCAGGCTCCCAGAGCGCAGGCTCAGTAGTTGTGGCCCATGGGCTTAGTTGCTCCGAGGCATGGGGAATCTTTCTGGATCAGGGATCAAACCCATGTCCCCTGCATGGGCAGGCGAATTCTTATCCATTGTGCCACCAGGCAAGTCCACACACTCTCATCTTTTAAGAACCGGTGGTCAAGTTTGGCCTCTGTCTCACAGGTCATTAAATAGCAACATATTCTAGGAAGAGGAGGGTCTTTCTCTCTGCTTTATTTAAACTAAGAGAGTTATTCTCCAACTAGGGAGCAGATTTGTGTTTCTGAAACGAAGTCTCATATTCGCCGAACCTTATATATCAGGTCATATATAATAGGGACGTGAGAAATACAGAGTTAATTTCCTAGTTAGGGAATGTCTTACTTAATCAGGTCATAGAGTTATTTTTGATAGAGGGCAAACTATGGGACTTAGTTACTCCTGGTGATGTCTGATGTCTCTGAGAATAAAATGTGAAGTCTTATCTTGGCTCTTCAGTTAATCGGCACTGACTGTCCCTATTGCTCCNTAATCAGGTCATAGAGTTATTTTTGATAGAGGGCAAACTATGGGACTTAGTTACTCCTGGTGATGTCTGATGTCTCTGAGAATAAAATGTGAAGTCTTATCTTGGCTCTTCAGTTAATCGGCACTGACTGTCCCTATTGCTCCAGGCACATCATCGTTCTCTGTCCTATGCAGCGCATACCCTTCTTTCCATCCCATTTGCCTGAAAGGTTTATGCATGACTGGCTCCTTTCTGACACTCAGGTCTCTGCACAAATGCACCCCTTGACCACCCTTTCCCAGCTTTGCCCCAGGCTCCATGGGAGTTCTTCTGTCCACCTGATGCCTTTATCCCCATGTCAGAACCATGGGGGAATAACTAAATAAGTGGCTCACAGGATGGCTAAACTGTACCAGCCTTTGTTTTCCATCCTGGGAGCAGCAAGCCAGTCTGCTCATTGCAAAGTTTTGAAATAAGTATTTTGTTGCACAGTACAGCATTACTGATAGCTTATCTTATTATTATTATTATTATTTTGGCTGTGACACACAGCATGTGGGATCTTAGTTCTCCAACTAGGGGTCAAACCTATGTCTCCTGCACTGGAAGTGCGAAGTCTTAACAATTGGACCACCAGGGAAGACCAATAGCTTATCTTTTGACCTACAAAATGGCAGGTTCATATGATGGAGCCTAATAATTGGGTATGTTGGGGCTCTCCTTTTAAATATTTTTCATCAATGTTCCTGCACAGAACAAAGCTCTTCCTTCTTGCCACCCAGGTGTGTTTTTCTCCCAAAGTTTACTCCCTCTCCAAATTTCAGATCATTTATTTTCTTCCCCCCAACAAACCAAATTTCTGTTTTCGGTTTGGCTAATCTCCGGCAGCTATCAGGTGGGAAGCAGTCAGAAACCATTTGCATTCATATGAGGAAGAGTTGATAGCTCTTCACTCTTGCTGGAAGTATTGACATTTTAAAAAGATTTTTGGTTACCTGGGTGAATCTTCAATTGACATGACTGAAGACACTTTAACAAAGTGAAATGAAACAGTTGAAGATGGGAAGCTGTATTTGTCTGGGTATTTTTTTTCCTATTGCACATGACAGAAAATTGAAAAGTGGCTTAAAGAGTATGTATTTATGTGTAATGAGAAGACTTTATTTTTTAAATTTTGGCCACATTTAGCTCCCCAACCAGGAATTGGGCCTGTATGACCTGCAGTGGAAGGGCAGAGTCTGAACCACTGGACCACCAGGGAATCCCCTGCACTGAGGGGTCTCAAAGAAAGTGAGAGAGATGGGATTTCTGCCCCACCCCTCTACACAGACATCTGAAACAAGGGAAAAGTTGGAAAAAATAGGTACAACAGTGAGTTTTTAAGATTTTGAATTTCAAGCAGTGAAAAACAATGATCTCAGAGGGATAGAGAACATATGAGATGAGCCCTTCAAACACGCCAGTTTACTGCCTGGAGAGAGTTTCCAGGCTGTGGCCAGGGAGGATGAGAAGGAGTCCCACTGACCTCAAATTGAGGTGGTGATCTTGGGGGTCAAGGGAGAAGAAACAGCTAGAATGTGAGGGTAGAGTCCTACATGGACATGTGGGGAAACCATCCAAGGCTGGGAAAGAACCACCCAGAAGGATGAGAGAGAACAAAGCTCAGCACACACACAGGGCTGAAGAGAGCTCCTGGCTCAGAAACTAGAAGGAAAACGGAATAGCTTCTGGGTATCAGGTAAAGTACTCGGAACACTTTGCCTTATGGCAGAAAGTGAAGAAAAACTAAAGAGCCTCTGGTGAAAGTGAAAGAGGAGAGTGGAGAAGTTGGCTTAAAGCTCAACATTCAGGAAACGAAGATCATAGCATCCGGTCCCATCCTTCATGGCAAATAGATGAGGAAACAGTGGCTGACTTTATTTTTGGGGGCTCCAAAATCACTGCAGATGGTGATTCCAGCCATGAAATTAAAAGACGCTTACTCCTTGGAAGGAAAGTGATGACCAACCTAGACAGCATATTAAAAGGCAGAGACATTATTTTGCCAACAAAGGTCCATCTAGTCAAGGCTATGGTTTTTCCAGTGGTCATGTATGGATGTGAGAGTTGGACTGT
>SJYV01023749.1:1717331-1844490 GCA_006410875.1 Neotragus pygmaeus
GGTTTGATCCTTGGGTCGAGAAGATCCCCTGGAGAAGGAAATGGCAACCCACTCCAGTATTCTTGCCTGGAAAATTCCATGGACAGGAGAGCCTTTTGGGCTGCCGTCTGTGGGGTCAGTCGCACAGAGTCGGACACGACTGAAGCGACTTAGCAGCAGTAGCAGCAGAAATAACAAAGAAAAAGAAAGAAAAATTTAGGTATGTTATGAATGCATAAAACATATGTAGATGCTAGTCATCCTTACATAAACTGAGTGACATTTCATATAAAATTAATAGCATGTTGGTTTTCTTACTGTTTTATAACTTTGGTTTCAAAGAATTACATTCCTGTACAGTATGCCTCTCTCTCTCATAATTTGAGAAACTGCCTATCAGCTATCATTACAGGTGAAAGGTTTTTAAAAATTGTAACAAGGCTTTCCTGGTGGCTCAGTGATAAGGAATCTTCCTATTAATGCAGGAGACACGGGTTCGATCCCTGGTCTGGGAAGATCCCACATGCCTTAGAGCAACTAAGTAACTAAGCCACAAGTGTTGAGTCGGTGCCCTAGAGCCTGGGAGCTGCAACTACTGGAGCCCGTGTGCCTAGAGCCCGTGCTCCACAGCAAGAGAAGCTATCACAGTGAGAAGCCCGCTCACCACAACTAGAGAAAAGCCCGAGCAGCAACCAAGACCCAGCACAGCCACAATAAATAAATAAAATTCATTTTAAAACTATAACGACGTTTCCAATACTGTATTAAGAATAGGACTGCAATACTGTGGGCCATAAAAATGTTACAATGATTCATTCATTAGTGTGTAGGCTGAACTACCATAAAGCAATCACACTGATCACACTAGGTGACCATAAAGCATACTGTGGCTTCTTCATTATCAAGGCCTGAATTGTTAAATCTGTAAATAAGTGCGATTCCATTTCCACATTATCTTTTCATTTTTGATGTCAAGTGTTAGTAACACATATGACATTTACAGTGTTTTGTACCAAATAAAGCAGCATTGATGGTATACTGGCAGATGGACCATTCGTTTCCTAAACAGATGATGTAACTTTAAGGTGTTCACACAGTCAGTACCATAAGAGCATTTTCTCTTCCTTAAGGTTTTCTTAATAACATTTCCATTTCTCTAGCTTCTTCTATTATAAGAATACAGTATATAATATGCATAACATACACAATATGCATTGATCAGCCCTGTGTTTTTGGTAAGATTTCTGGTCAACAGTAGGCTATTCGTAGCTAAGTTTTTGAGCAGCCTGAAGGTATATGAGATTTTCAACTGTATGGGATAGTGGGGTAGTGGGTGGCGGAGGGTTGGCACGCCTGACAAGGGTTACACCTGTGATTTTCTTTTCCTGTCATTTCCTTGTCTGGCTTCTTTTTTTGAAGATTTTTTGATGTGGATCATTTGCAATAATGTGGATCATTATTGAATTTGTTACAGTATTGCTTCTGCTGTATGTTTGGTTTCTTTGGTTGGCATGTGGGATCTTAGCTCTCTGACCAGAGACTGAACCTGCATCCCCTGCATTGGAAGGAGAAGTCTTGACCACTGGACCACCAGGGAAGTCCCTCCTTGTCCGGCTTTGATATCAGGGTAATGCTGACCTCATAAAATGAGTTTGGAAGTGTTTCCTCCCATTTTTTGGAAGTGTTTGAGGAAAATTGGTGTTAATTCTTCTTTAGGTGTTTGTAGAATCCACCGGGGAAGGCATCTGGTACTAGACCTTTCTCTATTGGGAGAAACGTCTAGTTTTATTTTTTTAATTGTTTTTTTTATTGGAGTATACTTGCTTTACAATGTTGTGTTAGTTTCTACGGTATGTTGGGAGGTTTCTGATTACTGGTTTTAATTAATAGCCTTTCTCATCGTTGGTNAAGCTGAGGAGGCAGGTGCTGTTCCTCTGATGCTCAGTGTCACATCATGTCATGGTGGCGGGGAGGGGGGGGTGGTTTAGGGAGATGATTATGCCCTTTGACTTGCATCCAGACATAATTTAGTGTTCTAAGCTTAAATGAGATTGAGTCTCTGGCAGACTAAGAGCTGAAAGTAAAAAGTCCATCCAGAGAGCTAGACTTTGCAGCAATGTTCCCTGGGGAGGGCTTAAGGGAGAGAGTTAATGGGGGGTGTTAACACGGGAGTTGACGTGGGCAGCACCAGGCGTCTATTTGAAGCTGGAAAATGCTTTGAGGTGTCAAGGTGCTTTGTAGGGCGACACAGTTCTCTCTGCCAAAGGCGGCTGCTTTGGGGATTCCTAACATCTTAGAAGATATTGGATGCTTGGGAAGAAGAAAAGGGTACGGTTTTAGCAAAAGGATTCAGAGACAAAAGTCATAGCTTTTTCCTTGTTTACCTGTGTTTTCTAAGGAGCCCAAGTGTCGCCTGGGATCCTGTTCAGCCTCTGACTCAGCAGGTCTGGGGTGGCCCGAGGGTCTGCATTTCTCACCAGCTCCCAGTGATTCTGAGTCTGCGGTCCTTGGACCACATTTAGTGTTGAGCCACAGCAAGGAGGGCATGTTAGGGAGATGATTTCACAAAGGATGTTGGCCAACCTCACTCCATTGGCCATCTGCCCTTTTAATCCCCTTCTTTCATTCAAAAATATTGAGTGCCCACCACATGCCCCAGGGACTGGAGGGGAATGGTGAGTAAACTTGAACTTGACCCCCAAGTTGTTGGGGTTATTATTTTCATTTGGGAGACACAGAATCACTGAGATGGGCGATTGCTAGCTTTCAAGGCCACAAGCAACAAAGCTCAGCAGAGGGCTGTGGACACGTGTGAGTTCGTGAGCTGGTTTCAGAAGTCAGGATGGAACCTTAGAGGTGATGTCTACAGGCTGAGTGGTGGTCTGCTGAAGGTGTCTTAGGCGGTAATGCGGGCCAAGGGAGCTGCGTGTGCAAAACCCTGGGCAGGAGGGATTGGGGTCTCTTTGAAAAGAGAGGGAAGGTCCCCGTGGTTGGAGGAGACAGCAGGACTTGGTGGGATGCTCTTTCTGTTGGACTGGGTGCTCCTTCCCAGGAAAATCAACAAAAGGCTACTGCATATTATGGTTTTTTCCAGTAGTCAGGTACGGATGTGAGAATTGGACCATAAAGAAGGCTGAGTGTTGGAGAATTGATGTTTTTGAATTGTGATGCTGGAGAAGACTCTTGAGAGTCCCTTGGACTGCAAGGAGATCAAACAAGTCAATCCTAAAGGAAATCAGTCCTGAATATTCATTGCAAGGACTAATGCTGAAGTTCCAATATTTTGGCTACCTGATACGAAGAGCCGACTCATTGGAACAGACCCTGATGCTGAGAAAGATTGAGGGAAGCAGGAGTAGGTATCACCAACTCAATGGACATGAGTTTGAGCAGGCTCCAGAAGATAGTGAAGGACAGGGAAGCCTGGCATACTGCCGTTCATGGGGTCACAAAAAGTCGGACACCACTGAGCCACTGAACAGTGACAACAAGGCGTCCTGTCTCCGCAGCAAGTGCAGCCTGTCTCTATCTGACGGACATATCCTTGCAAAATGTGAGCTCAGAACTCGGGGCCCAAGGAATGGAGAGGCGTGAAGGAATCTCCACACGAGGGCAGCAGACAAGCGGGTTTGCCGCCTACACCCAGGACTGAAACTGCATTGCCATCGAGTCCTTCTGCTGAGATTCTAGACATCTTGGCAGAAACCCTCACAGACAGTCCATATGCACTATATCCCCACTGTCCAACTTCACTTCTTGTCAATTTCCAGGTGAAAATGACAGATGGAGAGGATGAAGGGCACCTGCTTCTTCCATCTCTCTTGTCTCATCCGGAGCGTGTGGCAGACACCTCCCAGTGCCGCCGTGGATGTTAATTCCCATCCTGACACATTGCAGGGGTCCCAGCGGACACACAGAAGCTTTACCAGATGGTTAAAGTAATTAAATCCTGAATTAGCTCTGAGGGGGAGCAGAAGAAGCCATCCACTTGAGGGGTGTGGGTGGTTTGGGAGACAGGTGGCCAAGTAAGCATGTGCCGTGGTTCCTCCGGATCTCAGAGGCGTGAGGCTGCCCATCCTTTCTAATTCGGGGAAAGAAGCAGCTGGCAAACAGCCCTCTAGAGAGAAGGAAGAAGGCAGTCTTCAGGTGAGGCAACTTCCTGCCAGTGTCAATGTCAGTGGCGAAGGGGGCTGTTTGAGCCAGGGCACAAGCAAAGCTGTTTCCTTTCTTACACTTTGTTTGGGTGGAGACAGTGAAGGAGGCTCCAATTTCTCCATAATCTCAGGGCAGTGGGGGATCAGCCGGCTTCCCTGAGGGTGCGGTTGATGGAGGTGGATACCATCGTGTGAGTGTCCCAGTGGCTCATCCTCTGGCATCTAAGAAAAAAAAAAAGGCTTGTATGTTTCCCTGTGCTGAAATCAGAGCTGTCAATTGGAGTCCTACATCTCTCATCCTGTCCTGGACTTGGCTCCAGAGGGTAGGGCAGACGGCCATGAACGTGCTGGTCCTGTCCTTATATCCTGCTTAGGCTGGGTGGCCGGGGAGTGACTGGGCATCCATGGTGGGGGAGGGCTGCTTGTCCTGTCTCTCCTTTCTTCGGGGGCCCAGGTTTTCTGTCCTGGCTTCCTGCACACGTGCGTGTGGCTGATGGAAGTGAGTGGACCGAACGTGATGCTTCCAGTCTTGACCTGGGAATCACCCCACAAGCAGCAGCCGTTTACTCGAGGGCCTGTCTGCTGGCTTGAGAGAGGTTAGTTGGTTGGAGGTACCCTGGTTCCTGGTCACCACACAGAGATCTGTGTGAGTACGACCACAATTTGGGGTCTGTGTGAGCGAGAAGTGGTGTGTGGGCATCGGTGATTCTGGATTTGCTTGTTCCTGAAGTTGGCATTGTTTTACCTGACACAGAACCAGGCTGTCTTTTGGGCTTCCGGGTGGCTCAGTGATAAAGAATCCACCTGCAATGCAGGAGATCCACGTTTGATCCCTGGGTCGGGAAGATCCCCTGGAGGAGGAAATGGCAACCCACTCCAGTATTTTTGCCCCTGGGAAATCCCATGGACAGAGGAGCCTGGCGGGCTACAGTCCACGGGGTTGCAAGGAGTGAACAGAAACAACAGCAAGGCTGTCTTTCCGATCAGGGGCCGAGGGGCAGGAGGAGAACCAGCTGGTGGGGCGAGGGGTCATCCACACTGCCTCCGGACTCATGTCGGTAACACCATCGCAGGGTGATCCATGTAACGAAACTGGAACTAAACCAGCTGTCCAGGGGTCACCAAGGCTCACCTCCATGGCTGCCATCTTCAGAGTGGCGTGTGAGCTCCCCTGACCTTTCTCCTAGTGGAATCAGGTCTTATCACTGACACTCAGAAATCAGACGCTGCTCGTGGAATTCAGCACCGCCTTCACCGGCCCTTCTCTGCCAACACGCGCTTCGTGGCCAAATGATGACCAGGCCAGGCTATTTGGACTGTCGTAAATTTACAAGCCCGTATTCCTGCCAAGGGTGTGCCGCTTGGCCTCAGCATCCCATCGAGTTGCGGGGAGGAGGGATGGCTGGCTTGGCTGACAACCGACAAAGTATGTGTAAACATTTTTCCCCTGCTGATATCAAGCGTATTAGTCAGGGGTCTTGGCGGGAAGCCAGAGGCCGCCCCTGGCTCTCTTGTGCAAAAAGGAACGTTTTGAGAAGGACTTTGAGGGTTCAGAGTCACTGGGGCGATGAAGGGTGGGCTTGGAAAATAGAACTGACTGAGGGGGCTTGGGAAGGCCGGCTTGCAGGAAAGGCAGCAAGCCCAGGGTGTGAGTCTGCAGTGGGCTTTGTTCCCCAGGACATGGAGGCCAGGGAAGAAGATCCTACTCACAGAGCCTGGGCCACAGGCTTCCCACGAACCTGCTGTGGTGGAGAAGTAGAGGATTTGTCCTCTTCAGGCTCCAGAGTAGATATGATGTCGCTGCCTACCACATTCATGTATAATGACAAATTCCTCCAAAACAAGAAATTTTCTTTCTGAGAAATACCATATGACATCTGTTATATGCAGAATCGAAAAGAAATGATACAAATGAACTTATTTGTGAAACAGAAACAGACTCACAGACTTAGAGAAGAAATTTATGGTTGCTGGGGTGAGTGGAGGAAAAGAATAGTTGGGGCATTAGGGATGGATATGTACACAATGGCTCAGTGGGAGAGAATATGCCTGCCAATGCAGGGGATGCAGTTTTGATCCCTGGGTAGGGCAGATCTCCTAAAGGAGGGAATGGCAACCTGTTCCAGTATTCTTGCCTGGAAAATCCCATGAGTGGAGGAGCCTGGTGGGCTACAGTCCATGGCATCACAAAGAATCGGACACGACTGAACACACATACACGTACACCGCAACCAGCCAGGACCTCCTGTATAGCACAGGGAACTCTGTTCGATGTGCTGTGGCAGGCTGGATGGGAAGTGAGTTTGGGTGAGAATGGATACATGTATATATATGGCCGAGTGGCTTTGCTGTTCACCTGAATCTATCTATCACAGCTTTGCTATACTCTCCAATATGAAATTAAAAGTTACACACACACACACACACACACACACACACACACACAAGAAATTTTTTCTTTCTTTCCCATGGAAAAGTCTAGATAAGGGTTGGTGATGCTCTTCCATGAGGAGTTTCAGGGATGTAGGCCCTTCCAGCTTGAGGCTCAGAATGCTCTGCCTTCAAGCAAAGAGCGCAGACAGGAGCCCCAGAAAGGCTTGTCCTGGATGGGAGCAGGGGAATGTAGGACACGTGTCTCTTCTTATCATCACAGTCACAGAATTGGTGACGTCACTCAAAGAGATGCTAGGAAACAGAAGCAAAAGGATGCAGGTGAACTGTCGATTAAACAAATATGCACAACCTAAAAGTTGAGACTTAGGTTTTATTTGGTGGAAATGTTAGGACTCGAGCCCAGGAGACAGTATCTCAGGTGACCCCAAAAGGGTTGACTCCAAGGAAGCTGAGGAGGAGCCAGACTATATACAAGTTTGCAGGGAGGAGCAGATTATCTGAACACTAAAAGATTATTGTTCATTAAGAGAAAACTAAATCTCTCATGGGCTTCCCCAATGGGTCAGCGGGCAAAGAATCTACCTGCAATGTAGGAGACACAAAAGAACTAAGATCATGGCATCTGGTCCCGTTACATCATGGCAAACAGATGGGGAAACAAAGGAAACAATGACAGACTTTATTTTCTTGGGCTCCAAAGTCACTGCAGATGGTGACTGCAGCCATAAAGTTAAAAGACGCTTGCTCTTTGGAAGAAAAGCTCTGACAAACCTAGACAGCATATTAAAAAGCAGAGATATCACTTCGTGACAAGGTCCATATAGTCAAAGCTGTAGTTTTTCCAGTAGTCATGTATGGATTTGAGAGTTGGACTCATAAAGAAGTCTGAGTATTGAAGAATTAATGCTTTCGAACTGTGGTGTTGGAGAAGACTCTTGAGAGTCCTTGGGACTGCAAAAACATCAAACCAGTCAATCCTAAAAGAAATCAACACTGAATATTCATTGGAAGGACTGATGCTGAAGCTGAAGCTCCAATACTTTGGCCACCTGATGAGAAGAGCAGACTCATTGGAAAAGACTCTGATGCCTGGAAAGATTAATGGCAAGAGGAGAAGGGATGACAGAGGATGAGATGGTTGGATGGCATCACCGACTCAATGGACATGAGTTTGAGCAAGCTCCAGAAGATAGTGAAGGACAGGGAAGCCTGGTGCACTGCAGTCCATAGGGCTGCAAAGAGTTGGACATGACTGAGTGACTGAACTGAACTGAAATCTCTCACATGAAGAAATTTAGTGATCTTCTATATATGGGAAGATGCTAAGGTCTGGGCTTGCTGAAATAATTTCTTTCATGTGCATCTAGCTACTTGGGGCCAATCCTTCTTTCTTTATTGTTCACATACTAATTCCTTGTTTACTGTAAGAGATGGCAAATGTAATGGTTGGCTGCCTCTCCATCCCCTCCAGCTCCTCAGTGCTTAGCGGGGAGGAAGTAGCTGATGGCTTCCAAATAGCTGGCTCAGTTTTACCTGGGCTCAGAAATTTACATTTGGAAAAGGCTTGTTTACTGGTAGAGCATAAAGCAGAAAACATTTCATTTCACAATACCATTTGGCCTTGCTCGAGGGGGCCCTCAGAGAAAGGATTAAAAAGAAATATGACCAGTATCAGCTCCTGGATTCCCAGGTGGTGCTAGTGGTAAAGAACCTGCCTGCTAATACAACAGACTTAAGAGACCAAGAGACTCCAGTTCGATCCCTGGGTCAGCAAGATCCCCTGGAGGAGGAAACAGCAACCCACTCCAGTATTCTTGCCTAGAGAATCCCAAGGACAGAGGAGCCTGCAGGGGCTACAGTGTCCACAAAGAGTTGGAGCAACTTAGCACATATCAGCTCCTGGGGCTTGACATGAGCATGTAGTACCCTGGGCGTTTGAAGAGAGGGGGTGGGCACCAATGCTTGTTGAGGTCCTTATCAGACATGAGACAATTTGCTAATATAATCTCACTTAATCCTTTGGAGTAAATGTTCTTCCTTGTGCTTTACACAAAGAACACTCACTACACAGGCTGCCCTGGTGTTTCTCAGCCAGCAGGAAGTAAGAGCTGGGACTCACACCCAGGTCGACCACAGCAAAATCTTTCCATCATGACCCAATATAAAGATCACTGGGCTCTGGCCTTCAACCTGGAATATACCCTCCTCTTTACTGGGAGGGTTTGGAATGAAAGTCTAGATTGGAATTAAGATAAATCATAGGCAGTCAAAGTAAGCAGCAGGGGTCAGAGGTTGAATTTCCCCAGGGAGACACAATTTCAGGAAAATCCTGCAGGGGTGGAGGGATGAAGAAGGGAAAGGGGAGAGCCTGGCTCAAGTGTGGGCGGTTATCATCAAAAATTTCCTTAATTGCCAAAAAAATGGACTGGGAAATGCCAAGAAAATAAAATGCAAGTGTACTAGGCGTTGGCTTTTTTGGCAAAGCAGATTTGTCTGAAATCACTTTCAAAAGATATAAAAGGAATTGCCTCACACAATGTGATCACTCCAGACTAGCTTTTATCTGTTTCTTCAGAAACATTGCATTTGAAGGAGCTGCATTAGCTGAAGATGGTGGATTGTCTGTTAATTGCTTTCTATTATAAATCGCAGGAACATTTAACTCCGTGGGGGGAAGGCGGAATGATCGAGAAAGCTAAAAGTAGAAATGGTCTTTTTCTGAGTTGACAGTTTTGTTTTCCTAGTGAGGATGGATGTTTTCACATTCATGGAACACCATTTTGTATCACTTAGGGTAATTACGGGAGCAGAGATTATAAAGCTGTAAGAATCTCAGATGCTTGATAGGTTGAAAGAAGTGCCTAAAGCAGGTCACTTGATCTACTGGGCAAAGTCTGTTCATCAATACTCAGCTCTAATAAAAAAAAGCATTCTATCTTGATTCTGGAGTGGGGGAGGGAAGACATTGCCTTGCCTCTCTTTTCTTTAGCATTTAAACATCTGTGATGGTCTTTGTCCCAAGTGGTATTCTTTTCTTTGTCAAATCCCTATTGTTAATTTGTCAATAACCTCTCTTAAAGAAATTCAAACTGGTAGCCCTGGAGCCTTATTTGGCTTGCACACATCTTTTCAGAATATTTGATTTAGTTGGCAATGTTGAAACATCAAAGACTTTTACATAAAATTTAGAATTTCCAGCTTCTCCAAAAAATCCACAAAAATCAGAAGATCTTGCAAACTTGAACCTTCATTTCTACCTGGCAGAAAGGACTGTATCCTCAAGGCCCCCCAGGAAAAGCTGCATAGCCTTCAAATCAGGTGCCGATTACTTTAAAAAATATATTTATTTATTAACTGTGCCAAGTCTTAGTTGCAGCACTCGGCATCTTCAGTTGCAACACGTGGGATCTAGTTCCCTGACCAAAGATTGAGCCCTGGCCCCTGCATTGGGAGCTTGGAGTCTTGGCCACTGGACCAGCAGGGAAGTCCCCGTATATTTGTTTTATTTATTTTTTAATGAATTTTATGATTTTTTTGTTCAGATTCCTTTTTGGCTGCCCAGAGGTCGACCACTGCATCTTCCTCCATCCATCCCTTCCCTCACTTTCCCAGCAATGTGTGGGCGTTCAGACGCCTCCATATCCAACACTGGGGGGGTTAGCCAGTCTGTAATTTTAGCCACACTGGGTGTGTGGAGTGGGAAATCACGGTGGTTTTGATTTGCATCTTCCTAATGACTAATGTGTTGAGCAATGCTTCATGGGCTCATTGCCCTCTGCATCGCTTCTGTTTTGAAGGGTCATGATGCCAGAACAGGCTCTCTACCACAAGCTTTCCAGTTGTTTCCCGCCCTCCCAGAAGTACCTTGTCACATGCTCTCACGGATACCAGCCCAAGCTGGGCAACTCCCATGGTTGGAGGGCTGACTTCAGCTCCATGGGGATCCAATGGAAGTCAGACACCTTGATCCCTTGGTGGTAGCATCTTTGGAGGTCAACTTCCTTTCATGCAGAGCACACGGAGAGTTGGAGCCTTATCATGATTTTCCATCAGGTGGTTTGAGCCTTTGTGTCTGGCCTCGGGTCAAAGAGTGGCTTAGAGAGGTCATCACACAGGTGAACAAGTACATGGGGGTGGGGTGTACTGGCGAGCGGAAAAAAACCCACAAATGAACAATACAAAAGTTATGCTACCCACTGTGTGCCCCCTGGCTGAGTCGCTTCAGTCGTGTCTGGCACTGTGTGACCCCGTGGACTGTAGCCTTCTGGTCTCCTCTGTTCATGGGATTCTCTAGGCAAGAATACTGGAGTGGATTGCCATGCCCCTCTCCAGGGATCCTACCTAGTACCGCGGCTCATTTATCCAAGGAAATCCTCTGCTGATCTCTCATCTAGAAAGCAGTTAAAGAATACCACTTTTTAACATTTGGTAATGTGTATGTTTCAACACTACTTTCTCANACAGTTGGTATTTTGGAACTGACAGTCAGCAATTTGCAGGCTAATAAATCTAAGGATCCAACTGTTTGCTCTTATTGACAGTAATGGAACAGCCATTCTAGGTTCTGCATTTTTGGTTAATTAGAACACCTCTCAGGTGGTAAAATTGATAGCCTTCAGCTTGGTATGTTTTAATGCCACCTGAGACATGCTGTTATCATTCAAAAATGCAATGTTTGCCAAGTACTACTGCTTAATCCACATAATTAGCTTGGCACATAATCACTGGACTCTTTTCCAAATATGATATTGAAGAAAAAATTTATACAAGTATATATACATTATATATGTGCACATCTTAAGTTATTTTTACATCTAGTATTAGAGATTCACATATCTTTTTACCCCTTTGGAGATACAGAATTCACACACTGTCTTTAAACTGAGAGTTAATAAATGCAGATACAACAACAAAAATCAGGTAGAAATGACTGACTGCTTAAGTTCTAGTCACTCTGATTAGATCTTGACAGCAGTTATCTGGTTTACTGCTTTTATTTAAACATTTATTTGTTTATTTGGCTGCATTGGGTCTTAGTTGTGGGACATGGCATCTTTTATTGTGGCACACAGACTCTCTAATTATAGTGTGAGCATGAGCTTCAATGGTTGTAGTTCATTGGCTTAGTTGCTCCATGCTATGTGGGATTTTAGTTCCCAACCCGGGATTGAACCAGCATCCCTTGCATCGCAAGGTGAATTCTTAACCACCAGATCACCAGGGAAGCCCTTGATTTTCCACTTGAATTATGCTATATTGTGGTTTCCATGGCTATTCTAATTTTCCAGATGAGTAATCTGAACTTAAAGGTGGAAAACAACTTGCCCCATATCATGCAAATATTACATGTTTGGCTGAGATTCCAAACCAGACAATCTTACCCTAGAACTTTCACTCTTAATAACTGTATATCTTTAAGATGTTAAAGGTTTTAAATATTATAATTTATCTACATATCTTCCAATATATTCATTACTGATTCAAGATAAGGTAAATATTTAAAATATCATATATATATATATATATATATATACACACTATGAATGTTAAGAGCTTCCTGGTGGCTCAGAGGTAAAGAATCTGCCTGTGGTACACAAGACCTGGGTTCGATCCCTGGGTTGACAAGATCTCTTGGAGAAGGGAATGGCTACCCACTCCAGTATTCTTGCCTGTAGAAATCCATGGACCAAGGAGCCTGGCAGACTACAGTTCATGGGGTCACAAAGAGTCCGACATGACTGAGCAAATAAGCTCAATATTCTAAGTCGCTTCAGTTGTGTTTAACTCTTTGCAACCCCATGGACTGTTGTCTACCAAGCTCCTCTGTCCATGGGATTTTCCAGGCAAGAATACTAGAGTAAGAGTAGGTTGCCATGCCCTCCTTCAGGGAATGTTCCTGACCCAGGAATTTAACCCACATCTTCTCTGTCTTCTGCGTTGGCAGGCAGGTTCTTTATCACAGCACCACCTGTGAAGATAAAATCAAGCATGGTATATGAGTGTTAAAATGAACACATAATAACTTGCAAAAAGATATAACATTTTAGATCATCTTGGTAACATCTTTTAAGCCATTTTTGATGGCATCTCATATTACATGAGGTATTTTATTTTGAAAAAATTGTGATGTGTCTCAATGTGAATATTTAGTCCACCTTGGGGACGATAACAAAATCGAGAGTTTTTTATGTGAAGTAGAAGACTCTTGAGAGTCCGTTAGACTGCAAGGAGATCCAACCAGTCCATTCTGAAGCAGATCAGCCCTGGGATTTCTTTGGAAGGAATGATGCTAAAGCTGAAACTCCAGTACTTTGGCCACCTCATGCGAAGAGTTGACTCATTGGAAAAGACTCTGATGCTAGGAAGGATTGGGGGCAGGAGGAGAAGGGGAGACAGAGCATGAGATGGCTGGATGGCATCACGGACTCGATGAACATGAGTCTGAGTGAACTCCGGGAGATGGTGATGGGCAGGGAGGCCTGGCATGCTGCGATTCATGGGGTTTCAAAGAGTCAGACATGACTGAGCAACTGAACTGAACTGAACTGAATGCTTTAAATATCTAAAACATACTTTACTGAATTTATAAGACTTTAATACTGTTACTCAGTTCAGTCGCTCAGTCGTATCTGACTCTGTGAACTGCAGCATGCCAGGCCTCCCTGTCCATCACCAACTCCCGGAGTCCACCCAAACCCATGTCCGTTGTGTCGGTGATGTTATCTAACCATCCCATCCTCTGTCGTCCCCTTCTCCTCCTGCCCTCAATCTTTCCCAGCCTCAGGGTCTTTTCAAATGAGTCAGCTCTGCATCAGGTGGCCAAAGTATTGGAGTTTCAGCTTCAAAATCAGTTGTGCCAATGAACACCCAGGACTGATCTCCTTTAGGATGGACTGGTTGGATCTCTTGCAGTCCAAGGGACTCTCAAGATTACAGTTCAAAAGCATCAATTCTTCAGTGCTCAGCTTTCTTTATAGTCCAACTCTCACATCCATACATGACTACTGAAAAAACCACAGCCTTGACTAGATGGACGTTACTACTTTTACTTATTTGAGTTCTGGGCTTAATAAAAACTGTTTTCCTATTGGAGTTCCTTTGGCCTGAGAAGTATAGATATGGTTTCAACACTTGTTCGCTAAAGTGGTGGCAGAAGGGTAAATTTTCAGGGCATACAGAAAGTCTTAAGAAGATGGATAAAGATATAGGTATGAATGTTAAAAGTTATTTTTATTGATCAAAACTAAAATGCTACATGGTGTGCAAGACTAAGAGTGAACCTTAATGTACACTATGGACTTTGGGCGATAATGATGTATCAGTGTAGGTTTATTGATTATAACAAATGTACCAGTGCTATGTAAGATGCTAATCCTGTGTGTGTGTGTATTGGAGGGGATTCATAGCATGTATAAGGCAACTCTTTGCACTTTTTGCTTAATTCTGAAGTCAATCTAAAACTCCTATAAAATTTATTAGTTTAAGAAAAAAACTAAAATAGGAATCATAACAATAAAAATCACATATATTTGGTTATGCCTCTTTTAATTCATACATAAAGATTACTTTAATTGTAAATTAGTATTATTGTATGTCAGAACTTAACCAGGTTTAAATATAATATATCCTTTAATGAATATTGTTAAATATGATAATTTTGTTTTGTATTGCACATTAGAAATTTCTCAAAATATTTCCTGATACCCAAAAAGAAAAATCATATGCACTGCTGCTTATACCTGAATACACAAAGATAACCTGAGGGAAACGTTTCATTAGTGAACAGCTCTATATATGCCAATGAACTACAGCTGTGGAAAGAAAACTGTAAATTATAAAATCATTAAAAAATAGTTAATTATTTTAGTACTTATTTTCCTTGATAGTATTTAGAAGAGGTGAGAAAGGAAAAAGAAATACAGGAAATGTGTGCATGGGCAAATGCACAGGCATATACATGGTCAGAGAGAGCAAGACTGTGTTAAGTGTAATAGTTTGTGCTTAATTGTATCTGTAGCCAGTGCTGTTAATTTTAAATTGCCCACCTGGAGTTCTATAGCTCTGAAAATACTAAAAGACTCTATCTTCACAGTCAGAGAATTTTAGTTAAGGTAAATTATTAAACATAATCTAAATTTTGTTTTGAATTGCTTTCCACATGAAATGATCCCTTCATTATTTGTAAATAGTAAAGTGAAAGTGAAAGTCACTCAATCCTATCTGACTCTACAATCCCAAGGACTATATAGTCCATGGAATTCTCCAGGCCAGAATATTGGAGTGGGTAGCCTTTCCCTTCCCCAGGGGATCTTCTCAACCCAGGGATTGAACCAGAGTCTCCCACATTCCAGGCAAATTCTTTACCAGCTGAGCCACAGGGGAAACACAAGAATAATGGGGTGGGTAGCCTATCCCTTCTCCAGCAAATCTTGCCAACCCTGGAATCAAACCCAGGTCTCCTGCATTGCAGGTGGATTCTTTACCAACTGAACTATCAGGGAAGCCCCAAAGGTAAAGGTGGGATATAAAAATCCAAAGCATTGTGTGATATTTATTAATATGACAGCAGCAATTGTAAGATATAAATTTTTAAATAAAATTTAAGGAAAATCTTAGTAAGCCATGGAGTTTAATCAGCATTCACCGTGACGGCTTCTTAAATTTTATTATAGGACATTGACATAAGTGTGAAAAATATTTAGTTTCACTTAATGAGTATTTTTTTCCTTTTGATTGCCAAAATGACAGTGATATCAAACATTTGCTGTATGCATATTATGTGTCAAGCACTCTTCTAATCAGTTTGCAATAATATTCCATTTAATCCTCATAACAACCATTTGAAGCAGATACACAACTTTACAGATTAGAAAACAGAGTCATAGAGAGAAGAATTCAATTAAGGTCATGCAACTACTCAGTATTGGAGTTGGAATTGAAACAAAGTAAATTTAATACCAGAACTTAAATCCTTAAATGTAGGGGCGGAAAGAAAAATTATAATTTGACAATCTGAAAACATATATTATATATGTTTTACCTCTAATGATTTGAATAAAAAACCACAGATATTTTGACCAGCATTAACAAATAACTTTTGTCACAAATGACAGAAAATTTAACACAACCCCTGCTAGGCTTGTCTCCAAAAGGCACTTCCTATTCTAGAAATATTCATCAGTTGAACATACAATATAAAAACCACACGTAAATATAATTTAGTAAAATAAGCAATGATAGTTATGTCAATGTAGAATCCATNAATTTAACACAACCCCTGCTAGGCTTGTCTCCAAAAGGCACTTCCTATTCTAGAAATATTCATCAGTTGAACATACAATATAAAAACCACACGTAAATATAATTTAGTAAAATAAGCAATGATAGTTATGTCAATGTAGAATCCATAAATTCGAAGGAATCAAGAGGGAATTTTAAAAAGCAGATCAACAAGCTTAAAGAGCCTCTATCTTCATGTTAAAAGAATCAGATATATGTCCCTTGGGACTGCATGTTGTTTAGTCGCCAAACAACATCATGCCTGACTCTTTTGTGACCCTGTGGATTGTAGCCCACCAAGCTTCTCTATCCATGGGATTTTCCAGCAAGAATACTGGAATGGGTTGCCATTTCTTTCTCCAGGGGATCTTCACAAGCCTGGGATGGAACCCATTTCTCCTGCATTGGCAGGCAAATTCTATACCACTGAGGCACCTGGTAAGTGCCTGAATGTTGCATAGAAGGAATCAAATTTTAACTTCAGGAATGTATTTTCATTTCTAGGATTGCTACAGTAATTATCATGCTGGAAACTGTAGTATGGCCATATCAATCTACTTTTTATCATGAAATAATTTCTATGTTATGATGCATGTGTGTGCGTGCTAGGTAGCTTCAGTCATATCCAGCTCTGTGTGACCCTATGGATGGTATCCCACCAGGCTCCTCTATCCATGGGATTATCCAGGCAAGAATATGGAGTGGGTTGCCATTCCCTTCTCCAGGGGATCTTTCCCACCCAAGANTTCCTCTATTTCTTTGCACTGATCGCTGAAGAAGGCTTTCTTATCTCTTCTTGTTATTCTTTGGAACTCAGATGCTTATATCTTCCCTTTTCTCCTTTGGTTTTCGCCTGTCTTCTTTTCATAGCTATTTGTAAGGCCTCTCCAGACAGCCATTTCGCTTTTTTGCATTTCTTTTCCATGGGGATGGTCTTGATCCCTGTCTCTCCATACACTATGCTTAGTGTACGGAGAGAGCCCGGTCGGTGCAATAACCACTGGCGGCTGCGAGAGCCGGGCTGGCGCACTAAGTGTTCCTGAGAGGAGCTGCCCCATGTCTGAGGTCAGGGGCGGCAGCCTAGAGTGCCAGGCTGCTGTGGCACAGGAATGGCCGAGAGGAGCTACCCTGCATCAGAGGTCAGTGGCAGCCGGGAGGAGACACTCCACGTCCGAGGTCAGTGGCAGCTGGGAGGAGACACTCCACGTCCGAGGTCAGGGGCGGCCAGAGGAGACACCTGGCGTCCGAGGTCAGGGGTGGCTGGAAGATCGAGGCCAAGGGCGGTGACCCTGAGGAGCCATCATGAGCCCGAGGCCAGGGGTGGCAGCTGGGAGG
Organism: Neotragus pygmaeus; assembly: GCA_006410875.1. Classification (NCBI taxonomy): domain Eukaryota; kingdom Metazoa; phylum Chordata; class Mammalia; order Artiodactyla; family Bovidae; genus Neotragus; species Neotragus pygmaeus. The sequence goes on from SJYV01023749.1 coordinate 1,734,473, forward strand.
AGCCACCCACGCCAGAGGCCAGGGCCCACAGCCAGGAGGAGCAACCTGAGGAGCAGTGGCTGTGTAGGTGCAGGAGGGCCTAGAGGACCTATCCCACATTGAAGGTCAGGAACAGCAGCGGTAAAGAGATACCCCTCGTCCAAGGTAAGGAGCAGCGGCTGTGCTTTGCTGGAGCAGCCATGAGGAGATACCCCGCGCCCAAGGTAAGAGAAACCCAAGTAAGATGGTAGGTGTCGCAAGAGGGCATCAGAGGGCAGACACACTGNAGGGCCTAGAGGGCCTATCCCACGTTGAAGGTCAGGAACGGTGGCGGTAAGGAGATACCCCTCATCCAAGGTAAGGAGCAGCGGCTGTGCTTTGCTGGAGCAGCCATGAAGAGATACCCCACACCCAAGATAAAGAAACCCAAATAAGATGGTAGGTGTTGCAAGAGGGCATCAGAGGGCAGACACACTGAAACCATACTCACAGAAAACTAGTCAATCTGATCACACTAGGACCACAGCGTTGTCTAACTCAATGAAACCAAGCCATGCCTGTGGGGCAACCCAAGATGGGTGGGTCATGGTGGAGAGGGCTGACAGAACATGGTCCACTGGAGAAGGGAATGGCAAGCCACTTCAGTATTCTTGCCTTGAGAACGCCATGAACAGTATGAAAAGGCTACACTGTTAAAGTGCATATCAAAGGAATCATTTCAATAAGCGCAGACTCTTACAACTTTGCATATATAGAAAAATTTTAAAATCATTAACTTGAGATGTCTGCTTTTTGTGACTGACAGTAATCTTTAAAAAAGGTCTTATTTATTTGGCTGCACATAGGAGCTTCGTTGTGGTACATGGACTCTCTAGTTTGGTCTGTGGGCTTGGTTGCTCCTAGGCATGTGAGATCTTAGTTTCCCAACCAGGAATTGAACTTGTGTCCCTTGCATTGCAAGGTGACTCATTGGACCACTAGGGAAGTCCCCTAGCATGAATCTTTTGATGTTTGGCTGCATTTTTCTCCTCACCAAGTCTCCTATGTATCCTGCCCCCTCCCTGACTTATTTGGAGCTATCCCTCAGAGCGATCTGAAAGGCTACCATCCCAGGCTCAAGTCCTCAGTAAGGCCACCAAGTAAAATATAATTCTCAACTTTAAGGCTGTGAATTTTTTTTTAGTCAAAAGTATCTAGAGAAAAATGATGGTATGTGTGTGTGCATGTACTTTACATAAATGCATGCAGGCTTGGCCGCTCAGTCAGGTCCTACTCTTTGTGGTCTCATGGACTGTAGCCCAGTAAGCTCCTCTGTCCCTGGGATTTCCCAGGCAAGAATACTGGAGTAGGTTGCCATTTGCTTCTCTGGGGAATCTTCCTGACCAGGGATTGAACCCATGTCTCCTGCATCTTCTGCATTGATAGGTGGATTCTTTACCACTGAGTTACCTGGGAAACCCATTTTATATACATAGTGTCAGTTCAGTTCAGTTCAGTCATTCAGTTGTGTCCAACTCTTTGCAACCCCATGGACTGTAGCACGCCAGGCTTTTCTGTCTATCACCAACTCCTGGAGCTTACTCAAACTCATGTCCATCAAGTCAGTGATGCCATCCAACCATCTCATCCTCTGTCATCCCCTTCTACTCCTGCCTTCATTCTGTCCAAGTATCAGGGTCTTTTCCAATGAGTCAGTTCTTCACATCAGGTGGCCAAACTATTGGAACTTCAGCTTCAGTTAGCATCAGTCCTTCCAAAGGATATTCAGGACTGATTCCCTTTAAGATGGACTGGTTGGATCTCCTTGCAGTCGAATGGACTCTCAAGAGTCTTCTCCAACACCACAGTTCAAAAGCATCAATTCTTCAGTGCTTAGCTTTCTTTATAGTCCAATTCTCACATCTGTACGTGACTGCTGGAAAAAACATAGCTTTGACTAGACTGACCTTTATTGGCAAAGTAATGTCTCTGCTTTTTAATGTGCTATCTAGGTTAGTCACAACTTTCCTTTCAAGGAACAAGAGTCTTAATTTCATGGCTGTAGTCACCATCTGCAGTGATTTTGGAGCCCCCCAAAGCAAAGTCTCTCACTATTTACATAGAAGTNTAAAAACCTGTGATTTCAAGATTGAAATCTGGACAAAAAGAGAAGAGGGGAATGAAAGGAAAAAGTTAAAAATTATTAGCAATTCTTTGTTCTGATTTAAGAGGCGAGCCATGACTCATGGAAAAAGGACCTGTTCCCTATCAGATGACTTATAGCCTAGTTGCCTGGTCCTCACAAGAGACCCCCCGGGTAATTGTTTTCTCCTGTTAAAGATTACCTAGAGCATTATTCCTTCAGGAATTGGCTAACCGCCGCAAGGAGGTTAATCAACCTCCTCAGACTTGATGTAATTCCAGACCTGTCTCTGTAAAGGTCAAGCTATGTCCGCCAATCGGTTTGTTCAGAGTGTCTTCGCCCCTCCTATACCTGCTTGCAGCTTTAGTGTATAAAAACTGCTTTGTAACTGAAGTCGGGGTTCGTTCGCTCCTTCCGAGGAAGTTCGAACCCCGGCGCGCCGGTTCAATAAACCCTCTTGCTTTTTGCATCGAATTTGAGTCTTGGTGATCTGTGAGGCGACGTTTCCCGAGAATAGGCCTTTCTGGGGCCTAACAGTTCCATTATCAGGGAATGAGTAATCTTGGATATTTTTAAGCTTCCTAAAATCCCCAATCATTTCAACAATTTCCCCCTTAAATATCTGCAGCAAGTTCAGGGTTCCTTTTGGGAAAAATGGTAGAGTTCTCTTTACCTAACTCAGGTTTGGCTGCTTGATGCTTGAAAGCCAATACTTGAGAGACAAAAGGTGGTTGGAATGGAAAGTTTCCTTTATTCAGAAGGCCAGCAACGTGTGTTAGTCACTCACTCAGTGGTGTCTGACTCTTTTGCGACCCATGGACTGTAGCCCGCCAGGCTCCTCTGTCCATGGAATTTCCCAGGCAAGAATACTGGAATGGGTCGCCATTTCCTTCTCCAGGGGATCTTCCCGGTCCAGGGATCAAACCCACGTCTCCTGCATCTCCTGCATTGGTGGGCAGATTCTTTACCACTGAGCCACCCAGGAAGCAACCTGGGGAGGAGGCAAACTGGTGTCTAAAAACCAAGATTGAAGATTCTGCTCAAACGGGGAAGTTTTTAAAAGGAGAATCATTTGGGAAGCAGGGTCAGAGTTTCTGTTATCTTCTGCTGTGTGCAGGCCTTTTCTGATTGGTGGGTGGTGAGGTAACAGGGTGGGGCTCCAGGAATCTTGCGCTCAGCCTGAAGTTATCATCCTCCACCTGGGTGGGGGCCTTAATTCCTGCAGAAGAACTCAAAGACTTTGTTATGTATCTTCCTTGAAGAGGAACTGGGACCCTGCCCTGTTGCTTCTTGACTGCTCCTCCTCTCTGCAACCCCTTCCTCCCCTGATTAGCAACGGTTGGTTTGAATCTGCCCTTTGAAACTCAGCAAGGTCTAGGAGGCTGAATGAAGCCTATTTCCTACAAACGAGAAATAGGGAACACAGAAAGAATTTGTTCCTAAGAGGGTCCCACAGAGTCCTGCTCCCCTTCATTCTCTCCCATGAGGCTCCCTTGTTCTCCTATATGTTTGTTTCAGGAAGGGGACCCTTCCAGGTCCTGAGAGTGAGCTCTTTTCTAACACCTGGAAATGGGCTGTCTAAGGATTCATGTGTTGACAAAGTAAGAGCCTGTCGGGAAGGGGTGTCCTGACAGAGAGCAGCAGGGTAAGGTAACCCAGGAGGATTGCTCTGTCATGTGGCTCGCAGTCTCAGCTTTTATGGTGACGGGGGTGGTTTCCAGCTTGTCTCTGGCCAATCACTGACTCAGGGTCCTTCCTGATGGCACGTGCGTTGCTCAGCCAAGATGGATTCCAGTGAGGAGAATTCTGGGAGGTTGGTTGGACATATGAACTGGCAATTCCTCTCTCCTTTTGACCTTTCCTGAATTCTTTCAGATGGTGGTAGCTTGTTAGTTCTGTGTTCCTTACCAAGACCTCCTGTTTAAGATAACTCATGCAAGTGGTTACTGTGGTGCGTGGCCAGGGCGGGTGGTTTCAGTCGGTGGTTCCCCTAACATGTTGACTTTGCTAGATTAACTGGTTGCTATGCCCTCTCCCGCTCCTTGATAACCGAGGTTTAAGTGGACATGACTTCTCTGTGACCTTTGTCAGAAACTGGTCTGAAGACAGAGTCACAGTGAGTCAGAGAGGGAACCCAGGCCTGGAGCTGCTAGCATCTTCCCACAGGTCTTCCTTCAAGGACAGAGTCTGAGGACAGCTCACACAGGGAGACAAACCTGCGTAATAAGATGCCATTCAAGTTCCTGGATGCAGCTGTGCCTGCAGCCAGAAACCGCCACTGGCCATTTCTTCCCCTGGAGCAATAGGACATTTTCCTTTTGCTTCCATCAAATGGGTTGGCAGCAGGTATGGAACTCACCAGCAGAGCTTCTATGTCAGACTTTTTTTCACTTTNATGCAGCTGTGCCTGCAGCCAGAAACCGCCACTGGCCATTTCTTCCCCTGGAGCAATAGGACATTTTCCTTTTGCTTCCATCAAATGGGTTGGCAGCAGGTATGGAACTCACCAGCAGAGCTTCTATGTCAGACTTTTTTTCACTTTTTTTTTTTTTTCTGGTTGTAGCATCTTCCATTGGAGAAGGCAATGGCACCCTTCTCCAGTACTCTTGCCTGGCAAATCCCATGGACGGAAGAGACTGGTGGGCTGCAGTCCATGTGGTTGCTGGGAGTCGGACATGACTGAACGACTTCACTTTCACTTTTCACTTTCATGCATTGGAGAAGGAAATGGCAACCCACTCCAGTGTTCTTGCCTGGAGAATCCCAGGAATGGGGGAGCCTGGTGGGCTACCATCTCTGGGGTCGCACAGAGTCGGGCACGACTAAAGCGAGTTAGCAGCAGTAGCAGTAGCAGCAGCATCTTTCATAATGCCCTTTCTTCACTATTTCTCTCAACCTTGCAGAAGACCAACAAGGTCAACAGTCTGTATACCACTTTTAATCATTACAGTAAATTCCCTACATACAAACGAGTTCCATTCTGAGAGCACCTTTGTGAGTCCAATTTTTTCATAAGTTTGAAAAAGTTAGCTGAGGTACCCAACTAACACAATTGGCTNGAAGACCAACAAGGTCAACAGTCTGTATACCACTTTTAATCATTACAGTAAATTCCCTACATACAAACGAGTTCCATTCTGAGAGCACCTTTGTGAGTCCAATTTTTTCATAAGTTTGAAAAAGTTAGCTGAGGTACCCAACTAATACAATTGGCTATAAGTAATGTACTGTAATAGGTTTATAATAGTTTTCACACAAATAATGCATAAAAAAACACGAAAAATAAAAAAGTGATCTTTTTGGTTTGTTTCTTAAAGTTTCTATTTTGTGTGGGTGTATAGCGGATAAACAATGTTGTGAGTTTCAGGTGAACAGCAAAAGGACTCAGCCATAGGTATGTATGTAACCATTCTCCCCCAAACTCTCCTCCCATCCAGCCTGCCCTGTAACACTGAGCAGAGTTCCATGTGCTATACAGTAGGTCCTTATTGGTTATTCATTTTTAATATTGTAGTGTGTACATGTTCATCCTAAACTAACTATCCCTTCCTCCCTATTCTTTGCTCCCCACCCCCAACAGCCATAAGTTCATTATCTAAGTCTGTGAATCAAAGAAAACAGTTTTTTTAATCTCACAGTACAGGACCTTGAAAAGTACAGTGGAAAAAGTGAAAGTGAAGTCTCTCAGTCGTGTCTGACTCTTTGCAACCCCATGGACTATATAGCCTACCAGGCTCCTCCCTCCCTGGGATTCTCCAGGCAAGAGTACTGGAGTGGGTTGCCATTTTCCTTCTGCAGGGGATCTTCCTGAACCAGGGATTGAACCTGGGTCTCCCGCATTCCAGGCAGACGCTTTAACCACTGTAAAACAGCTGGGCTGGTATCCAGTGTATGGACAAGTAGAGTCACTGACTGGAGGAGGGAGAAGAGGTGAGAGATGGTAGAGTTGAAGGAACATCAACAATAGGAGACAGAGGACAAGTTGCAGTTTCACTCATGCCTGAGGTTGATGGAACTTTTCCATCTTTGAAAGTTCAAAACTTAAAGGTTCTTATGTAGGGCACTTACTGTACTTGCTTGACTGCATCATGGTTTCTATGGGTGCTGTATATTAGCTCATATTTGGCTTAGGTAATATGGCCAAAGAGAAAAAAATAAAACTCTCAAAATCTAGCAAGAATTCTTTTCTCTGCGGCTATAGCGTAACCTATTTGGCAACACATTTCACTGGGAAAGTAACATATGGAGAAGTTTTGCCGCCTCCTCATTACATTTATGTTTCCTTGTATTTATCATTCTTGAATTCTTTCCAAAAGTTTACATCTAATTACCGCTACATCCCATTTCCCATCAAACAGAAAAAAATTGCCTGCCTTAAAAATTGTTATAAACACGTTCATGCACACTGATTTTGTTTTCTTGTTCCACACGGACTCACAATTTAAAAATTCTTCGCAAGGCGCCTCAGACTTTATTTCAGGCAGAGCGAAGTGTGAGTGGTACTATTTCTCCTCTAATGAGAGTCCTGCTGGGCATATTGGCCAGCTATTTCCATGCTTTATTATTGTGGCAAATGGGGAGGGACAATTGTTAAAAGGCTCAAGCAGGGATGGAATATGAAGGCTTTTTTTAAAAATAGGTTAAAGAAAGAAGCATTCTCCTGAGAGGAAGATGCTATGAGACTGGGAAGGTTTCCAAAGTCTTTGAATCACTGCACATGAAATCACTGTGAAAAATTTAATCCCTTCAGTGGTGCATGTGAATGTGAGCCTGAATGTATATTTGAGAAAGAACAAAACCGAGGCAATTGTATGTTTTGTGTGTGTGTGGTTGTGATAACTACGTATTTGTGCACTAATGAATAGAATACCCAGGTAGGAGTGACCTTGAAAAATTTTTATGAAACATTTTTCTTTTGGAAGATTTTGGACATAGAGAGGCTGCACAGTGTAGTGGTTAAGAATGTGGGTGCCAGAATAAGACTTCCCGGGTTCCAGTCTTTATACCCCTACTCATAAACTGTTTGATCTTGGACAACTCACCGTGCCTCTTTGGGCTTCAATTTCTCATCTGCAAAACATGGATGAAAAATAAATCTCCGGCACCCTCTCCTTGGTATACTTTCAGAAAAGATAAAACTTCTAATTAAAAAAGATACATGCACCCCAATGTTCACTGCAGCACTATTTACAACAGCCAAGACATGGAAGCAACCCAAGTGCCCATTAGCAGATGATAGGTTTAAGAAGACGGAATATTACTCTGCCATAAAAAGAATGAAATATTGCTATTTGCAGCAACATGGATGAACCTAGAGAATATTATACTTAGCGAAGTAAGTCAGACAGAGAAAGACAAATATTTTGTGTTATCACTTACATGTTGAATCTAAAGAATAATAGAAATGAATCTATATACTAAACAGAAACAGACTCACAGACACAGAAAACAAACTTGTGATTATCAAAGGGGAAAGGGAGGGAAGGAATGATAAATTAGGAGTATGGGATTAATAGATACAAACTGCTATCCCTGAAATAGATGAGAGGCAAAAATTTACTGTATAGCAGAGGAATGATATTCAATATCTTGTAATAACCTTGTAATAATGGAAAATAATCTGAAAAGAACAGAATCACTTTTCTGTACACCTGAAACTAATGCAATATTGTATATCAACTATCCCTCAATTTAAAAAATAGAATATATTTCATTAGGGTTCTTGTAAGAAGTCAGTGAACTATTATAGGTAGGCGCATAGAAGGAGGTCTGCACAGGGTTATTGCTCCCTAAGTGTCTGCTTTGAAGAGGAGGATGAAGGTGATAAGGATGAAGATTCTGATGAAGAAGATGATGTGACCTACCATGGTGATGATGAGGAGGATGTCTATGATGATGATGGCTACAAAGAAGGGAAATGATCTGATCTACTTCTGCCAAGACTTTGCACTGTCTAGTAGTCAGCTTGATGGAAGAGCTCCTTATGAGTGCTGAGAAAAAAATGTCAAAGGAAATTAAGGATATGTTTGTTAAATCTCAAAAAGGTCATTGTTTCAGATGTATTTTCTCATTTTCCAAAATGAATGAAAACTCCCTCATGCCACTGCCTCTTCTTCGGCTCTTAGATTCTGGGTTCTTCTGGATATCCAGTTCAGCAGCTGCACAAATTCTAGGAAAACAAGATTGGTTATAGACACAATCATGCTTTTGAAGTGGGGCCACATGCAAGGATTTTTTTTCTCCCTCTTTGATAATGACTGTTTCTATAGGTCTAAGTAAGGTGTGTTGACAGTCTGCACACTTCAGGTCAATCTGTCTTTCTGAATTATAAACAATGGTTTATTATTTCTACACAAAAGCCTTCATAGTGCTTTAACATCTTGGAAGTAACCTTCACTCTGAACTTTCAAATGACTTCGCAAGTGATTTTGAGAGGATTTTCCTGACATTGTGAGTGTGTAGATCACAACATTTTAGCCCTATGTTATAGTCCAGTTTTCAAATGAACTATGGCCAGTCCACCATCCCTCATTACAGGATANTTCGCAAGGCGCCTCAGACTTTATTTCAGGCAGAGCGAAGTGTGAGTGGTACTATTTCTCCTCTAATGAGAGTCCTGCTGGGCATATTGGCCAGCTATTTCCATGCTTTATTATTGTGGCAAATGGGGAGGGACAATTGTTAAAAGGCTCAAGCAGGGATGGAATATGAAGGCTTTTTTTAAAAATAGGTTAAAGAAAGAAGCATTCTCCTGAGAGGAAGATGCTATGAGACTGGGAAGGTTTCCAAAGTCTTTGAATCACTGCACATGAAATCACTGTGAAAAATTTAATCCCTTCAGTGGTGCATGTGAATGTGAGCCTGAATGTATATTTGAGAAAGAACAAAACCGAGGCAATTGTATGTTTTGTGTGTGTGTGGTTGTGATAACTACGTATTTGTGCACTAATGAATAGAATACCCAGGTAGGAGTGACCTTGAAAAATTTTTATGAAACATTTTTCTTTTGGAAGATTTTGGACATAGAGAGGCTGCACAGTGTAGTGGTTAAGAATGTGGGTGCCAGAATAAGACTTCCCGGGTTCCAGTCTTTATACCCCTACTCATAAACTGTTTGATCTTGGACAACTCACCGTGCCTCTTTGGGCTTCAATTTCTCATCTGCAAAACATGGATGAAAAATAAATCTCCGGCACCCTCTCCTTGGTATACTTTCAGAAAAGATAAAACTTCTAATTAAAAAAGATACATGCACCCCAATGTTCACTGCAGCACTATTTACAACAGCCAAGACATGGAAGCAACCCAAGTGCCCATTAGCAGATGATAGGTTTAAGAAGACGGAATATTACTCTGCCATAAAAAGAATGAAATATTGCTATTTGCAGCAACATGGATGAACCTAGAGAATATTATACTTAGCGAAGTAAGTCAGACAGAGAAAGACAAATATTTTGTGATATCACTTACATGTTGAATCTAAAAAATAATAGAAATGAATCTATATACTAAACAGAAACAGACTCACAGACACAGAAAACAAACTTGTGATTATCAAAGGGGAAAGGGAGGGAAGGAATGATAAATTAGGAGTATGGGATTAATAGATACAAACTGCTATCCCTGAAATAGATGAGAGGCAAAAATTTACTGTATAGCAGAGGAATGATATTCAATATCTTGTAATAACCTTGTAATAATGGAAAATAATCTGAAAAGAACAGAATCACTTTTCTGTACACCTGAAACTAATGCAATATTGTATATCAACTATCCCTCAATTTAAAAAATAGAATATATTTCATTAGGGTTCTTGTAAGAAGTCAGTGAACTATTATAGGTAGGCGCATAGAAGGAGGTCTGCACAGGGTTATTGCTCCCTAAGTGTCTGCTTTGAAGAGGAGGATGAAGGTGATAAGGATGAAGATTCTGATGAAGAAGATGATGTGACCTACCATGGTGATGATGAGGAGGATGTCTATGATGATGATGGCTACAAAGAAGGGAAATGATCTGATCTACTTCTGCCAAGACTTTGCACTGTCTAGTAGTCAGCTTGATGGAAGAGCTCCTTATGAGTGCTGAGAAAAAAATGTCAAAGGAAATTAAGGATATGTTTGTTAAATCTCAAAAAGGTCATTGTTTCAGATGTGTTTTCTCATTTTCCAAAATGAATGAAAACTCCCTCATGCCACTGCCTCTTCTTCGGCTCTTAGATTCTGGGTTCTTCTGGATATCCAGTTCAGCAGCTGCACAAATTCTAGGAAAACAAGATTGGTTATAGACACAATCATGCTTTTGAAGTGGGGCCACATGCAAGGATTTTTTTTCTCCCTCTTTGATAATGACTGTTTCTATAGGTCTAAGTAAGGTGTGTTGACAGTCTGCACACTTCAGGTCAATCTGTCTTTCTGAATTATAAACAATGGTTTATTATTTCTACACAAAAGCCTTCATAGTGCTTTAACATCTTGGAAGTAACCTTCACTCTGAACTTTCAAATGACTTCGCAAGTGATTTTGAGAGGATTTTCCTGACATTGTGAGTGTGTAGATCACAACATTTTAGCCCTATGTTATAGTCCAGTTTTCAAATGAACTATGGCCAGTCCACCATCCCTCATTACAGGATATAATTTGGAATCTAGACCAACTGCTCTCAGAAGAATATACTATAGAGTAGTTTAATATGATTAATTTAGATAAATTAGAAACAATGTGATTTTCCACATTTACAATTTTTGTGTGTCAAGTCTGATTGGACAAGGGAATGGCAACCCACTCCAGTATTCCTACCTGGGAAATCCCATGCACAGAGGAGCCTGGTGAGCTCCATGGGGTTGCAAAGAGTCAGACATGACTGAGCCACTGGGCACATGTCTGATAATCTCTGAGTACACATACAAGGGAAATAAAGAAAAAGGTAGTTCCTGCCATTATAGGAATAATTTAATAAAAAGAAAAGAAGTTAAGTGCACAAATGATGCCCACACAGCCTGCATAGTAACATTAATAACAGAAATTGACTAGTTTGAAACAATCTGTAGGAGATTAGGTCCAGGATTCAGGATATTGGATCTTTAATGATTGCAGAAAGAGTATATTTTTCTTCAATGATGTGGTACAATTCACGACTGTTAAATGTGAGACAAACAGATGAGTTCAGGGCATAAAAACTTTGTAATTTCAAAAATTCTCGTGTTCTGAGGCAATTTCTTAAATATGGTTTAAAGGCATCCAAAATTGAGGGTCAAGGAAATAAAACTCATTCAGACTGGGACACACGAGCTATTTAGACATCTGAGTTCTATGACCTGGGTTACCCTACTCTGTGGCAAATGTGAAAATGTCCAGTAATTAACATTAGTGATTACTGGACAGATGTTTTCTATTGTCCCTTGACCCCCTGAGGCTGAGGGGTTGGACACTATTTCAAAAGTACAATTTAAGCACATTTCAAAAGTACAATTTGAGCACTGGTATGCTCACACTCTTCTTGCCACACCCCATTTCCCCTGTACCCCAAATCTCTAAATGTACTGTGGCCTTCGGTCCTCAAAACCATCTCCTCATCAGCAAAATCATTCCAGTAACACTATCTTTTTTTAAATTGTATTACTTTTCTCATGAGAGTAGTGTCAAACCCATTAAACGGTCAATGGCAGTCATCACTTTATTTTAGAAATACTGCTGAATGAGATAACCCATCTTCTCTGGAATTTTTAGTGGGTTGTAAGTCTTCATGGGAAATGCGGTTGACCAGGAATGAAATGGAACAGCTGGAAGTATGTTCAAATCTTTTCTCCCAGGATTTACAAAAGGTTTTAAGACCTGCAATACATAGGGCCCTCTTAGATATATTACCAGTTAAATCCCAAGTAAATTTATTGTTTTTCGCTTTTCAAAGATAAAATGATAGAGTATCTTCTTTGGGACAACGTGAGATTACGAAAAAAATACCCCAACCAACCAAACAAAAAAAACCAACAAATAAAAGCAAACAAAAAAAGCCAGTGAGCAAACACCAAAACACCCTGATGAGATTTCAGTTGGCCCACAAAGGGAGAGTTTTAGTGAGTTTGCTTTCCTCTCCTCTTTGACATACCCAGTAGCCAAAATCACATCTACTCTACTGAATTCCAAGTCATTTCATTCAAGAACAGGGTTTGGTTGGAGGTCTGAGGGCTCTGAGGTTGATACTGGGTCTCATCATGCTCTAGGGTCTCAGAAGAGAAGACTGGAGGAAGGTATCTTACATTCTGGGAAGATCTCTGATAGCTGAGAAAGGAAGGGAAGTGGAGAGGATGCTTCCTCCTTGTTTTTTTTCTAATGTTACTTTTAAGGAATTGACTGTAGTGTCAGCTGCCTGCTTTCCTGTTCTGTTCCAGCTCAGTTGGCAAGAGAGGAACATTCCACGGACACTTAGCAAAATACCACATTGAAAACAAATAAATATGGGTGAGCCCCCTAGGAGGATCCTAGGGAGAGGTCTATGGAGCTGTGAAAGGTTCTTTTATGAACAACTCCAGCCGCTGGGGCCCAGGGACAGACAAAGTGAGACCACTCCGCTGAAGTGGAGATAAACACACTTCAGAAAGCAAACTGAGCAAGTGGGTGTTTCCACCCCTTAAATTTACAAGCCAAAAAGTCAAGAAGGACATTTTTAGTTATACAAATAGTTCCTAAAGTGGTTCTTGTGGGCAATGTGTGAATTCTCCAGAGCTCCACCAGCCCATGCTGTGGAGCAGACCATGGAGCTGTGATGTGTGATTCAGCACTGAGATGTGAGGATGCCAGGAGCTCTCGGGGGTCCCCAGGTCCCTTCTTCTGCCTCAGAGCAGAAGTTTGCTCTTGGATCCCAGCTGGGAAGATTTCACATTCTCTGATGTTCTTACAAGACCCCTGAGTCTCCTGGTATCCAGGCCACTCCTTGAGGACCTCCAACATGGTGGAAGGGGGAGGATGTGCTCTAGTCAATCTGTCTTCACACTGGGACTCACAGCTCACATCAGTCATCACTGAAGACCCACATGGGCCCTGGCAGAATGGGGGCCCCCTTGGAATCTGGTTATCTATCTAATTCTGGATTTCCTGTGGGCTTGTGGTGGCTCAGAGGTAAAGAATCTGCCTGCAATGCAGGAGACATGAGTTCGATCCCTAGGTAGGGAAGATCCCCTGGAGAAGGGAGTGGCAACCCACTCCAGTATTCTTGCCTGGAAAATCCCATGGACAGAGGAGCCTGGTGGGCTACAGTCCATGGGGTTGCAAAGAGTTGGACACAACTAAGAGAGTAACTAACAAACAAATAAAGTGGGTTCGGTATTCCCCCCTACCCCACCCCGGCCTTGATTCAAATCTCCTGCTGCCACCAGCCAGTTCCTGTTCAGGGTCCTTCTTGGTTTCACCATCTACTTGGTTGCTCAAACCAATAACCCAGGAGTCAGTGTTGACTTGTTAGAGTCTCTTCTTGGCCTTATCCAATCTGTCATCAACTACCACCAGCTTTATTTCCAAAAGTACATCTTCATTCCCATTCCCACCACCCTGCCCAAACCATTACCTCCTGGCTCAATGTCCCCCAAAGCTTCTAAACTAGATTTCCTGTCTATGGCCATACCACCCTGGATGTGTCTGATCTCAGGAAACTAGGTATCCTGCATACACTGGTGCCCTGCCCTCCAAGTGTTTAGCATCTACACAGCCTCTGGAGCAGTCTTTTAAAAATATCAAGTAGCTCATCTTCTCTCCTCTTTAAAACTTTCCAGTGGTTTCCCACTCTCTATTGAATCCAGTCCAACCTTCTCTCTATGGTCTACAAGAGCTGTTTATGATCTAACCCCTGCATTTCCCACCTTCCTTTTGGACCATTCTACCCCTTCTTACTGTGTTCTAACCATGTCAGTTTTTCTAATTCTTATGGACGCCAGGTCACTTTTGCCTTTGGGAATTGGATCTTCTCTTCATCTGGCATGCTATTCCCTCAAGAGTTGTACATGCCTGGTTCCATCAAATTCAAGACTCAGCTCAAATATAACCTGTATAGCAAGGAAGGTTCTCCTGGATCATCACCTAGAGTCATACTTCCATTCCCTCTCCCCAGTCTAGGACACCAAATATTTTTTGTTTACTTGTGTCTTATGGGTTTCTTCTATCCACCCTCCGCCCCTGCCACTGGAATATATGTTCCTTGAGGGCAGACATTTGTTTTTCTTGTTCACTTTTCTGTCTCCAGGAGCTGGTGTGCTGTAGATGCTCAATAAATATTTAACAATAAACAAATCCTCTGAAAAGGTAGTGGCAGAGGGACTGCAGATGATGAAGTGTTTTGTTCAGGGTCTTCAATGATGATGGATTTATGGGTATATGTGAAGCTTATCCACAGATCACTTCTCCCAGCTGAAGCTTCTGTGAGGGTGTTGGTGCATTAAAAATCAGTGTTTTGGGGGAAGGAGGTTAGTGGGTGCAAGAAAAAAGGCTGATGCTTAGCCTTATCTCAAGACTTCTTTAGCTTCCATAATCACATGAGCCAGTTCCTCAAAGTAAATGAATCTTTCTCTCACATCTCTCCATCTCAATACATATTTGTTGTCATTGTTCAGTCACTCAGTCTTGTCTGACTCTTTGTGGCCCCAGAGACTACAGTATGCCAGGCTTCCCTGTCCTTTGCCATCTCCTGGAGTTTGCTTAAACTCAGGAGTTGAGTCGATTGTCCATCGAGTCGATGATGCCATCCAACCATCTCATCCTCTGTCATCCCCTTCTCCTCCTGCCTTCAATCTTTCCCAGCATCAAGGTCTTTTCCAATGAGTCAGCTCCTCATATCAGGTGGCCAGAGTATTGGAGCTTCAGTTTCAGCACCAGTCCTTTCGATGACAATTCAGGATTGATTTACTATATATCTATACATATATACACTTATGTATATAGAATATACATATGTATATTTATTTATTCAGTTTACCTAGAGAACACTGACCAATACACCTTCTCTCCCTTCATCCCACAAATTTGTATTCAGCTTGAATTCTATTTAATAGAGAGTAGATATGACCTGGTCTTTGTGCTCTAGGAACTAATAATCTAATAAGAGAGTTAAGGACACAAACACTCAAAATTTGAGGCAAGGTTTAATTGCTGACACAAGACAGGTGTAGACACAATACTCTGAGGGTTCAGAGAAGAGAGACAGACCTTACAGTGGTTGGAGGATTAATTCAGGAGCCAGGCTGTCTGAGCTCAATTACCTGTTCCCAATTTTATTACCTGTGTGATCTCTGGCAAGTTATTTAATGGTCTGTGCCACACTTTCCTTACTTACAAAATATAGTAATAATTAGTATCTACCTCATGGAATTATCAGAAATAGTAGGCAAAATAAAGCATATAAGACAGCACCATAATATTGGAAGTATTCAACATGTAGGACTGAGGATGGAGGATTTTATGCTAAAGTTGGGACAATTTAAATTTTAAGGTGAAGATTGGAAAGGAAATTCCAAATGGAGTCCTGTGAACAAAAGGAGCTGGAAGGGGTGAATGACAATGGTTGAAATATTCAATTTGATTGGAAAACAAGAAGGAGAAGAAGATAATATTGGGAAATGATGTGGGAGCGTAATAGCGAAGGACATAATAATAACCATCCTCCCTTTGGTGAGTTATTATATATTACCGAAGATTTCCAAGCAGAGAATTGTTGAAATGCCATTAAATTTCTGCAACAATTTACTGGCTCAGAAATCTTTGGTGACCTATAATATCTTAGCAAGGGCTTCCCTAGTGGTTCAGTTGGTAAAGAATCCAACTGCAATGCGAGAGACCTGGGTTTGATCTCTGGGTTGAGAAGATCCCCTACAGGAGGGAATGGCAACCCACTCCAGTATTCTTGCTTGGAGAATCCCTGTGGACAGAGGAACCTGACAGGCTACAGTCCTTGGAGTCACAAGCAGTCAGACATATCTGAGCTACTAAGCACAGCACAATGTCTTAGCAAAACATTTCTTTTGATTTGGGTTCTTTCCTCTTTATCTGACTTTCTTTTCTAGTCTTAACATGGCAGCTTAGTTTATTGATTTGGGATCTTTCTTTCTTCATTTTAATATCCTCATTTCATGCTATAAATTTCTCTCTAAGCACTGGGTTAGCTGTAGTCCACATTTTACATTGTGGTTTTCATTTTGATTTGTTCAAAATATTTTCTAATTTCCTTTGACTGTCCCTCTTTTGCCTGTGGATTAGTTGGGAGTCTGCTGTTTAATTTCCAAGTGATTGGAAGGTTTTCTGTTCCTTTTCTCTTACTGATTTCTCGTGATAAAAAAATCTGCCTGCAAATGCAAGCGATGCTAGAGGCAAGACTTCAATTTCATTATGTCCAGAGAGCATACTTTGTATGACTTCACTTATTAAAATGGGTCAAGATTTGTTTTATGGCCTAGGATTTGGTCCATCTTGGTGAATGCTTAATGTGCACTTGTATATTTTGCTGTTATTGGGTGGAGTGTTCCATTAATGCCAATTAGATCCAGATGGTTGATCACGTTGCTTATTTCTTCTAAATCCCTTCTAACTTTCTACCTCCTAGTTCTATCTGTTACTGAGAGAGTGTTGAAGTCTCCACATATTACTCTGGCTTTGTCTATTTCTCCTTTGAATTCGTCAGTTTTTTCTTCATGTGTTTTGAAGCTCTCTAGTTAGATGTATACACATTTAGTATTGTTATATCTTCTTGATGAATTGACTCTTTTATATTATATGTGATATTCCTCTTTACCTTTGGTAATTTTGTTTTGATGTCTATCTTGTTTGATATGAATATAACCAGCCCATCTTTTTTTTTTGAAGGGAGTTAGTGTTTGCTTGGGTGTCTTTTTCCCACTATCTTACTTTTAACTTATTCATATCATTATGTGTGAGTAAGTTTCATAGAGCTAGCATATATTTAGGTCATCATATAAAATCTAATCTGACAGTTGTCTTTAAAATTGATGCATGCTCAGTCGCTCAGCTGCGTTCGACTCTTTGTGACCCCATGAACTGTTGCCCATCAGGCTCCTCTGTTCACGGAATTTGCCAGGCAAGAATACTGGAGTGGGTTGCCATTCCCTACTCCAGGAGATCTTTCCAATCTAGGATTGAAACTGCATTTCTAGCTTCTCCTGCATTTGCAGGCAGATTGTTTATCACTAGGACCGCCTGGGAAGCCCTAAATTGATGTGTTGTGTATAATTTACCATTTTATTATTTTTTGTTTGTTTAATGTTTTTGTTTCTCTATTTCTTCTTTCCTGATTTCTTTTGGTTTGTTGGATTGTATCTTAGCATTTCATTTTATTATTTTCATTTTGACTGTGTCTATTTGCTCTAGAGATTACAAAATGCGTTCTCAACACTTCACAATCTGTTTAGAATATTACTAATTCAATTTGAATGTAGACGTCCTGTCCCTCTAATGTCCTTTAACCCCAAGTTTTTTTTTTTTTTTTTTTTTGGCCACATTTGCATGGCATGTAGGATCTTAGTTCCTCAACCAGGGATCAAAACTGTGTCTCATGCAGTTTTAACCACTGGACTGCCAGGAAAGTCCTACCCCTCTCTCTTTATGTACAATTGTCTTACACACTACATTCACATATGTTAATGACTTTATTTGTCAATATTGTTGCTGCTATTATTTTTATATTATTTTGCTTTCAGCTGTTAACATGTTTAAAAGAACTTTCGGGGAGGGGAAGTATAGTATATGATAGTTAGCCATATATCCCCTTTTCCTGTTATTCTTTCTCTATTTCTAGAGAATTGAGCCAACAGAGAGTAAGTGTAAACTGACAAATAGAACCTAAATTTCTGATGACCTTGACTGAGTTCTGAATATGGCTATATTATCCTCCGGACTTTTCACAGCTTTTTTCCCCTTTAGTTGAAATCTGTTTTCAGTTTGATTTTCCGTCCTTTCTAGTGGAAAGCAGCCTGGTTGACACAGGAGGAGGTTTTGGGGAAGGGTACTATGATAATTAGTTTTGGGGAGGAGGTACTATGATAATTCTTTGGTTGTGGTTTAAGTTGTTACAGGCTAATAAATCACAAAATTGTGGGTGTAATTCAACTTGATTTTGAATCCAAATGTCTTTAAATTTTTTCTAGTTTAATTTTATTTGTAGTTTAAGAAAATCAGGATTAGACTATTTGCTGCTGTAGTCTGCCCTGGAATAAATCCCTTGAAATGCAATTCTACCTTTGAAGGTTTTTATGGATCTTGACATCGTTATTCACTGAGACAGACAGTAGAATATTAATTAATTGCCAGCTTCACTACAGTGGTCCAGCATGATTTCCTAAAAGGGCCACGATGACTGTCCTTTTCTCTGCAACTGATTTCACTTCTAAATAGCAAGTCATATTGTTTGCTGGAGGATATGTTAATTACTCATATGATGATGGTGGTGAAAATGATGTACGATTATTACTTAGTGACTCATTGGCGCTGGTCCCATCTGTTAATATCTAGAGTTGTTTATCCCTCAATTTCAGGTAGATGAAAATGAACATGGGTTTGTAGGTAGTACCCATGACTGTTTAAGTGGCTGAGTTTAGAACAAAGTTGAAAACTTACTGTGGATTGAGAAATCACTTAGGATGAGTAATTATGATGAGGTTAAAATTAGTTTGTCATTTTGTATCAGTTGGAGATTATTTTCAAGTACACATAACTGAAACTAGACTCCACTGGCTTAGGCAAATAGAGGGACAGGTATGACAGTTCATGATGTCATCAAAAGACCCAAGCTTCTGTTTACACTTGTCTGTGCTGTTATTAGTCTACAGGACTTTGGGGATAGGTATATAATTTATATGTAGAAAAAAATCACCCCTTTTACAGTATAGTTCTATGAGCTTGGACAAACACGTAGGGTCATGTATCCATCACCATAGCAAGATATGGAACAAGCTGAACATCCCCTACATTTTCTCTTGTGCTCCTTTAGAGCTAGCATCTCCTTTCACCCTGACCCTGACAATCAATGATCTTTTTCCTGTCTCTACTATTTTATCTTTATAAGAATGCCATATAAATGGACTTATTCTTTCACCTGGGGTAATGAATTAGAGCCTTACGCTGCTGTGTGTTCAATATTTTTCCTTTTTAGAAAACTGAAGAAGTACTTTTATGGATATCCCTTTTATGGACAGAGTTTGTCCACCCATTCACTAGTTGAAGCACATTTGGGTTGTCTCTAGTATTTGTTGATGTGCTATCAACATCCACATGCAGGCTTTTATGTGACCATGTTTCATTTCCCTTGGGTACATACATAGTGGGATTGCTGGGTCATATGATGGGTATGTGTTTGGTGGTGGTGGTGGTTTAGTCACTAAGTCATGTCTGACTCTTGCAAATCCATGAGCTGTAGCCCACCAGGCAAGAATTTTGGAGTGTGCTGCCATTTCCTTCTCCAGGGGATCCTCCCAACCCAGGGATTGAACCCTGGTCTTCTGCATTGCTGGCAGATTGTTTATTGACTGAACCACCAGGGAAGCTTTGGGTATTGTTTCAGTTCAGTCACTCAGTCGTGTCCGACTCTTTGCGACCCCATGAATCACACCACCCCAGTCCTCCCTGTCCATCACCAACTCCCAGAGTTCACTCAGACTCAAGTCCTTCGAGTCAGTGATGCCATCCAGCCATCTCATCCTCTATCGTCCCCTTCTCCTCCTGCCCCCAATCCCTCCCAGCATCAGAGTCTTTTCCAATGAGTCAACTCTTCGCATGAGGCGGCCAAAGTTTATACAAAACTGCAGACTTGTTCTTCAAATGGCTGGAACATTCTTAGCAGTAATGTTTGAGAGTTCCTGTTGATTTACCTCCTCACCATCACTTGGCCTCGTAGTTTCTTTCCAATCTTATATGGGTGTACCAAAACTTCTTTTTTCAATTATTGTTTTGTATTTGGCTGCGTCAGGTCTTAGTTGCAGCATGCAGGGTCTCTGATGCACCATGCAGAATCTGTTGTTGCAGTGCACAGACTCTGGTTGTGAGTTGTGCACTGATTCTAGAGTGTGGGACTCAGTAGCTGTGATGCCTGGGGTTAGTTGCTCTGCAGCATGTGGGATCTTAGTTCCCTGACCAAAGATTAAATTCATGTACCCTACATTGCAAAGGATGCTAATTTTCCATCAAAATGTATCTTCCTTGGTGAAGTGTGTCCTCAAGACTTTTTATCCATTTTGTACTGAGTTGTTTTATTGAGACTTGAGAGTCTTTTATGAAAATATGCATTTTGCAAATATTTTCATCTAGTCTTCTGTCTTCATTTTTCTTACCCCTCTCTTTCCGAGAGTTTAGGTTTAACATTTAGTTTAGTTGGATGGACTTCCCTGGTGGCTCAGACAGTAAAGCGTCTGTCTATGATGAGGGAGACCTGGGTTCGATCCCTGGGTTGGGAAGATCCCTTGGAGAAGGAAATGGCAATCCACTCCAGTACTATTGCCTGGAAAATCCCATGGACAGAGGAACCTGGTAGGGGTCACAGAGTTGAACACGACTGAGCAACTTCACGTTCACGTTAGTTGGATGAAGTCCAGTTTCTCATTTTTTTCTTTCATGGTTTGTACTTTTTGTATCTTTTCCAGCAAGTCTTTGCCTTACTTAAGGTCACATTCCCCCAGGTTTTCTTCTAGAAGTTTTATATATTTAGATTTTATGTTTGGAACTATGATTCAATTTAAGCTAAGTTTTTGTGGAGTTTTTGTGGCATGACGAGGCTTCAGTTGAGTCTTTTTTTTTTTTTCATTAATGTGAATGTCCAATAGTCCCAGTCTCATATGTTGAAAAATCTATCCTTTCTCCATTGTGTTCCCCTTGTTGAAAATCAATTAACAATGAGTTTGGGTCTGCTTCTGCATTCTCTTGTCTGTTTCATCTATTTAAACATATAATTTTTTTCTAATGCTATGCTCTATTGATGACTGCAGGTTTATAGTAAGTCTTAAAGCTCTCCAATTTTGTACATATTTTCCAAAATAGTTTTGACTAATCCAGTTTCTTTGTCTTTCCATATTCATTTTAGAATCAGTGTTCATTATATATATATTAAAAAAGTGAGATTTTGATTGGGGTTGTAGAATTGGAATATGAGTTAGATTATTTGGAGAGGGAATAGACATTTTAACAGTATTCAAGAATACAGTGCATCTTTCCATTTATTTAGGAATTTTTTGTACATATTTTGTTAATTTATATGTATTTCATTTGGGGGCACTATATTATTAATGACATGTTTATCTTTTAATTTCTAATCATTCCTTGTTAGCGTGTCAAAATACAATAAATTTTTTATGTTGACATTGTTTCATATGACTGTGGTAAGCTCACTTATTAGTTCTAGTAATTTACATACTCTAAAGTTCATTGATTTAAAGTGTACAATTCAGTATTTTTAGAGTATTGACAGAGTCATGTAACCATCACCATAATCTAATTTTAGAACATTTTCATCACCTCCAATCCAGGTAGCTCTCTATCCTTTGGATTTCTAGTCTAACTCCATTGATTAGATACCATACTTTTTATGATTTCAGTATTTTATATTTGTTGAAGTTCTTTTTATGATCAACTTTGGTTAATGTTTTATGTGCATTTAAATATTGGAGAAGGAAATGGCAACCCACTCCAGTACTATTGCCTGGAAAATCCCATGGTTGGAGGAGCCTGGTAGGCTACAGTCCATGTGGTCATAATTGGTTAATGCTTTATGTGCATGTACAGGGATATAATTTCTCTGTTGTTGAGTGGAGGGTTTTATAAATGTCATTATACACCCCAGCAACGTACGTTGATAGATCTGTTGGTGTTGGTCAGGTATGTATCCTTAGTGATTTTCTGTCTACTTATTTTATTGATTACTGAGAGAGGAGTCTCCAGATATAACTGAAGGTTTACCTTTCTTCTTTCACTTATACCAGTTTTTGCATCATGTATTTTGTAGTTCTTTTGTCCGTTGAATGCATATTTAGAGTTGTTATGTGTTGTTGCTGAATTCATCCCTTTGTGATATAATGACTCTCTTTACCCCTGATAAAATCCCCTGTTCTGAAATCTACTTTGTCTGATAATATAGCCACTTCAGTGTTCTTTCGTCTAGTGTTTGCAAGATATATCTTTTCTGTCTAATTTTTAACCTTCCTGTGTATTTATATTTAAAATGTGTTTCTTATAGACAGTATATTTTTTGGTCTTTCTATTTTATCCAGTCTGAGAATCTTTGTCTTTTATTTGGTGTGTTTGGATCAACTAGATTCAGTGTGGTGACTGAATAAAATCTATTCTCCTTGCCAATTCTTTTCTTTATTTTGCTAGTTATTTTCTATTTGTTTCATTCGTCCTTCCTTATCTTTTTATCCCTCATTTTTGGTCTGCTTCTGGATGAACTCAGAATTTACTATGATTCTATTTTGCATATTATTGGAGTGTGTGTATAGTCACTCAGTTGTGTCCAGCTCTTTGTGACCACATGGGCTGTACTGCGCCAGGCTCCTCTGTCCATGGAATTCTCCAGGTGAGAATACTGGAGTGGGTTGTTATTCTCTTCTCCAGGGGATGTTCCCAACCCAGGAAATGAACCTGAGTCTCTGCTTTGCAGGCAGATTCTTTACCATCTGAGCCACCGGGAAAGCCCTTATGTATTATTATTAGCTTATTATTTGTACCTCTATAAAAATTTTTTTCTGATGTTTGTCCTAAGGTTTACTGCATTTTCTCCCAATGGTTATCGAAGGGTATATTTCTTTAATAGGTTACGTGCTACTGTTAACTTAAAAAAATGCACAATGTGAGAGCTGTGAGTCAAGTTTCATTTGGGGGCAAAATGAGGACTGCAGCCTGGGAGACCGCACCTCAGATAAATCTGAGAACCTGCCCCAAAGAGGCCAGTATATACGTGATTTTGGTGAAGTGGGAATACATGCAACCAAGCACATATTTCTCCAGAAGATTTCTGCTAGTCTCATGAAGCTTTTGCTAGTCATGAGGAACAATTGTTACCATGAGGGATTTTAATGCTTTTCTACATATGAGGAGATGTAAGGATTGGGCTCATAGAATCTGCTCCTGAAAATATCTAACTATCTGAAGACCTGTCCTGCCAGATTTCCCAGAGCACAATGTGCCTCATTTCTGCTCTCCACCCTGAACTCCTTTCAGGGGCTGTTGAAGGTCAGCAGCTGTAGCAGCACATGACTTAATCCTATGGAGATAGATGGCAAGTGCCAATTTGTAGTTGACACTACCTTCCAATCATATTATACCACTGTGTGTAGGGCAGGCCCTTCACAACTGTATGTTCCCACTTTCTCCCTCCCTTCTGTGGTACTTCTCATACATCCTGCTTTTACACATGCTATCAACCTACAGCATGTCCTATTGTTTTTTTGACAATTCAAGTTTTACAGCAATTAAAAATAAGAAAAATAGTCTTTCTTATTTAAGACTATTGTAACCATTTCTGGATTTCTTGAGGGCTTCCCTGGTGGCTCAGCTGGTAAAGAATCTGCCTGCAATGTGGGAGACCTGGTTTCGATCCTCTAGTTCCATCCAACTCACTTTTTTAAAGTGCAAAATTCAATGACTTTTTGTGCAACCATCCCTGCTTTCTAATTTCAGGACAGTTTTATCATCTCTCAAAAGAAACTCTATACTCAGGATCAGTCACCCCTCACTCCCCTATTCTCAGTCTCTTCTTTCATTTTGAAAAATACTATTATTAGATACAGAATTTTGAGTCACAGTTTCCCTCTTCCTACCATCCCAAACTCCAGATATTTCACTTTATTGTCTTTTGACTCACATACTTTCCGATAAGAAGGTTAACGTAATTCTTGTCTTTGCTCCTCTGTATGTAAGGTATATTTTTCTCTTATTTCTCTTTTGATATCATGTGTCTAGGGGTGTGAGGTTTGTGTGTATGGTGTGTTTATCTGGTGTGTGAGGTGTGTGTACATGTGGCATGAGGAATATGCACANCTTGTGACCCCGGGATGAATGCCATTTGGTTGTGGTGTATGCTCTTCTCTATGTGTGTTATTGTATTCAGTTGGATAATACTTTGTTGATAATTTTTGTATTTAAGTTCATCAAAATTATTGGCCTGTAATTTTCTTTGTCCCTGGTATCTTTGTTTGGTTTTGGTATCAGGGTGATGGTGGCTTCAAAGAATGACTTTGGAGTATTCCTGCCTCTTCAGTCTTTTGGTGAAGTTTGAGAAGTTTCAATATAATTTCTTTGTATGTTTGTTAGAATTCCTCAGTGAAGCCTGAACTTTTGTTTGCAGCAAGTTGTTTGTTTTACAGATTCTATTTCACTTCTAGTGATTGTTCTGTTCATATTATCTATTTCTTTATTCAGTTTTGGTGGACTGTATGTTCCTAGAAATTTGTCTATTTCTTCTTGGTTGTCCAGTTTGTTGGCATATAGTTGTTCATAGTGAAAGGTTGTTGCTGAGCCATGAAAGATGCCAGGATTCTTGGCCTGTGGAGGAGAAGAATTCAATCTGGGGCCAGTGACGAGGCTTGATCACTCAGAGCTTTTGTGTGATACAGTTTTATTAAAGTGTATAGACAAAGCTTCTGACATAGACAGCAGAAGGGGGCAGAAAGAGTGCCCCCCTTGTTAATCTTTAGCTGGATGTTATATAGCTACTAGCAGGCTGCTCGTCAGAGAAAGGAAATGTCTCAAAACTCAGAGACTAGCACCAGGCCTTTCACCCACAACATGCATTTTGGGATAACATTGGCACAAGATAAGTTGTTCTGGGCCATAAAACAATTGACATGAATCTTGAAGAAAAGCAGGTTTCAAAGCAAATACATAGTTTCATTAACATAGTTTAAGAGAACATTTGCATGAGTAAAATATACTGGTTTGTCCAGTCAGTTCTGAGTCTTAGTGGAACCAACTTGAAGACAGAGTGTAGGGTATATGCATAGTTCATTAACATAACTTAAGAAAAACATTTCCATAAGAAAAATGTATTGGTTAGCTCAAGGTTCGAGAAAGTTCAGTTGAAACCACGTGTCATTATGGTAATACAGAAGTTTAAAAGAAACCTCTTAAAGTTTGTATAGAGGAGGGGGAAAAATATAAGACTTGTAGTGCGGGGGGCGCTCCGCAGAAAGAGAGAGGCAGTGGAACTTCCCTCAGCAAAGCTGAGAGGTCCCGANAAAGAACGTTGTAGGAGACAGGGTTGAGGTTTGAACTTTTCAAAAAAAGGGTAAAACATCTGAGCAATTTAGCTGTTCCTTCTCTGAGTTCTCAGCTAGAATGTGGGATCTTCCTTCTCTGCCAGCTGCTCACTCTGAGATTTCCAACCCATGACCTGCTTATCTTAGGGCTTTTCTCCACCCACTTGGCCAGTTTCTCTTGTCTCTCTGAGCTGACTGTGTGACCTGCCTTTTGGCAAATTGTGCCTCCTGGGAAATTTTCTCATGGGCATTGGGTGCAAATGGGAGAGAGGCTCTAGAGGATCCTTTGAGAGAGAAAGTCTATTTGAACATTAACCAAAGGAAGCACAGTCTGTGTTCCTTTAATACGGAGGCAACTCTCCTCCAACTCCCACGACTAGCAGAAATCCACATGAGGAGGGAGTCTTCCTGGAGTGTTCCAGCATCTTGTTTCACTCCCCTGTAAACCTTATTTTAATTTTATTGTTTTATTGGCTTTGCTTGGTCTTTGTTGAGGCACGTGGGCTTTCTTCAGTTGCTTTGTGCAGGCTTAGTTACCCCTCAGCATGTGGGATCTTAGTTCCCTGACCAGGGATTGAACGCACATCCCTTGCATTGGAAGGTAGACTCTTAACCAGTTGGAAAGTGGATTCTTAACCACTGGACCACCAGGGAAGTCCTCCCTATAGACCTTGAGGGCTCAGCTCCAGTGTGGCTCTTACAGAGATGAGTCCCACACCAGCTGTGTTCCCCTTTGCTCTCACAGGCCCCTGTATGTCCCCCTCTGTCCCTTGCATCTTTGGTGATGACCTGTTTGTGTCCTCATTCTTGGACATTTAGCTGTGCAGGGGCAGGGACTCGTCTGTCTTGGTCGCTGCTATATTTTCGGAGATGAATATCAGCACAATAGATGCTTGATCCCTATCAACTGAACAGATACATCTAGTCTGTCTTTCTGATGCTTAAATGCCTTTGAATGCTTCCCCAGCACAAATCTGATGGGCCATCATTTGCATATCACCTGTGATGAGTCCTTCTCCATCCTGAATGGGCCAGTCCCGTTTTTGCACCCCTCTGACTTTTAGATACTTCTTTCTGATATTGGACTAAATTAGTTTTGAATAATTACCTCTAACTCCACTTCACCTCTCAATCATCTTGGATGACTGCCAGAAAGACCTTCTTCCCGTTCTACTTGTTAATGTTTCCTCCCTCTGGAAATGTACCCTTCTTTTTTCCCTCTTGTGCATTAGAGCTTCCTCTGCTTATAAACACCAAGAAACCTGCTACAGCTCCATAGCAGCAGCTGGAAAATCTCAGCATCCACATTCCCTTCTCAGCATCGACAGGACTTTTTAGACCCTATGCATTAGGTTACTAACTTCAACTT
Organism: Neotragus pygmaeus; assembly: GCA_006410875.1. NCBI lineage: Eukaryota > Metazoa > Chordata > Mammalia > Artiodactyla > Bovidae > Neotragus > Neotragus pygmaeus. The sequence continues at coordinate 1,761,173 of SJYV01023749.1, forward strand.
TGCATTAAGTCACTAACTTCAATGCCATCAACAAAATGGTAAACTATTCCGAATGGTGTTTCAGGACAAAAATTTCCAGAAGGGGCTGATGGTTGGGCACAGATCCAACTTCTGTCTTCCTTAGATAATTGGGGGGTTTAGGGATGTTTGAAAGCCTGATGGTGCTTCAGAGAGAAGTATTCATTCACCATGTCCATTTTACAGATGGGGAGACTGAGGTCCAGAGAAGGCACAAGATAGCCTAGAGCCACAGGGTGATTTAGTGCCAAGTTTCTTGAAGTATTGTTTCCAGACCATCAGCAGAAGAGTCCATTGCAGATACTGCTAAATATGGAACTTCTCAGTCTCCAGCCCAGGACCCACTGAATCCAAATCTCTGTGGACAGGGCCTGGAGATCTAAATTTTAACGCAGGGTGATTTTCATGGACCAAACCTCAGAACTGCTCAAGGCTGACTCTAGCCCACAAATGTGTTTTGTTTGCTGGCATTATGTTGGTTCTCACAAATTTTCTATTTTAACAAGTTTTTGAAATTGTTTTTTGGCAGAATATATGTGCATGCTAAGTTGTTTTAGTTATGTCCAACTCTTTGCAACTCTATGGACTGTAGCCTGCTAGGTTCTTCTGTCCGTGGGATTCTCCAGGCAGGAATACTGGAGTGGGTTGTCATGCCCTCCTTTAGGGAATCTTTCCAACCCAGGAATCGAACCTGCATCTCTTAACATCTCCTGCATTGGCAGGCAAGTTCTTTACTACTAGTACCACCTGGGAAGCTTTCGGCAGAATGCTGCTGCTACTGTTGCTAAGTTGCTTCAGTTGTGTCCGACTCTGTGCGACCCCATAGACGGCAGCCCACCAGGCTCCTCCGTCCCTGCGATTCTCCAGGCAAGAGCACAGGGGTGGGTTGCCATTGCCTTCTCCAATACATGAAAATGAAAAGTGAAAGTGAAGTTGCTCAGTCGTGTCCGACTCCTAGCGACCCCATGGACTGCAGCCCACCGGGCTCCTCCGTCCATGAGATTTTTCAGGCAAGAGCACTGGAGTGGGGTGCCATTGCCATGGGTGAGTTCCAAAAGCCTGCCTAACTGTTTGCAGAAACAGAGCCTCTCTCATGGTGCTTTAAATGTTTTTTAAAATTAATACTCAATTCCCCTGAAAGATAAAATTTCATTAAAAAATCTCTGCTTCTGTCTTCTCTTAAAAAAATCAGTAAATCCTAGTGTTACTTACCCACCTGGCATCAGTTAGTTAGAGCTAAGGTGACTGTCCAATGGTCTCCAAATTTCCTGAGTCCCTTGGACTCTCAGCTGTCTGGTAGTTCCTTGGACTCTCACAGCTTCCCTGGTAGCTCAGCTGGTAAAGAATCTGCCTACAGTGCAGGAGACCCCGCTTCATGATTCCTGGGTCAGGAAGAGATTCCCTGGAGAAGGGATAGGCTACCCACTCCAGTATTCTTGGGTTTCCCTGGTGGCTCAGCTGGTAAAGAATCCACCTCTAATGCGGGAGACCTGGGTTCAATCCCCGGGTTGGGAAGATCTCCTAGAGAAGGGAATGGCTACCCACTCCAGTATTCTGGCCTGGAGAATTCCATGGACTGTATAGCCCATGGGGTCGCAAAGAGTCAGACACGACTGAGCAACCTTCACTTTCACTTTGGACTCTCAGCGCTCTGCTTGATGCGACTGAAGGGAAGTGGCCACTCACCTGTGGTTTTCTTAAAATAATATTGAGGAGAGAAATGGTGAGAGTGAAAGAGAGTCCTACAGCCGCAGATATTTCTAGAAGAAATTAGAGAGCCTTCTGGGGAGGCAGGAAGCATAGGCATGAGGAGCATTTCATATGCAGGGCTTGATCTGACAAAGAGTGTGTCTTCAAGCTGAAAAATACGGCCTGAGCTGCCTATAGGAAACACGCTGGCTCTCTTATGGAGTCAGTGCCCCTGGAAAGACAGGCTTTTGAGTTATGGCCTCTGTCATGTACATTAAAGTCAGAGAAACACTATCGCTCTGGGTCTCGATCATCTTTTTCTCTGCATTTCATTGATCACTTCTGCCATTGCAAACTCAACTATGACTGAAGATGCAATTCCTCATCTTTCACCCAGTGTCTCTCCTGTTAACCAGGTTCTCTACCACTATGACATTTAGCTTTTTTTCTCTCCAAATTTTGCTCTTCGTTATATCATTTCTCCCACCCTATTTTGGTTATCACTTCCTTGTAATCATGGAGCTGAGGGGAAAAAAATGGAAGGATACACTGTGGAAGCTTCAGCATCTTCACCACTTATTTATGTCAAGTGAGAATCAAGATATTTTTAGGAAAGACAATGAATTTTGGGCCATAGAGTTGATATCTTGTAACATTTCTACTTCAAGAGTAAGGTCTCTTGCATTCACTTAACCATGTATATATAGCCTCACACTTTGCTCCTCAATTGTTCTATGATTTTTAGGATGAATAAGAAAGTCTTAGGTTAGCACCTGGGTTTCTGCACTCTTGAGAACAGGTGAGAATAGATTACTTGAAAGTTTTACCGAGGAAATTTACACAGCCAGACATAATTCTATCCTTACAGTCCTAATGTGGACGAAAAAAAAAAGGCATGTCATCCCCTTAACTCAGCTTACATAATATAGACTGTGAAGGCAGCAAGGCAGGATGTATTTATGCCAAGGAAGTCCAAGGGTGGGTTATTTACTTTAATTGGTTGAGGTTGAATGTTGCAATTATCTAAATTTCTAGTCAAGCTAGAATGTTTTTAAGACAGTTTTTAAGATTCTTACATTTTTCTCACTTTTAAATTGCTTTTATGATTTTTTTTAAAACTGTATACACGTAGCACCTGAACTATAAAACTTGGGCTCCCTTGGTGGCTCAGCTGGTGAAGAATCTCCCTGCCATGTGGGAGACCTGGGTTCAGTCCCTGAGTTGGAAGATCCCCTGGAGACCCCCTGGAGAAAGGAACGGCTACCCACTCTAGTATTCTAGCATGGATCCATGGAGAATTCCATGGACTCTATAGTTCATGGGGTTGCAAAGAGTTGGACACAACTGAGTAACTTTCCCTTACTCACTAGATTCAACTGAAAAGGAAACTTATCATCCCCAAGAACTGAAATCCAATCATCATTTACTTAAGTAGAAGATTCCTGCGTTGTTGAATTCCATGTGGGATCCATTGCCCATCAGAGGCTCTGAATTCGAGATGTGGCATTTCTTTGTTAAAACAGGGATTAGCAATTGTTACTTACATACAAATGGACTTTCTTCTCATCATAATCAGAACTAAAAGATGACTGAAAAGGGATTAGCATCTCATACTGTGATTCCTGTTGTATAAAGGCATGAAAGTGAGTGTTATTTGCTCAATGGTGGCTGATTCTTTGCGACTCCATGGACTGTAGCCCACTAGGCTCTTCTGCCCATGGAATTCTCCAGGCAAGAATACTGGAGTGGATTGCCATGCCCTTCTCCAGAGGATCTTTCCAACCCAGGGATCAAACCCAGGTCTCCTGCATTGCAGGCAGATTCTTTACCATCTGAGCCACCCAGGAAGCCCATATAAAGGCATGCTAATATGCTAAAATTCTCTTGGAGAATCTGTCCAAGACCAGAGTGATTGAAACTATCAACTCTTAGAAAGATGTAGGGAGAAATCATCATATCGCCTTGTGCTCTGCTAAATGGGGAGTACAGATTACACTTTAGGGTCTTAAGAAAAATCAGAGTTAGGAATCTAATTCAATGGCAGAAGCTTGCTGGTTGACTGCCACAAGGTGTCTGGGTCTTTTCCTGGCTTAGCCAGAAAGCCCAAACCTCCCCATAAGTGTCTCCCAGCCTGTGCTCTTTTAGAAGTGCTCAGCAGGCAGCCACTCTGTAGAGATGCTCTGTTATCAGAACCCTGTACATTCCTCTCCTCCTGCACAGTGGCCACACCACATGGGAAACCCGCTTAGAATCCTACAGTTGGTAGATTCCCTTGATGTCTTCTATTTTTTCTACAAATAAAGAAACCAAGGCCCCAGTTCTGGAGGCTCTCTTGACCAAAAACTGGGAGAACATCCAACTCCCATGCCTGAGATACACTGTAATAAAATTGGACTTTGAATCAGCCAGATCAGATTAAAGGCCTTCCCGACCTAGCAAAATCTCTTTTATTTTCTTTTATGAGATCCTTTTTATTTTGAGATAATTGTAGATGAACAGGCAGTTGTAAAAAATAATACACAGTGATCCCATGTACTCTTTACCCATTTTGATGAAGTTGAGTGGTTAAGTTGAGGAACTTGAGATGGGGACTGTCCTGATTGTCTGTGTGGGGCAGAGACATCACAGGAGTCCTTATAAAGAGAGAGGGCAGAGGGGCAGAGTCAGAGATGTGGAGATGGTTTAAAGATGGGGGAGGGGCTATCTTCTTGACCCATTCATCTGTTGATGGACTTTAGGTCCACCTATGTCCTGTCTATTGGGAATAGTGCTGCAATGAACTATTGCATGTATCCTTTTCAGTTACAGACTTGTCCAGATATAGACCCAGGAGTAGAATTTCTGGATCCCATGGCAACTCGATTTTTAGTTTTTTGAGGAACCTCCATACTGTTCTCCATAGTGGCTGTACCAGTATACATTCCCACCAACAGTGGAGAAAGGTTCCCTTTTCTCACATCCTCTCCAGCATTTGTTATTTGTAGCCTTTTTAGTAGTAGCCATTCTGACTGGTGTGAGATGGTGCCTCATTGTAGTTTTGATTTGCATTTATCTGATAATCAGCAATGTTGAGCATCTTTTCTTGTGCCTGTTTGGATGGCCTTCGTTTTGATGCCCTCAACTCCCCACTCCAGAACATTGTTGAGCCTGCTCTGCTGGCTCTGGGTGGTTCTCATGGAAACCTGTTTTCAGGTGGCTGACAGGTGTGGATGAGCTCACTTCATGTTATCACATTGTAGGTGGACATGTGTCTCACACAGGCTGAGAGCCACCTCTGTCTTGAACCAAGTCTTCTTGGAAACAGAAAAGAATAGGGCATCTTCTTGCTCCCTCTTCCCTCGTGGCTCAGATGGTAAAGAATCTGCCTGCAATGTGGGAGATGCAGGTTCAATCCCTGGGTCAGGAAGATCCCCTGGAGAAAGGCATGGCTACCAACTCCAGTATTCCTGCCTGGAGAATCCCCATGGACAGAGGAACTTGGTGGGCTACAGTCCACGTGGTTGCAAAGAGTTGGACCTGACTGAGTGACTAACACTCACTTTGCTCCCTCTGCTCACCCTGCAGCAGCTTCCCCAGCAACACCCTCCGCCCCCGAATCTGTCACCCGAAGTGGTGGTCAGGAAGGAGAGGGGAAGTCATGTGCACGTCCTTGTGATGGCCTTTGGTGGACTTCAGGGTCAGGAAGGGGACTCATCCTCTGCGGACAGGCATAGTCAACTGAAAGTTTGTAAGCAATAGGAATTCAACTCAGCTAGGCTCGGGGGATTTATTGAGAGGCTCCAAGGAAGACTGTGTTCTGGTTATCGACTGATGCGTAAGAAGCACTCCCAAACTTAACAAGTGAAACGCAGTTTGGCATCACCTCTCACAGTTCTGGGGCTTGGCAGGGCTCTCTCATGGCTATAGCCATGGCACCCAGGACTGAGTCCCTGAGGTGGTCTCTCAAGACCACTTTCTTCACTCACATCTCTGGCACCTCTGGCTCCTCTATGTGGTTTCTTTCTCTACCAGCAGAGTCTGGACTTCTTCCGTGCTCCAAGAAGCCGAAAGCTGAAGTTTCCAGACAATTAATGGCTGTCTCTGGAACCTGGCCAGGCCCACTTCTGTCGTTTCCTCTTGGTCAGATCAGCCAGAGGGCAGGTGGAGAAACTGGCCTAAGTCTTGGTGGAGAATGGGAAGGTCACATGGCATGAAAGCAGATGGGCTGGGAGATGGGGTGGCTTCTTTGGGAAGATTCAGTCTACCACGACGAACTGGGTCCAAGTGCTTAGATGACGTCACTGGAAGCTCCTGTCTCCATCACTTTGGCTCTGTTCTCAGGAGGGCTTTCCAGGTGTGATAGCAATGTCGACTCAGAGCCTCCAGGAGTCCCTTTTATCAGCTGATGCGTGGCCATCCCTGAACCAGTCACTGTGATTCGGACTGCTCCAGCCCGCGTGAGCCTGGGGCTGTGTAATCAGTCCCACTTGACCTAGAGGACACAGAGGTTGGGGTGGGGGCGGCGATTCTCCCCAAGAATGCTGTGCTGGGTGAGGAAGGATGGATAGCCGGGCTGCTGTATCACCTGTGGGTCTCCTTGCCCTCCCCACTGGCCACTGCTCTGGTCCACCTGAGTTACGCACATGCAGGACATGGTGCCGTGTCTGCAGGTCTAGTCCTCTACCTGGAGAGATCCCCTACCCATTCCTACCTGCTGCTTCTGCCCCACTCACCACAGACACAGAGGTGATAATGCACAGCAAGACTTCCACATCTGTAGGCATTTTACTCCTCCATGGAATTCTTGAGAAGCTTTGTTGTCTAATTCAGTAAGTGAGCCCTCTCCCAAAGAACGTCATCTCCAAGATAGGATAGAGAGACCACAGGTGCAGATTCCAGAGCCCGACTGCCTGTTTCCAATGCTGACTCCATCACTCGCTATGTGGCCTTAGACAAGTTACTTTACCTCCCTGGGCTTCAGTTTTCTCACTTGTAAAATGGGGACCATACTAACCCCTACTTCACAGGGTTGTTGGGAGGATTAAAAGAGTTAACTCGTGTAAAGTTCTTGGGACATTTTATTTTGCACGAAGTAAGTTCTTAAACAGTAGAAAAAAGTAAAGAAAAAAAGATAACCGTTAAGTTCTACTGTTTAAGAACTTACTTTTCTTTGTACAGTGTTCTTCATATAGTAAGGACATTTATTTCTTGCTTGTTAAATGTTTTACAAATATTTTTTTCCTGGGTTGTCATTTGTCTTTTGACTTTGTCATGGCTTTAAGTTTTTTGGCTTGCAGAATTTTATAATATTTATGCACTCAAATGTATCCATCTTTTCTTGGGACAGCTGGAATTTCTTCGGTTTGTTTGTTTTATCAAGAAAAAACTTTCCTCTCTTTACTTTTGGGATGGATGAGGATTTAATGCTCATAAGAAGAAGAAAAGTGTTGAATCAATTTGTCAATACCGCACTTCTTTTTCCTTTAGACTTTTTCTTCTTTGTATTGACAATTTCAAGTGCAAGAAGCAAAGTTCCTGAAAATACTAATATTAGAGCACTCACTGTGAATCTTTGAAGACTCCATGAAGATGTAAATTGATGTTTAAATACAAGCTGTTCCTCAGAGAGAAATGATTATTTTGTCAGCCAAATGAACCAAAATGAAAAGCTTGGCTTATAGAAACCATCATCTGCTTCGATCTTCCCTTATCTAAGGCCAAATTGAATGTTTTATGTTTAATTTTTCTTCCTGGACAGAAAGACATTCCACCAAGACAGGATTGAGCGAAAGGAATTTTTCAATGCAGCAAAGTGTTTGGGAAAAAAATGGACTTTTGTGAATCCCACTGGGGATCGCTTCATAACAGAAGTTTCACAATGTGCTGTGTTCGTGTCCCTGTGAAATCGGTTGTTTCTGAGTGGAGAGGCAAAGCAAGGAGGCTTGGGGTTTTGTTTTTGGACTCTGTGCCCCTGCAGTGGATGGCAGACAGAAGACCTGGGGGACCCCGGGCCTGGGACTCCCCTCCACCTGGTGCCTTTGCAAAGGCAAAGAAGAACAGTGTCTGGGACAGCCCGACGCTCTCTGGACAGCCTACCAAAGTCCTGCCGTTTAGCTGCAGTGACCCGTGTCCCAGGGCACTTCTGAGGACTTTTTTCTTTCCTCAATAGCCCTGAGAACATACTCCTGGCGACTTGAAACTCTGCTCCGCAGTCTCTCTGAGCCTCATCCATTATTTCAAGTTTCATCGTTTTTTGAAAAAATTATAGTTTTATGAATTTTTCAGAGACACATGGTATTATGATGTACATATTACTTTATTAGCTTTTAAAATGTATTTATTTATTTATTTTTGGCTGTGCTGGGTCTTCGTTGCCACACGTGGGCTTTCTCTAGTTGCGACAAAGTGGAGCTACTCTCTAGCTGCAGTGTGCGGGCTTCTCATTGAGGTGGCTTCTCTTGTGGCGCTCACGCTCTAGGGTGCATGGGCTTTAGTACTTGTGGTGTGAGCTTAGTTGCTCCGTGGTATGTGGTGTCTTCCTGGACCAGGGATCAAACCTGTGTCCCCTGCATCGGCAGGTGGATTGTTAACCACTGAACCACCAAGGAGTTCCAATCTTGGGCCTGTTTTGATCAGCCCTGAGTACCTCTTCTCTCAGCATCTCTGCAGCCTGGACGAGGTTGAGGGGGCCAAGGCTGCCTGATTTGTTTCCAGCTATTACAAGCTGTGCCTGGCAGGTTGCATGCATTCTCTCTCTCACACACTCACACAGTTTACTCACGTGCAAAGAAAGGGTAAATGTTACTGGAGTTGGAGAAGCAGAGTGGGGGTGATCGGGCTCCAAAGGGCAATAACAGGAGCCTCTAGCTGGTCTGGGCTTTGTCGGCCCTCCCTGGGGCGCCTGCCCTGCTCCCCTTCTCCTCCCTCCTCCCTTGTCTGCAAGGTGACCCTGGGTCAGGGCTTCACCATTAAGAGCTGGACTTGGCAGTCTTGGCTGCCAGGGCCTCCATGGGCCCTGCTTTGTTGGAAACGAACAATTATAGGTTTCATAACCTTTCAAAGTGGGCTTCCTCTTTGACTAAAAATGCTCTACTGGGAATCTATTGTAAAGGCATATAATCTGAGATGTGCAGAGAGGTTTAGTTTCCAGTTAAGTTTAGGAAGTTAAAAGTTGGAGAAAACTTAAAGACTCAGTCATGGGGAGGTTGCTGTTTAAAAAAATCTATAGGACTTCCCTGGTGGTACAGTGGATGAGAATCCTCCTGTCAATGCAGGGGACATGGGTTCGATCCCTGGTCTGGGAAGGTTCCACATGCCGAGGGGCAACTAAGCCTGTGTGCTGCAACTACTGAAATCTGCGAGTTTAGAGTTGGTGCTCTGCAATAAGAGAAGCCATTGAAATGAGAAGTCTGCACACCACAACAAAGAGTAGCCCCCGTTTGCTGCAACTAGAGAAAGACCTAGAAGAGCGGTAAAGACCCAGTGCAACTAAAAATAAAATAAACATATAAAAAATTTACAGTTCTTGCTTACTTATTTGTTGCATTAATTATTGGGTGCACCAAGCAGTTTGCAGGCTCTTAGCTCCCCAGTCAGTGATTGAACCTGTGCCCTCTGCAGTGAGAGCAGAGAGTCCTAAGCACTAGGTCTCCAGGGAATTCCCTACAGTAACTGTTTAGAATGTCATGTTGTGACATGACAAAACAAAGATGACGTCAAGGCACATTTATGAACATTGGAAGGAGTCTATGATACCATAAGTTAAAAAAATGTGGCTTATAAACCAGTATGTATGAATTGGTTCCTTTGTAAAATGTTGATGGAAGAGGTTTTGGAAGGATCTGCCTTAATAGATGATGTCTGTGCATCAGATTTTTTGAATTAATCAGAGTCAGTCTCTAGTTTAGGGACTTTGGGAAAACCAGCCTTAGTTTCTTCATCTGCATAATGGGGGTGATAATCTCATTTTGTAATATTAAAATTTTAAGAGGCATATGCTCAGTGTTTAGTCGTGTCTGACTCTTTGCAAACCGGTGGGCTGTAGCCCACCAGGCTCCTCCATCCATGAGATTTTCCAGGAAAGAATACTGGAGTGAGTTGCCATTTCCTTCTCCATATTTAAGAGGAGAGCATTTGTTTAAAATCCTTAGAAAAGTGTCTGGTACCCAGTGAGCTCTTAATAAATATTACCTGTTGTTATTGTCTGTATTTTCTGCATTGAACATACATTTTCTCTAGAATGAGAAAAAAATTACCTTTTGAATGAAAATCAAAAAGCAGGGAGACTGACCTGCTTCTGTGAAGTTAAGTCCCATTCACTTTTCATTAATAATAACCGCACCTCTTTCCTATCCTCAGGGGTTTCCTTTTCTTTTTTCTGGAAGACACAAGGAGAACAGTCCACATCAATCCCTTCTGCCTATGGAGGACAGGTCATTTCCAACGGGTTCAAAGTCTGCTCCAGCGGCGGCAAGGGTTCTGTGGAGCTATACACGCATAACAAATCCATGACGTGGGAGGCCAGCTTCAGCCCCCCAGGTAAGGGCTCCAGGAGGTCGGGGAGGGGGGAAGGCGGGAGGAGGCCCGGTGTCCCGCCCCCTCCACCTCCTGATAGGAAGCGGATGAACCCAGTGGATGTAGAGCTGCGGGGCGCTTTTCCTGGGGCACTTTTCCTGGGGCACATGAGCCCCTTCCTAGTCCAAGGGGCTGCTTGGGAAGACTTACTGGAAAGGGTGAGATAGCATCCTTTGCTTAGATGTCTGCCTGGTTAGTTAAGGGCCAAGATTCTGCAGCCAGGCGCTTGGATTCCATCTGACTGCAGGCAATGTTACTGCGTCATGTTAATGCAGGGGAGCCTCAGTTTCCGTGCAGCGAAGATATTAAGGATACTTTGCTCACAGGCTGGAATATAGCGTCGGCCCAGGGCTTATTGTTTCTCCTTTTCCTGTCTTCCCCCTCTTTCTCCTGCATCTTCCTTTTGCCTTCTCCTCCTCCTCTTCTACTCCTTTCCTTTCCTCCTTCTCTGGCCCTCTTCCTTCTTTTTAGTGGTGCAAACTTGCAAATGTTTTGACTTTGATGTGAAAAAGCCTTTGGAAAAGAGGGGCTGAGGATGGAGGGAAAGAAAGGATGCTGGAGGAGAGGTGAGGGCACCAGGCAGGGAGGGGCCCCGGGATTCAGGAAGGGTGCTCCAAGACCTGGGAAGGGGAGGTGGAGGGGCGAGTGTGTGCAGCTGTGCCTGAGATCCTAGGTGGGTGTTGGGAGGCCACATGGTTCTGTTCCACAGATTCCTGTTTTCTCCGGGGCCCAGTGCAATCCTAGCTGACCAGGCAGGAGGGCAAAGGTGTGGGGCAGGCACCTGGGGGAAGCTGGAGGTCTGTGAACTAAGATGGAGAGAGGTGACCAGGGACTCAGAGCATCTTCAGGTAGCATGGAGGGGGCATCCAGTCCAGACTGCAGACTAAGAAGGGAATCTCACAGGTGGAAGGCAAACTGAGAGTCTAGAATGATCTCCTCCAGGGGAAAGTGATGACATTCCTGACCTAGTTAAGGAAAACTCATTTTCTGGACCACTTCAAGGAAGGCCGCGAGTCTCCATTTTTTCTTTTTAAACATGGAGCCAAGCAGCCTGGGTCAGGTCTCGCTCTGTACCCTCTCTGCCAGCTGTGTGGACCCAAGTGCCTTACTCACCCACCCTGTGTCTCAGCGTCCTCAACTGTATTGTCAGCACAGTGACAGTATTAGGTCAAAGGGCGACTGTGAGAGTGAAGTGAGTTAACACGCAAGGAACCTAGAAGAGAGCGGTGCCCAGGGAATACCGAATGCATTTGCCTGATTCTGCTGGTACTATAAGCTGGGGTCAGGCTTGTACCTCCGGAAAGGGGGCAAATTCAGCGCATGCAGACTTTGAGAGAACTTTGCATGTCTGCCCTCTCTGATCCTCAGGGCCAGAAATCATCTCTGCCTCGCCTCTCCTTCCTGATGAGCATGTCCTGCACCTTGTTCACAGCTCTTATCATGTTCTAACTGCTATCAGTCTCTTATGTAACAGTCTGATCTCCCTGCCCCTTTGGGACTGACACATTATCAGGTACTGAGAAGGTTTCTTGGTATGTTTTAAGGTCAAATCTATTGAACCCTGATTATTCATCTACCTAGAGAAATGGGGAGAATTGTAAATATTTCTGCCTGACATTGTGCTCTTACTTGTTCCTTGAAGGTATTTTCACATTCAAGAACAATGATACTTTTTTAAAAATTATGAAATGAAGAGAAACATTTTTATTTTTTATTATTAAAAAACTGTATGTATCTATTTACTTTTGTCTGTGCTGGGTCTTTGTTGCTGTGTGTGGGCTTTTCTCTAGTTGCAGTGAGCAGGGATGTTGCTAGCCAAAATCTTGGACTTCTCTACCCATCAAAGCTGAATAAAAAAACAATATGAAAGCAGAGTTTGAAAGAAATAGAAAGGTGGCTTTAATTCTCATCCAGCAGAGAGGGTAACACAGTAGGTTTATACCTTAAGAGTTGTGGTCCCCCTCCATGAGGAGTCTAGGGGTTTATATAAGGCAAGGGCTCACAGTCAGGAGTCAGTGATGAGGAACAAGGAGATAGGATCTTGACTTCTTCCTCTTGCATTGTTTCAAAGACAGTCATAAACAGGCTTCAGTAACCCAGTCATTGAGTCTGGCAGTTGGGTGGCTCTGTGGCCTTCTTTATGATATGTAACTGCAAGGGGAAGGTGTTGTAAGGATAAACACCAGATAAGGGATATATTTAGCATAGAGTCAAAGGAAAAAATGTGAATTGTAGCTTCTGCAGAGTTAGGAGGCAGAAAAGTGAACTTTGATACAGACATGCAGAGTTAAGAGCAACTGAAGTAAAAAAAAAAAAAAGGAATATTCAGGCCTGCTTACTGTTCTCTTTATCTTCTTTGTTCTCAAGAAAGGGAAAGATAAAAACTCATTCTGTTTTTTCCTTTTCACTGCAACAGGGGCTACTCTCTAGTTACAGTGTGTGAGCTTCTCATTGTGGTGGCTTCTCTTGTTGCAGAGCACAGGCTCTAGGGCTCGTGGACTTCAATAGTTGCAGCATGGGGGTTGAGTGGTTTTGACCCAAGAGCTCTCGAATGCAGGCTCAATAGTCGTGGAGCATGGGCTCAGCTGCCCCATGCCATGTAGTATCTTCCCAGACCAGAGGTGGAACCCATGTCCCCTGCATTGGCAGGTAGGTTCTTTAACCACTCACTGGACCACCAGGGAAGTCCTGACAGTGATACTTTGGACCTGTCTGGGATCCATGCTCTCTGGAGACTGAAGGTTAGAAAGTTGACCAATCCTGAGCGAGAAGCCTGGGGTAACTGCTTATACATCCTATAAAGGGCCCCTTTCAGCACAGGTCACTGGGTGCATCTGATCACCCACTACACAATGAAATGAGGCCCTCTGTGGGGCCAGCTCTTGGTGAAATTTCTTCTTGTGGGTCAATGTGGTTCTCATGCCAGAGCCATGAGTCGCCATAAAGACTCCTGATGGAGGGTCTGGCGTAGCCAGCAGTGGTCTGTCCTCCCCCATGCCGCCATCGCACACTCAAGGTCAGGGCGCAGTTGGGTACCGGTGGCCTGAGGGCTGAATCAGGCTCTCAGGTACGTCTCACTGACCTGCCNTGAGTCGCCATAAAGACTCCTGATGGAGGGTCTGGCGTAGCCAGCAGTGGTCTGTCCTCCCCCATGCCGCCATCGCATACTCAAGGTCAGGGCGCAGTTGGGTACCGGTGGCCTGAGGGCTGAATCAGGCTCTCAGGTATGTCTCACTGACCTGCCTGGGGGTGGTCTAGGCTGAATTAAAAAATATTTTTGAGCAAGTTAATTTAAAAAAAAATAAGCTCTCCTTTTTATTATTTTTTTTTATTTTATTTATTTATTTATTTTAATTGGAGGCTAATTGCTTTACAATATTGCAGTGGTTTTTGCCATATATTGACATGAATCAGCCATGCGTGTACAAGTGTTCCCCATCCTGCACTGCCCTCCCTCTTCCCTCCTCATCCCATCCCTCTGGATCATCCAAGTGCACCAGCCCTGAGCACCCTGTCTCATGCATCAAACCTGGACTGGCGATCAATTTCACATATGATAATATACATGTTTCAATACTATTCTCTCAAATCATTCCACCCTCACCTTCTCCCACAGAGTCCAAAAGACTGTTCTATACATCTGTGTCTCTTTTGCTGTCTCACATATAGGGTCATTGTTACCATCTGTCTAAATTCCATATATATGCATTAGTATATTGTATTGGTGTTTTTCTTTCTGGATTACTTAACTCTGTATAATAGGCTCCAGTTTCATCCACCTCATTAAAACTGATTCAAATGCATTCTTTTTAATGGCTGAGTAATATTCTATTGTGTATATGTACCATAGCTTTCTTATCCATTCATCTGCTGGTGGACATCTAGGTTGCTTCCNTTTCACATATGATAATATACATGTTTCAATACTATTCTCTCAAATCATTCCACCCTCACCTTCTCCCACCGAGTCCAAAAGACTGTTCTATAAGCTCTCCTTTTTAAAAAGTTAACTTTTTTAATTATTATTTTTTTTGACATGTACACACTGGACCATTAGTCATTATTTCATTTAACTTAAAATGGCAAAGGATATCTTTGAACAGGCTTCTGGGCTTTGGGGAGTGAGAGTAACTTCTTTCCTGAGCTCCTAAGACAGAGGGAAGTCAGGTGTGTCTTATGACCTGTGTGTGTGTGGTGTTAGTTGCTCAGTTGTGTCCGACTCTTTGTAACCCCATGGACTGTAGGCCACCAGGCTTCTCTGTCCATGGAATTCTCCTGGCAAGAATACTAGAGTGGATTGCTATTCCCTTCTTCAGAGGATCCTCCCAACCCAGGGATCGAATCCAGGTCTCCTGAATTGCAGGCAAATTCTTTACCATCTGAGCCACCGGGGAAGTCCATATTATGACTTAGGACTCAACCAATGACCTACTATTATAAGGGAGAGAAATGTGTGTAAAACTAGGATGACCACCGAGTGCTGAGCTAGAACCCACGTCTTCAGAAGGGTGTGTCTGCTCTTTCCCAGGCCAGTACTGGACTCACGTCCTGTTTACATGGAAGTCCGAGGAGGGCCTCAAAGTCTACGTCAACGGGACCCTGAGGACCTCAGACCCAAGTGGAAAAGCGTCTCCTGCCTATGGGGAGTCCAATGACAACCTCGTGCTGGACCAGACCAAGAGCTACGAGAACAGAGCTTTTGACGAGTTCATTATCTGGGAACGGGCGCTGACACCGGATGAGATCGCCATGTACTTCACAGCTGCCATTGGTCAGTGAGAGGGCAGGGGCTGCGAGCCGGGTGTGACGTCAGCTCTGGGGGGCGGGGACCTTCCTACCTACCGCCCTTTTACCCGCAGCAGATAGCTCTCTGCTCTCTCCTGCTGGGCTGTTGGTACTGCAGGCTGAATGTGTCCTGATCAGTTTTTTCTAAAACTCCTTCTCCCAAAGATGGAGGAATTCATAATTTACCAGAAACATACTGAGGCAAATATTCTCATGCTGGTCACCAGGAAATTTTTGAAGTTTGTGATAGATGGCTATGGAAAGTTTGGGGAAGCAAGTGTTCCCGGTCCATTTGATCCACAAATGTTTGCCACATGCCTTCCGTGTGTCAAACTCACCCATGGACCCTCAGAGAGCCCCCCTGCCACCTCCCTTCCTGCTGGAACGGCAAACCTGGTTTCAAAGTCTCGCTCAACCACAATGAGCCGTGGGCCTTGGGAAGTCACTTTGTTAAAAAAAATTGAGGTAAAATTCATGTAATGTGAATGTCATCATTTTATAGCACAGGATTCAGTGGTACTGTGTCCACATGTTCTGCAACCATCCTCCCCAGAGAAACCCCGCCCCCATGAGCTGTCCTCCCCATTTCCTCCTCTCCTGCCCCTGGCAATCACTAACTTTCTTTCTTCCTCTGTGGATTTACCTACCCTGGATATTCCATATACATGGAATTATATAATATGTGGCCTTTCATGGCTCAAGTGATGTCGTTAGGGAATCTGTTTTGGGCTTTGCCTTCTTTTATTTTCTTGTGGTACCAGGATGGCTGGCATTCCCTCCAGGAGCACATTCCTACCCCCACCCCCTGCCCCCCCACGAAACCTTAGCAGGAAACAAGGAACTTCTTTTTTCTGTTATCTACTACAACCCGGCTGGCCATCACTGTTGTTGGCCCACACGGACCAGGAACCAATTACTGTGGGTGGGGATGTGGAATATTCTGATTGGCTTAAGCCTGGGTCACAGTCTACCCCACTGAAATGGCAGTGAGGTCAGGGCTCCCCCCACCAGTCCCCCTCCAGAGCACAGTCAGGGCGCTGATCTTGGAGCCACTGCAAGCAAAACCAGCCTATATCCACAGCAGCCCCTGATGTCTCCATCTTTCACTGAGAAAATAGAATTCATTCCCTTTCACAGAGGTGACACAAGACAAAATATACCATCCTTTAGGAGGAAAAAGCATATCAATCGACAGCAGTTTATTGCCTAAGATTCCGAGATTTGTCACCTAGAGACCAAGACAGCATCTGTACTTGTGTTACTGAGAGTCTCAAACGACTCCTGCCTCCCCAGGAGCTTACTGTTTTAGCATCACTGGAAAGAGGCTTTAATGTTTCTGGCCCTTTTAGCTGTCACAGCAACACCTGTCACCAGGACATCTCTGGGCTCAGGGATGTGGCCTGTCAGTCTCCCCATCCCCACCTCCACTCCAGCCCTCCACCCCCTGCTGCCACAGTGCAGTGTGTCAGGAAGTCCCTGCAACTGAATCACGTGTGTGTTCACCCTCAGTCTTCACATTTGGGGAGGGCTCTGTGCGATTTTGGGAGACTGGAGAAGTGTTCTCTTAATACTTATGTATCCTGGGGGCTTCAGGCCCTACCTTTACTGAACCAGAANCCCCCTCCACCTCCTGATAGGAAGCGGATGAACCCAGTGGATGTAGAGCTGCGGGGCGCTTTTCCTGGGGCACTTTTCCTGGGGCACATGAGCCCCTTCCTAGTCCAAGGGGCTGCTTGGGAAGACTTACTGGAAAGGGTGAGATAGCATCCTTTGCTTAGATGTCTGCCTGGTTAGTTAAGGGCCAAGATTCTGCAGCCAGGCGCTTGGATTCCATCTGACTGCAGGCAATGTTACTGCGTCATGTTAATGCAGGGGAGCCTCAGTTTCCGTGCAGCGAAGATATTAAGGATACTTTGCTCACAGGCTGGAATATAGCGTCGGCCCAGGGCTTATTGTTTCTCCTTTTCCTGTCTTCCCCCTCTTTCTCCTGCATCTTCCTTTTGCCTTCTCCTCCTCCTCTTCTACTCCTTTCCTTTCCTCCTTCTCTGGCCCTCTTCCTTCTTTTTAGTGGTGCAAACTTGCAAATGTTTTGACTTTGATGTGAAAAAGCCTTTGGAAAAGAGGGGCTGAGGATGGAGGCAAAGAAAGGATGCTGGAGGAGAGGCGAGGGCACCAGGCAGGGAGGCGCCCCGGGATTCAGGAAGGGTGCTCCAAGACCTGGGAAGGGGAGGTGGAGGGGCGGGTGTGTGCAGCTGTGCCTGAGATCCTAGGTGGGTGTTGGGAGGCCACATGGTTCTGTTCCACAGATTCCTGTTTTCTCCGGGGCCCAGTGCGATCCTAGCTGACCAGGCAGGAGGGCAAAGGTGTGGGGCAGGCACCTGGGGGAAGCTGGAGGTCTGTGAACTAAGATGGAGAGAGGTGACCAGGGACTCAGAGCATCTTCAGGTAGCATGGAGGGGGCATCCAGTCCAGACTGCAGACTAAGAAGGGAATCTCACAGGTGGAAGGCAAACTGAGAGTCTAGAATGATCTCCTCCAGGGGAAAGTGATGACATTCCTGACCTAGTTAAGGAAAACTCATTTTCTGGACCACTTCAAGGAAGGCCGCGAGTCTCCATTTTTTCTTTTTAAACATGGAGCCAAGCAGCCTGGGTCAGGTCTCGCTCTGTACCCTCTCTGCCAGCTGTGTGGACCCAAGTGCCTTACTCACCCACCCTGTGTCTCAGCGTCCTCAACTGTATTGTCAGCACAGTGACAGTATTAGGTCAAAGGGCGACTGTGAGAGTGAAGTGAGTTAACACGCAAGGAACCTAGAAGAGAGCGGTGCCCAGGGAATACCGAATGCATTTGCCTGATTCTGCTGGTACTATAAGCTGGGGTCAGGCTTGTACCTCCGGAAAGGGGGCAAATTCAGCGCATGCAGACTTTGCGAGAACTTTGCATGTCTGCCCTCTCTGATCCTCAGGGCCAGAAATCATCTCTGCCTCGCCTCTCCTTCCTGATGAGCATGTCCTGCACCTTGTTCACAGCTCTTATCATGTTCTAACTGCTATCAGTCTCTTATGTAACAGTCTGATCTCCCTGCCCCTTTGGGACTGACACATTATCAGGTACTGAGAAGGTTTCTTGGTATGTTTTAAGGTCAAATCTATTGAACTCTGATTATTCATCTACCTAGAGAAATGGGGAGAATTGTAAATATTTCTGCCTGACATTGTGCTCTTACTTGTTCCTTGAAGGTATTTTCACATTCAAGGACAATGATACTTTTTTAAAAATTATGAAATGAAGAGAAACATTTTTATTTTTTATTATTAAAAAAACGTATGTATCTATTTACTTTTGTCTGCGCTGGGTCTTTGTTGCTGTGTGTGGGCTTTTCTCTAGTTGCAGTGAGCAGGGATGTTGCTAGCCAAAATCTTGGACTTCTCTACCCATCAAAGCTGAATAAAAAAACAATATGAAAGCAGAGTTTGAAAGAAATAGAAAGGTGGCTTTAATTCTCAGCCAGCAGAGAGGGTAACACAGTAGGTTTATACGTTAAGAGTTGTGGTCCCCCTCCATGAGGAGTCTAGGGGTTTATATAAGGCAAGGGCTCACAGTCAGGAGTCAGTGATGAGGAACAAGGAAATAGGATCTTGACTTCTTCCTCTTGCATTGTTTCAAAGACAGTCATAAACTGGCTTCAGTAACCCAGTCATTGAGTCTGGCAGTTGGGTGGCTCTGTGGCCTTCTTTATGATATGTAACTGCAAGGGGAAAGGTGTTGTAAGGATAAACACCAGATAAGGGATGTATTTAGCATAGAGTCAAAGGAAAAAATGTGAATTGTAGCTTCTGCAGAGTTAGGAGGCAGAAAAGTGAACTTTGATACAGACATGCAGAGTTAAGAGCAACTGAAGTAAAAAAAAAAAAGGAATATTCAGGCCTGCTTACTGTTCTCTTTATCTTCTTTGTTCTCAAGAAAGGGAAAGATAAAAACTCATTCTGTTTTTTCCTTTTCACTGCAACAGGGGCTACTCTCTAGTTACAGTGTGTGAGCTTCTCATTGTGGTGGCTTCTCTTGTTGCAGAGCACAGGCTCTAGGGCTCGTGGACTTCAATAGTTGCAGCATGGGGGTTGAGTGGTTTTGACCCAAGAGCTCTCGAATGCAGGCTCAATAGTCGTGGAGCATGGGCTCAGCTGCCCCATGCCATGTAGTATCTTCCCAGACCAGAGGTGGAACCCATGTCCCCTGCATTGGCAGGTAGGTTCTTTAACCACTCACTGGACCACCAGGGAAGTCCTGACAGTGATACTTTGGACCTGTCTGGGATCCATGCTCTCTGGAGACTGAAGGTTAGAAAGTTGACCAATCCTGAGCGAGAAGCCTGGGGTAACTGCTTATACATCCTATAAAGGGCCCCTTTCAGCACAGGTCACTGGGTGCATCTGATCACCCACTACACAATGAAATGAGGCCCTCTGTGGGGCCAGCTCTTGGTGAAATTTCTTCTTGTGGGTCAATGTGGTTCTCATGCCAGAGCCATGAGTCGCCATAAAGACTCCTGATGGAGGGTCTGGCGTAGCCAGCAGTGGTCTGTCCTCCCCCATGCCGCCATCGCATACTCAAGGTCAGGGCGCAGTTGGGTACCGGTGGCCTGAGGGCTGAATCAGGCTCTCAGGTATGTCTCACTGACCTGCCTGGGGGTGGTCTAGGCTGAATTAAAAAATATTTTTGAGCAAGTTAATTTAAAAAAAAATAAGCTCTCCTTTTTATTATTTTTTTTTATTTTATTTATTTATTTATTTTAATTGGAGGCTAATTGCTTTACAATATTGCAGTGGTTTTTGCCATATATTGACATGAATCAGCCATGCGTGTACAAGTGTTCCCCATCCTGCACTGCCCTCCCTCTTCCCTCCTCATCCCATCCCTCTGGATCATCCAAGTGCACCAGCCCTGAGCACCCTGTCTCATGCATCAAACCTGGACTGGCGATCAATTTCACATATGATAATATACATGTTTCAATACTATTCTCTCAAATCATTCCACCCTCACCTTCTCCCACCGAGTCCAAAAGACTGTTCTATAAGCTCTCCTTTTTAAAAAGTTAACTTTTTTAATTATTATTTTTTTTGACATGTACACACTGGACCATTAGTCATTATTTCATTTAACTTAAAATGGCAAAGGATATCTTTGAACAGGCTTCTGGGCTTTGGGGAGTGAGAGTAACTTCTTTCCTGAGCTCCTAAGACAGAGGGAAGTCAGGTGTGTCTTATGACCTGTGTGTGTGTGGTGTTAGTTGCTCAGTTGTGTCCGACTCTTTGTAACCCCATGGACTGTAGGCCACCAGGCTTCTCTGTCCATGGAATTCTCCTGGCAAGAATACTAGAGTGGATTGCTATTCCCTTCTTCAGAGGATCCTCCCAACCCAGGGATCGAATCCAGGTCTCCTGAATTGCAGGCAAATTCTTTACCATCTGAGCCACCGGGGAAGTCCATATTATGACTTAGGACTCAACCAATGACCTACTATTATAAGGGAGAGAAATGTGTGTAAAACTAGGATGACCACCGAGTGCTGAGCTAGAACCCACGTCTTCAGAAGGGTGTGTCTGCTCTTTCCCAGGCCAGTACTGGACTCACGTCCTGTTTACATGGAAGTCCGAGGAGGGCCTCAAAGTCTACGTCAACGGGACCCTGAGGACCTCAGACCCAAGTGGAAAAGCGTCTCCTGCCTATGGGGAGTCCAATGACAACCTCGTGCTGGACCAGACCAAGAGCTACGAGAACAGAGCTTTTGATGAGTTCATTATCTGGGAACGGGCGCTGACACCGGATGAGATCGCCATGTACTTCACAGCTGCCATTGGTCAGTGAGAGGGCAGGGGCTGCGAGCCGGGTGTGACGTCAGCTCTGGGGGGCGGGGACCTTCCTACCTACCGCCCTTTTACCCGCAGCAGATAGCTCTCTGCTCTCTCCTGCTGGGCTGTTGGTACTGCAGGCTGAATGTGTCCTGATCAGTTTTTTCTAAAACTCCTTCTCCCAAAGATGGAGGAATTCATAATTTACCAGAAACATACTGAGGCAAATATTCTCATGCTGGTCACCAGGAAATTTTTGAAGTTTGTGATAGATGGCTATGGAAAGTTTGGGGAAGCAAATGTTCCCGGTCCATTTGATCCACAAATGTTTGCCACATGCCTTCCGTGTGTCAAACTCACCCATGGACCCTCAGAGAGCCCCCCTGCCACCTCCCTTCCTGCTCAGCACAGAGTGCTGGTTCAGACCAGGGACCTGGTGGACCGGCAGACCTGGTTTCAAAGTCTCGCTCAACCACGATGAGCTGTGGGACTTGGGAAGTCACTTTGTTAAAAAAAATTGAGGTAAAATTCATGTAATGTGAATGTCATCATTTTATAGCACAGGATTCAGTGGTACTGTGTCCACATGTTCTGCAACCATCCTCCCCAGAGAAACCCCGCCCCCATGAGCTGTCCTCCCCATTTCCTCCTCTCCTGCCCCTGGCAATCACTAACTTTCTTTCTTCCTCTGTGGATTTACCTACCCTGGATATTCCATATACATGGAATTATATAATATGTGGCCTTTCATGGCTCAAGTGATGTCGTTAGGGAATCTGTTTTGGGCTTTGCCTTCTTTTATTTTCTTGTGGTACCAGGATGGCTGGCATTCCCTCCAGGAGCACATTCCTACCCCCACCCCCTGCCCCCCCACGAAACCTTAGCAGGAAACAAGGAACTTCTTTTTTCTGTTATCTACTACAACCCGGCTGGCCATCACTGTTGTTGGCCCACACGGACCAGGAACCAATTACTGTGGGTGGGGATGTGGAATATTCTGATTGGCTTAAGCCTGGGTCACAGTCTACCCCACTGAAATGGCAGTGAGGTCAGGGCTCCCCCCACCAGTCCCCCTCCAGAGCACAGTCAGGGCGCTGATCTTGGAGCCACTGCAAGCAAAACCAGCCTATATCCACAGCAGCCCCTGATGTCTCCATCTTTCACTGAGAAAATAGAATTCATTCCCTTTCACAGAGGTGACACAAGACAAAATATACCATCCTTTAGGAGGAAAAAGCATATCAATCGACAGCAGTTTATTGCCTAAGATTCCGAGATTTGTCACCTAGAGACCAAGACAGCATCTGTACTTGTGTTACTGAGAGTCTCAAACGACTCCTGCCTCCCCAGGAGCTTACTGTTTTAGCATCACTGGAAAGAGGCTTTAATGTTTCTGGCCCTTTTAGCTGTCACAGCAACACCTGTCACCAGGACATCTCTGGGCTCAGGGATGTGGCCTGTCAGTCTCCCCATCCCCACCTCCACTCCAGCCCTCCACCCCCTGCTGCCACAGTGCAGTGTGTCAGGAAGTCCCTGCAACTGAATCACGTGTGTGTTCACCCTCGGTCTTCACATTTGGGGAGGGCTCTGTGCGATTTTGGGAGACTGGAGAAGTGTTCTCTTAATACTTATGTATCCTGGGGGCTTCAGGCCCTACCTTTACTGAACCAGAAATGGACTCCTAATCCCACATCACTTGGGGATTTGGTTCTGAAGACAGAGGCCATGATGTAAATCCTGTAATGAAAAGTGTCCCTCAAAGACCCCTGAAGACCTGGTGTGGGGCTCCTGGACCATTGCTTAGTCTAGCTCAGCTGGGTTCAGGGCAGCTGTGCTCAGACAAACAACTGAGGCTGAAATCCAGCTGCTGTGGTGCTGTGCCCACAGGACAGGGTAGAACCTGTTCTTTGCATAAAAATCTGTCTGCACGTGAAGCTGTGAGCAAGGCTGCAAGTGCCCAAAGAGGGAGCATTTCCCTGGGTGACCTGTCTGGAGGGGGCTCTTCTCCTAATTCCTTAGCTGGTGACAAACAGGCCGAAAACAGTCAATCATGGCACACGTCTTATTTCTTTTTGACTGTTCTGGGTCTTCATTGCTGTGCACGGAATTTCTCTGGTCATGGTGAGTGGAGGCTACTCTTCCTTGCGGCGTGCAGGCTTCTCATTGTGGTGGTTCTCTTGTTGCAAAGCAGGGGCTCTAGGCGAGAGGGCTTCAGTAGTTGCAGCTCGAACACTTGGTGGCCCTGTGGCATGGGGGATCTTCCCAGACCAGGGGTTGAACCTGTATCACCTGTATTGCAAGGTGGATTCTTAACCACCGGACCACCACAGAAGTCCCATGGCTACATCTTTGGTTTTGGATGTCTTTCTGATTGTGGTCATTCATAACTGACCACATGGGGTCTTGAATAGAATCCTCTGGATGGGAGGGGCTCAAGAAGATGGTCTCCCCACCACTTGACTGCATTCCAGTGTCATCTCGCTGGGAGGGAAGGGGCCAGGTTTCCTGTCTGTCCCAGGCCAGTGATTCACAACCCTCTGTATTTTATGTCTAACTAGTCCACAGGGCGATGGAAATCCATTTCTTTTGCTTCTTTATTTATTTGAAATTGGTGCAAGCTTGTATGAAATCATCTTTTTATATGATGTTTTGCCTGAAGGGTGTTTCCAAGCAATTTAGACTATAAATGGAAAAATAATTTGATCTGTGAAAATCCATACAATCTCCCCATTTGGCTGATTTATTAGACCTTTATCTTTCCAGAAGCATTCCTACTCGCAGTGTTCTCAGGCTCTCTTAGTTTGTGTCTGAAACTGGTAGATTTTTGTAAAAGAAAGACAAAAAACAGGCCTTCCTGAGGGTGAACGAAGTGATCACGTTTCAGTCCTTAATTAAGTATTATTATTATTTTTTCCAGGAGAGCAGCTTTCGCTGTCTTCAACATCACCCAGCTTCTCCATGACACCCACAGTGAACACCATGGTGAGCAGATGCATTTAGTTGTGCCCCCCATCTTGGTGATGTCTGTTTGCTTGGATTATGTGCCAGGAGAGTGGGAATCCCATTAGACCAACTGGCTCTGTCTTGGTAGCCAGCGTTAGCACTAATTCTTGACGCTCAACGTGACTGAAGGGAAGACCCTCGGCTCCCCGTGACCTGTAGCCTCAGGTGCCCACATAGAGTCAACAAGGCTTACCAGGGATCACCCAACATGAGGCTGTTTCTTGGTGCACTTGGCACCATGACTGGAGAGTGAGAAGGAGGTGGCCNCATTTAATTGCTTCATTCCAGGTTTGATTACTTCAGTCTTTTGTTCACAGCAGGGATCTAGGTGGCAGAACTGCAGTTCCCTTGGCATTCTATTCTATTTCCAAGTGACTGAAATGGCTCCAAACACTACACCTCACTGACAAAGACCAGGAGGAAAAGGAAAGGCAGGGGACACTTCTGTCTTTACAGGGCAGGAAATTCTTTCCCGTGGTTCCCCTTGCAGTTCCCCTGACATGACCACGCCTAGACCAGTCACTGACCAAGGGAACGGAACTGGCTCGGTGGCTCAGCCAATCATATGGAGAAATGGGCGGGGCCAAGACAGCCCTGTATAAGCACTTCCAGGCTTCCTGCAGGAAGCACTTCTGGGTTCTTCAGTTGAGATCAGTGGGTGGGAGTGAGGCTATCCAGAGGGAGGGTCGAGGCCCTTCTGTAGTCTTGTAGGGATGTCTATATGGGAACATAAAATTCCATGCAAGTCTACACAGGAAACTGTATTAAAGCTGGGTGATTTACTCTTTCAACTCCCCTGTTTCCCCTCAGATACACTGGACAGTGTCAGAGGTAGCAAAATAAAATGCTTTCAGGAACCAGATGAACAAAGTAAATGGATATTAGCTCAGACAGGCAATTAGGAGGAGTAGGGACTGTGGCTCACCGGGAAGTACCCACCCATGGGGAGCAGCAGTGAGCTTCTCAAGAGCCTCCTGATTTTAACCATTATGTTTATCTCTTCTGATTTTGCAAGCAAAGCAAAAACCCAGAATTTTAAAATGGACTCTCACCCATTAAAAAAAAGAAAGAAAGAAAAGTGGGCAGCTAACAAGTTTAAAAGCAGTTGCGTACAGACCAAATAAAAGACAGTTATGAATCAGATGCAGCCTGTGGGTCATCAGTTTGAAACCTCTGGTGGGGGCCACGTGGGGATGGATACTTGACTCTGAGTGTCCTGTAGAGGAATCATGTGGATTTACCCCAAACTCCACCAATTTGGATTGGATGAGAAATAAAAATCTTTGGCATCCATTATCCAATTTTCCATGATGTCCGGGCTTCTCACCACCAATAGTTGAACAAGAAAGTGAAAAGGAATTTCTTATGCTGGGTAATAAGGTGGCCATTAGCCACATGTGACTCTTGAACACTTGAACTGTGGCCAGTTCAAATCAAAGTGTAAAATACACCCTGGAGCTCTAAAATTTAGTGTAACAGAAGAATGTAAAATATCAAACTGGTGATTTTTATATTGATTGCATGTTGAAGTGATATTTTAGCTATATTTGGCTAAGTAAAATATATTATTAAAAAGTAATTTCACCTATTTTCTTTTAACTTTTAAAAATGTGGCCACTAGAAAATCTAAAACAAAAATTTGGCTTGCATTATATTTCTATTCAAATGAACTGCTCTAGATCAGGAGTCAGCAACCTAAATACTTGCCACTGACTAATGAGTGTCACCTGGAGCAAATAAAATATCATCTATCAAAGTGCTTTGTAAATATAACCTGATGCACTGATGAGAGCTATTTTCATTTACTGCTGTGTATATGCAAAACCCAGCCTATGGTTGATGGAGATGAGAAAATGAAAGGTCTTATGATTTTGAGGCTTAAGAATATATGCTAAGCAGTGTCAACCTGTCTGCCTTTAGACTTTCTTAAACACCGTGGGAGAGGTTCTTCGGTTGCCCAGCTGGACTGCTGTATCAGAGGTAAGAGAAAAGAACATTTTGGTCTTCAGAAGTACCTTGGGAACCATTTTGTCTTCCTTGAAGTGGCATAAATATGGCCCAGTTCACATCTATAAGAGAAACGATGCATCTCTCAGTCATGAGATCTGGGATATTAGAGCTCATTTCGACAGGATGTGTGATTAATTTTCAATGCTCTGTTTTCTCTATGGATCAGAGCTCTGCGAACATTGGTACATGGTGCTGTCCTCAACACAGAGCAGGAAAATGGTTGGATTTCTTCATGAGGAATGTATGCTTGTTTATCATTTGAGTAGGTTTTTTTTTTTTACCATCACATTGTCCTTGAATGATAATAAAACATATTTGATTAAAGATCACTGTATTAAATGAGAAAAGTCAAATGTGATAATATACACTTCATGATTATATGTAGAAATCAAAGCAGCTTCTCCTTTTCTCTGTACTCTAAAGAATTAGGAGAGTGAAATGCTTTTTCTTTTCTTTTTAAAAATAACTTTCTTGATTTTACTTATTTAAGAAATAAAACATGTGAATATGTTTGGAGTAGTTAGAAAATGCTGATAATAAATACATATAAAATAAAAATCACCTGAAATTCTCAGACTGGGTGATAATGATTGTTCATATTCTTATATATATGTGAAAGTGAAGTCGCTCAGTTGTGTCCAACTCTTTGCAACCCCATGGACTGTAGCCTTCCAGGCTCCTCCATCCATGGAATTTTCCAGGCAAGAGTACAGGAGTGTATTGCCATTTCCTTCTTCAGGGGATATTCCTGACCCAGGGATCGAACCCGGGTCTCCTGCATTGTAGGCAGACGCTTTTACCGTCTGAGCTACCAGGGAAGTCCCATATATATATATATATATGTGTATGTGTGTGTGTTTCTTACAATCTAGTTTTCAGTTCTCTTATATGCATATAATAGAAATTTCTCTATTTCTCTCTTTTTTGGCCACAACATGTGGTTTGTGGGATTTTAGTTCCCTGACCAGAGATTGAACCTGCACCCTCGGTAGTGAGAGCACAGAGTCTTAACCATTGGACTGCCCGGGAATTATATATAATTATATATAATTCTTATATGCATATATATTCTGTAAATATGCTATCTGAATTTACTAGTTTCTCTTTAATTAGAATCTTTCCTAATGATAATAAGTATTCTTCAGCAATGCTGTATAAGTCAGGCCAGGCCAGGTTAGGCTATGTCACAGTAACAAATAGACTGTACATCCCAGTGGCTCCATGCAGTGGACATTTAGTTCTCACCCATGCCAAATATGATGTGAATCTGGGGAGCCTCTTCTCTGCCCAGTGACCTGATTCCTGGCTCTGCCCATTTTCTGAGGCTACTGTTTCAACATGTGACTTCCTGGGTTGCCCAGCAAGGGTGGGGAAGCAGGGAGGAGGAGAACTCATGACTCTCTCGCCTGGAAGGGCTGCAAACACACCGTTATTCCTTCTCCTGAATCCTATAGTGTTTAAAATGTATCTGCCAGTTTGTGGCAGAATGACCTCTCCTCATTATGAGTGAGATCGCTCCAAGATTTATACCTGAACTTCTTATTTGAACAGCTTCAAATAGAATGGGAAGGGACTTCACAGTGGCAAAGGAAGAGAAAAACAGTCATGAACGTAAGATCAATATAATATTCCCTAGAAACAAATTCGGTTTTAAAAGACACAGTCCTCCAAAGTTGATGATTTCCAGGGGGACGGAACTGCCACCTAGCAAGCCCCCAGAAGATGGCCAAGGAGGACCTGAGCAAATATACTTTCAGCATCATTTTACATGAACTTTTTCTGAATGCTCTGCCACAAAATATGAATAATCATGAAGCTATTCAGACTTAGGCAAGCTCTACTGTGCGTTAAAGGGAAGGTATGAATCAGCCACTACCCAACAGAACTGCATGCCAGAAACACAGATTTTCATGTGCTTAACTGTGCTTGGCTGATTGAAGTCAGGCCATGGGCCTGAAAGAAAATGTCTAAAATTGGCCTCCATGTTCTATTTCCAGCTCATTAGACTCTTATGGAGCATATGTTTGTGAGAGAACGCCTGGGGCACTTAGCAACAGATGGATGCTTTTTTCAGAAGGGCGGGAAGGAGAGAGGGGTGTGATGGCAGAGATTCACACACCACACCCTCAGGGGAACTGAGGTGCCCCCTCCCTGCTAGACATGTGTCTGAGGATAATGGGCAATCAGCCCAGTCTGAGCGGGCTGCAGAGATACAGGGGTGTCCTGGAGGGACTCCTTG
Source organism: Neotragus pygmaeus (assembly GCA_006410875.1). Lineage (NCBI taxonomy): Eukaryota > Metazoa > Chordata > Mammalia > Artiodactyla > Bovidae > Neotragus > Neotragus pygmaeus. Next base: position 1,789,322 of record SJYV01023749.1, read on the forward strand.
GGGGCAGTGCCCACTAGGATTGCCTCTGCTTTGGGGACTCAGAGTGGAGAGGCCCTTGGAAAAAGGAAGACACACACCAGGCTTGTCAAAGAGGCCAGGGGTGACTTGGGGTGCTGGCACCTCCAAAGTACCCTCCCCTTTGTGGAGATTAGGACAGAACTGCTGTCTTCATCCTGGAGGGTGTTGGGAGCAATGAGCCCCCTCCTCGTGAAACAGAAGAGGATGGAGTAGGGGGCGCAGATCAGAGAGATGCCAAGGTCCCCAGTGAGTTCAGAATGGACCCAGGACCAGGTCTGGTCACTCTGTGTCTGAGTGTAGAAGCCTTGGAGCTGATGCTCTGGTGACTGGGATCAACCTCAGCCAGTATTCACGTTGTGTGAGCTCTGCTGGGGCGGGTGACCTCAGCAGTCCCCTCCACGCCTGTGAAATGGGTCAACAGTGTGACTTTCTCCTCTCATCTGGTCGTCGTGAGGCCAGAGCTTGGCCGGAAACATCACTCAGCCGATGCTGGGTGTCCTCCTCTGCAGGAATGTTGACAGTGAACTTGAAGCTTGATCTTGTACATTTGTGTGTTTGATGCCTCCAACTCATGCACGTGCTGAGTGAGCTCCATCTTCACGTCTCCTTCCTGTCCTCCTATCCTGTTGTTTCAGGATAGCGCTGTGGTGCCGGGCTTGATAGACACCATCGACACCGTCATGAGCCACATAACTTACAACCTGCAGGCCAGCAAGCCCCAGGTCGCCATCGTGGGTTCCTCGTCCATGGCAGGTAGCTCGGCAGTGGGGGTGTGGGTGAGGCTGGCTGTGCGGCAGGCGAAGGCGGGTGGAAGCGGGGGTGCAGGCAATGCCAGCTGCCTGTTGAATTTTGCTGCACTCCTGCATTTTCTTGCATGCACCCAGGTACACACAAACCTCACATGCCATCAGTGGAGATGCACCTCTTCATTGTCCTAAACTTCGTTGCCTGATGTGCTGTGACATTTTGGAGGAAGACAGAGTTAGGTCGGAACAACCATGCTCAGCTGGGATGTGCACACAGGACCACGGGAGCCTTTGAGACTGATTTAAGGGCCAGATTCATCTTGGGTGACAGCTGTCTCAGTGCAGGGCAGGAGATGAGCAGCAGCAGCCCCTGGAGTGTCTGTGGGGTACCAGTTCCCTAGGGTCAGCTGCAAGTTTCTCTAAGATATTGGTCACATGGTCTCCTACAAGTGGACCTCATGGTTCTTGATATTTTCAGAGTCTGTGTCCAGGTAGCATGTGTGCATGCTAAGTTGTTCAATCAGGTCCGACTCTTTGCGACCCCACGGACTATAGCCTGCCAGACTCCACTGTCCATGGGAGCTTCCAGGCAAGAATACTGGAGTGGGTTGCTGTTTACTCCTTCACGGGATCTTCCTGACCCAGGGATCTGACCTACGTCTCCTGTGCTGGCAGGCGGGTTCTTTACCACTAGCACCACCCGGGAAGCTTGATACCCTAATACTTTATCACCAGAGCCACAGTTCTGGAAAGGAAGTTTCATTCACTCACTTGGGTTGGTTTTAATGGGAGTTTGTTGGCCAAGGCAGGTCCCTCCATGCGGTGATGCTTTTGCCTCACTTAGAAGATGAGTGTCATGGGCATTTCATTTTCCTGTGTCTTGTGGGGTCCCTGGTGTGGAGGAGGAGCCCCGCAGCACGGGGGTCTCCCTGCCAGATTGGATGCGGTCAGTACTGAGGCATCTTAAGCTGAGGGCTGCCCTGAAGGCAGAGGGGTCACCTCGGGCCAGGAGCCCCGCCCACCCCCACACGCAGCGCGTGGCAGCCAGACAGGTCTGCCACATGGTCACAATTACAGCTCTGGACACTCATTTTTTAGGTTCTTGTTTCCTAAAGGTAATTACACTCCCCAGGAGAGCTCATTCTGTCAAAAAAAAGCAAAAGCAGATGGGATTTTACAGCCCAGTTTCCTGCCCTGGAGTTGACTGATTACAGCTTCATCTCTCTGGCTTGTTTTAGATTTTTCAGTGGCCAAAGTGCTCCCCAAGACCATGAATTCCTCCCACTACCGCTTCCCAGCCCGGGGGCAGAACTACATCGAGATCCCCCACGAGGCTTTCCACAGCCAAGGTGAGTGCAGCTTGGGAGCCTTGAGGGACTCAGCCTGTGAGCTGTGACCGGGCAAGGGGCTGCTCCAGCCCTCCTCCCTGTGCCAGTAAGGCCAGGTTTCCATGGTGGGAACACGGTGCGTCATTGACGCTCCCGAGATGTCTTCATAATTCCAACTACAATCCAGACTTGTGCACTGGGACAGAGGAGGCAGGCTGGCAATCTGCATTCTACGCTTGCTCACTGGAGGATTCTTAGCGGACCGTGAGCTGATGTGGCCACCTCCCCTCCCTGCTGGGGTGGCCTCAGCCTGGGTGGCTGGGTGAGGGATTTTGTCTGCTCAGGAGCCTGGGGTTCTCCTCCTGGGCAGCTGAAGTCAAGGTTGGTGATGGGACAGCAGCCAGGGTGATCTCAGTTACTCTCTAGGGGACCCGGGTGGCTCTGGCCGTTTTTGCTGTCGTGATTGTCCCCCTGCCCCTTGAAAGATGACTGTGTCTCTGCATGCGTGTCACTCTGTCCCAGGGACCTTGGGCAGTCAAGGGAGTTGTGGATTCTCGGCAGCTGACCATCTGGCCAGAGGCCACGCTCTTCCCATGCTGCCTTCAAGACTGAGGACCAGTCTGGGTGGTGGTCCCCTCTCCAGCTCGGGGCCCTCACTCCCCAGCCCTTGGGAGCTGACCTCTGCTCCCTGCACCCTCTAGTTTGCTTTGTGAAGGGTGCTCAGGGATATCGGGGTGTCCTGCTCTCAGGGGACTGTCCTCCCATACTCGGAGTGAACTGTTAAAGGGAGAGGTCCTGGGGCAATGCCAAGGTTGACCTAATGCATACCACTGCACGTGGGGTCTCATCTCATGTGGCCGCTTTTACTGTTAGAAATCCCCAGGTTTTCAGAATCAGCAAGATCGCAGCTTCATGTGGTCTGCCCACATGGAAACTTCTCAAACTTGGCAGTAGAACTAACTGGTCACAAGCACCGACTCCGTGGCTGAAATTCCTGGGCTCGAATCCCAGTTCAGCCACTCAACTGGGCAAGTTACTGAACCTGCCCGGCCTCCGTTTCCTCATCTGTGACTTAGGGGACAGTCTTAGTATCTGCCCCAATCTTTTGAGGTGAGAATTAGAAGAGACAGCTCTTACACCAGTACCTGGCCCATAGTAAATGTGACGTGAATTGTTAATATACATTCCTGAAGTTTCAACACACTCAACAGATATCCTGAAGAACTCAGGAAGCATTGGGGAACTTGCTCCTCCCAACCTCCTATTAAGCTAGCGGAGGGAGGTAACAGAATGGATGATTCCTGTTTCCAAGTTGGAATAGCACAGAGAGGTGGGACCCAGCAGGAGTGATAGGTGTCTGGGTGACTTGTAAATCCTGCATCTGCTGCCTCACTGGAGTGCTGAGACTGCTGCTAAATACTGCAAACACAGAAAGCCCATGACATTCGCTCATGGCTGCAGTGCTATTGCCTGGCACCGCCAACCACAGCTCAGCCGGGCTCTGCCTTCAGAGGCACGTTGTGTTCCTAGAATGTCTACACACCCACCTACCCACTCTCTGCCAAGAGTTGTAGCATCTACGTGCCCTGAGATGGCTCAGGGGCGGAGCAGGGAGTGGTTGCCGTGGTTGCATTCACGGTTGAAGGGTGGAGTGGAATCTCTACTGGAACTCTGTCCTCATGGCCAGTTCTGCCCCTGAACGTCCCTCCCCTTGCCCTTGAGGAGCTGCTGGGTTCCCGGGTCTGAGATCTATACTGTGTGTTGCTGGGCAAGCACTTTTGATGGAGGCTTTGTGTTTCTCTTGTTTATCACTGGGGATGCTGACAGGTGTCTGGTCATCTGCTCTTTCCCCAGCCTGGACCACCATCGTGGGGCTTCTCTACCATTCGGTGCACTATTACTTGAGCAACATCCAGCCGGCCAACACCAAGTGAGTTTCTGGGGGCCAGGTAACATGGCNGGAAGCGGGGGTGCAGGCAATGCCAGCTGCCTGTTGAATTTTGCTGCACTCCTGCATTTTCTTGCATGCACCCAGGTACACACAAACCTCACATGCCATCAGTGGAGATGCACCTCTTCATTGTCCTAAACTTCGTTGCCTGATGTGCTGTGACATTTTGGAGGAAGACAGAGTTAGGTCGGAACAACCATGCTCAGCTGGGATGTGCACACAGGACCACGGGAGCCTTTGAGACTGATTTAAGGGCCAGATTCATCTTGGGTGACAGCTGTCTCAGTGCAGGGCAGGAGATGAGCAGCAGCAGCCCCTGGAGTGTCTGTGGGGTACCAGTTCCCTAGGGTCAGCTGCAAGTTTCTCTAAGATATTGGTCACATGGTCTCCTACAAGTGGACCTCATGGTTCTTGATATTTTCAGAGTCTGTGTCCAGGTAGCATGTGTGCATGCTAAGTTGTTCAATCAGGTCCGACTCTTTGCGACCCCACGGACTATAGCCTGCCAGACTCCACTGTCCATGGGAGCTTCCAGGCAAGAATACTGGAGTGGGTTGCTGTTTACTCCTTCACGGGATCTTCCTGACCCAGGGATCTGACCTACGTCTCCTGTGCTGGCAGGCGGGTTCTTTACCACTAGCACCACCCGGGAAGCTTGATACCCTAATACTTTATCACCAGAGCCACAGTTCTGGAAAGGAAGTTTCATTCACTCACTTGGGTTGGTTTTAATGGGAGTTTGTTGGCCAAGGCAGGTCCCTCCATGCGGTGATGCTTTTGCCTCACTTAGAAGATGAGTGTCATGGGCATTTCATTTTCCTGTGTCTTGTGGGGTCCCTGGTGTGGAGGAGGAGCCCCGCAGCACGGGGGTCTCCCTGCCAGATTGGATGCGGTCAGTACTGAGGCATCTTAAGCTGAGGGCTGCCCTGAAGGCAGAGGGGTCACCTCGGGCCAGGAGCCCCGCCCACCCCCACACGCAGCGCGTGGCAGCCAGACAGGTCTGCCACATGGTCACAATTACAGCTCTGGACACTCATTTTTTAGGTTCTTGTTTCCTAAAGGTAATTACACTCCCCAGGAGAGCTCATTCTGTCAAAAAAAAGCAAAAGCAGATGGGATTTTACAGCCCAGTTTCCTGCCCTGGAGTTGACTGATTACAGCTTCATCTCTCTGGCTTGTTTTAGATTTTTCAGTGGCCAAAGTGCTCCCCAAGACCATGAATTCCTCCCACTACCGCTTCCCAGCCCGGGGGCAGAACTACATCGAGATCCCCCACGAGGCTTTCCACAGCCAAGGTGAGTGCAGCTTGGGAGCCTTGAGGGACTCAGCCTGTGAGCTGTGACCGGGCAAGGGGCTGCTCCAGCCCTCCTCCCTGTGCCAGTAAGGCCAGGTTTCCATGGTGGGAACACGGTGCGTCATTGACGCTCCCGAGATGTCTTCATAATTCCAACTACAATCCAGCCTTGTGCACTGGGACAGAGGAGGCAGGCTGGCAATCTGCATTCTACGCTTGCTCACTGGAGGATTCTTAGCGGACCGTGAGCTGATGTGGCCACCTCCCCTCCCTGCTGGGGTGGCCTCAGCCTGGGTGGCTGGGTGAGGGATTTTGTCTGCTCAGGAGCCTGGGGTTCTCCTCCTGGGCAGCTGAAGTCAAGGTTGGTGATGGGACAGCAGCCAGGGTGATCTCAGTTACTCTCTAGGGGGCCCGGGTGGCTCTGGCCGTTTTTGCTGTCGTGATTGTCCCCCTGCCCCTTGAAAGATGACTGTGTCTCTGCATGCGTGTCACTCTGTCCCAGGGACCTTGGGCAGTCAAGGGAGTTGTGGATTCTCGGCAGCTGACCATCTGGCCAGAGGCCACGCTCTTCCCATGCTGCCTTCAAGACTGAGGACCAGTCTGGGTGGTGGTCCCCTCTCCAGCTCGGGGCCCTCACTCCCCAGCCCTTGGGAGCTGACCTCTGCTCCCTGCACCCTCTAGTTTGCTTTGTGAAGGGTGCTCAGGGATGTCGGGGTGTCCTGCTCTCAGGGGACTGTCCTCCCATACTCGGAGTGAACTGTTAAAGGGAGAGGTCCAGGGGCAATGCCAAGGTTGACCTAATGCATACCACTGCACGTGGGGTCTCATCTCATGTGGCCGCTTTTACTGTTAGAAATCCCCAGGTTTTCAGAATCAGCAAGATCGCAGCTTCATGTGGTCTGCCCACATGGAAACTTCTCAAACTTGGCAGTAGAACTAACTGGTCACAAGCACCGACTCCGTGGCTGAAATTCCTGGGCTCGAATCCCAGTTCAGCCACTCAACTGGGCAAGTTACTGAACCTGCCCGGCCTCCGTTTCCTCATCTGTGACTTAGGGGACAGTCTTAGTATCTGCCCCAATCTTTTGAGGTGAGAATTAGAAGAGACAGCTCTTACACCAGTACCTGGCCCATAGTAAATGTGACGTGAATTGTTAATATACATTCCTGAAGTTTCAACACACTCAACAGATATCCTGAAGAACTCAGGAAGCATTGGGGAACTTGCTCCTCCCAACCTCCTATTAAGCTAGCGGAGGGAGGTAACAGAATGGATGATTCCTGTTTCCAAGTTGGAATAGCACAGAGAGGTGGGACCCAGCAGGAGTGATAGGTGTCTGGGTGACTTGTAAATCCTGCATCTGCTGCCTCACTGGAGTGCTGAGACTGCTGCTAAATACTGCAAACACAGAAAGCCCATGACATTCGCTCATGGCTGCAGTGCTATTGCCTGGCACCGCCAACCACAGCTCAGCCGGGCTCTGCCTTCAGAGGCACGTTGTGTTCCTAGAATGTCTACACACCCACCTACCCACTCTCTGCCAAGAGTTGTAGCATCTACGTGCCCTGAGATGGCTCAGGGGCGGAGCAGGGAGTGGTTGCCGTGGTTGCATTCACGGTTGAAGGGTGGAGTGGAATCTCTACTGGAACTCTGTCCTCATGGCCAGTTCTGCCCCTGAACGTCCCTCCCCTTGCCCTTGAGGAGCTGCTGGGTTCCCGGGTCTGAGATCTATACTGTGTGTTGCTGGGCAAGCACTTTTGATGGAGGCTTTGTGTTTCTCTTGTTTATCACTGGGGATGCTGACAGGTGTCTGGTCATCTGCTCTTTCCCCAGCCTGGACCACCATCGTGGGGCTTCTCTACCATTCGGTGCACTATTACTTGAGCAACATCCAGCCGGCCAACACCAAGTGAGTTTCTGGGGGCCAGGTAACATGGCGTGGGGGGGGGGGCCTGTTTGCTGGGTAGCAGGCCACTGGGACACCGCCAACCCCCTGCCACCAGAGCCTCAGGCAGTATTGTATCAGCAAACTTGTGGTGCCAGCGCCTGGTGCTTCTCTGTTAGAGCAAAGGAAGGAGACGCAGGGATGCCTGCACTGGGGATTCAGCAAGCCTCAGGGATGGGCTGATAGTGCAGTGGTCAGGAGCACCGGCTGAGTGACCATTTCACCTGGAACTGTGTGACCTTGGACAAGTCAGTTGACCCCTCTGAGGCTCAGTTTCCACTTCTGTAGAATGGGAAATGAGCAGCACATGCCTACATCAATCAAGACTGTGTTGGATATATCAGCTTAGGCAGAAGGGAACTGAGGGCTCATGCGACTAAGAAGGGCAGGAGTAGACAGCTTCAAGCATGGCTGGATCCAGGGACCCTGAAGATACTGCTTTGACCTGGTCTCTCCTTTTCCTGCCTCTGCTCTCCTCCATGTCAACTCATTTCCTGGCAAGCCCCTTCGTATAGACATTGTTGGCTCCCGTAGATTCAGACTCTCATGGGTTTGAGTCCTGAGATCTAAAGAAGGAAAGTAATTATCTTTCATGAATGAAAAGTCAGTTTCATTCAAAATCTAGAGAAGACTGTGATTAGCCAACTTGGGTCACGTGCCCATCCTGGCCCCCAGTGATGGTGGGAGAGGATCCTGCTCTCTCTTTGGCCAGGTCTGTTCACATGACCTAAGATTTGGGGGTGGGTCAGCTGTACTCAGACCACAGGGAGGAGCTGGTTCCCCTAGGAAAGATTAGGCATGGGGCCTGTTCCTTCCTTTCAAGGGGTCCTTTGGAGGGGACAGGGACCCCTTGGGCCTGGGGCAGGGGCAGAGAAATTGCCAATGAGGTATGAGCCCCGGGGGCCCATTTCTAGAGTTAATGTTTGGAAGGCAAAGCCGTTTCTGTTGGCCGCAGATCCGCCCTAGACAGGGGCCCTGCAGAGGGCAGCAGGCAGGCCCTGGTCCATCTCTCTTCCCGGGTGTCTGGCACAGCGCCCGGCCCAGAGTGGAGGCTCTGAAAAGGCGCCTGGGGACAGGGCTGTGCATCTCAGAGGGAGCCGCACAGCGCCTCCACCCCTGGCCCCGACGAGGCCCTGCTTCCCTCCCCTGCCAGGACCACGCCTGGGAAAGCTGATAGTATGAGAAAGCGTGTTCCTGCAAGCTCACTATCTCTGCTGATGGGAAGGTGCTGCGGGGGCGGGTTTCGGACGCTGGTGCGGCTGCTGGGTATTTGGAGTCCTGTGTGATGGAAAGCAGGCAGCTATTTTTAACCGCTTACAGATAAACGAGAAATGATAAATGCTGTCTAATGATGCAAATAGTCCTGTTATCGTGGACTCTCTCAGAGGAAGCCTCTTCTCCCACCAGATACCAGGGACAAGCTCTTGGTACAAAACCCTGGGCTAGGCCTGGGGGAAGCAGGCAGTCGTGGTTTAGCCGACTTGGAGCGAAGCCTTGTTCTGGGCATGATTGCCGGGGAGAGCCTGCACGTTGTCAGATCACTTTTAACCTGGCACCATGGGTGTGCTTTCCAGAATTCTTCAGGAAAGTCACAAAGGAAGCAATCTGCTTTCCTTGGAAATATGCCCTCTAGACTATTTGGGGTAAATTTCTCCAAACCCAAGATTATGAATGAATAGTGGAGCCAGCCTTAGCCCCAATTTATGTATTTACCTCTCGCACTGCTGGAAGTTCAGACTGAAACAGACTTTTCAGTGAAATCCATAAAAATGTGTGTTTCTGGGGATGGCCAAATCCTTCTGTGGGTTGGAGTAAGGGTGTGGGGAGGACCACGTTTATACCACATCTGCAGTGCCCCTCATCCTTGGGAAAGGGGACGAAGGCAGGACAGAGGGTTACAGATGACAGTGGGTACTTTGATTCACTGTGACCAGAAACACACTCTCTCTGGGTGTTGGCAAAGTTTTGCATAAAGGTCCAGATGGTTAATATTTTTGGCTTTACCTGCTATACTGTTTCTGTCGCATCTGCTGTGTAAAGGCAGCCCTGGACAATACATAAAGAAACAGGGGTGGCTGAGTGCCAGTAAATCTTATTTATAAGGGCAGGCAGTGCCTGTGGTTTGCACAGCCCTGCTGGGCACTGTTATATCGGTGCGGGCAGCAGTGACGGGGCAAGGCTAAGTCTGCCCTGCTGTGGGGAGTCAAACCCCATGCTTAAAGCTTGACCACCAGGTGTGATTGTCCTCCATCCTAAGCAGGGGTCCCCAAGCTCCTGAATCTAACACCTGCTGATCTGAGGTGGAGCTGATGTAATAATAATCTAAAGTGCACAATAAATGTAATGCACTTGAATGATTCCAAGAGCGTCCCTCAACCCCACCCCTTGTTCATGGAAAAACTGTCTTCCACAAAACTGTTCCCTGGTGCCCAAAATATTGGGGACCACTGATCCTAAGGGCTCCAACCCTCCCATCCCTCTCCTCTCGCTGCCCAGGGGTCTCCAGGCAGGACTCCCTGGAGCCTCAGGACCCAGGGCGCCATGATCTGCTCTCACATCCTCTGCAAGTTGTGGGCAGAGAGGCTCACAGAGGCAAAGAGCCCCCCAACTCACAGCCCTCTACCCACTGAAACATTAATACCATGGACCTCTGAACTCTGCCAGCAGTGAATGCAAGCGTTCAGTTATTTTCCTGAAGTCAAAACAGAATGATTTTGCGATGATGACCACTTGTTTTTCAGGTGTTGGGTCTTCAGTTGTAAGGTTAACACGTGATGCAAAGATGTCTTGTTGTCAACATTAACCTCAGAAAGAATCACCCCGTGGGCCCAGCAAGTGTGGTCCCTATATTTGTTGTCTTAGCTGTAGCACGAGGTGGCACAGGGCTGACACCAGCTGTGGTTCACACNGTTAACACGTGATGCAAAGATGTCTTGTTGTCAACATTAACCTCAGAAAGAATCACCCCGTGGGCCCAGCAAGTGTGGTCCCTATATTTGTTGTCTTAGCTGTAGCACGAGGTGGCACAGGGCTGACACCAGCTGTGGTTCACACGCAGACTCGGAGCCAGGCTCCCGGCTTTTGACTCCCAGTCAGCCACCCTGCCCAGCTGGTGAACTTGATGCAAGCCTGGCCGTCTCTCTGCCTGCTTGCTTCTTTCCAAGACAGGATGGCTGTCCTGATTTCTGAGGACTTCTGTGAGCTCTGAGTGAATGGTTTAAGTAAAGCTGGGTGCCCTTGAACATGATATGGAAGCTCTTCCTTTGTCATTGCATAAAATGGTTGGCTGTTCTCCCATTCTCTACCTTTAAGATGATTATCAAATTCCACGCACAATTGGAAGCAGATTAATGCAATCGCCTTGATAGTGTTCTGGTGTTCCCACTTGCTTGAGCAGCTGACGTCATTCCACTTCAGTTTTGTGTGTTATCACCCTTACACATTTATGTTTTTTGGGTGTGAGGTTGAAAGGATGCAGTGGAATCGTGACATCCTTTAAACCTCCCTGGGGTGTAGAGTCAGCACATGAGATTGATGGGATAGGAGGGCGACAGGGCTGGATGGGCTCTTCCCCCAAGCCTTCCTCTGCTGACCACTCTGGGCGCCACTCATGTCTGCTCTGGGGCAATGACTGACCACCCACAGGTCCTGGATGGGGGCGTCCTTTGTCCCTGCATGGGCCTGGACACAAGGAATCCTCTGAGGTTCCTGTCTCTGGCCCCATAGTGATGAGAAATGTTCAGTTCTTACGGACTCTCATCTGCCAGCTGGGACAGCTGTTCCTTCAAACCAGCGATCCAAGCTGGACAGGGCACAGAGCCACCTGCTCCTCCTCCATAGATGGGCCTGGGACTCAGAAGGGATGGGACTCCTTGACTGCAGGGCTGGGACTCGGGCCTCTGGATTTCAGCCTCTCAGTGATGGACTCACTTGTGCTTCAGAAGGATATGTTCCAGGGGGTAGACTTTAATGTCTGCATTTCTTCTTATTTTTAATGCTACGTGTTTTCATTTATTTTTGGCCATGCTGTGAGGCATGTGGGAGCTCCCTGGCCAGGAATTGAACCCTCGTACCCTGCATTGGAAGCATGGAGTCTTAACTGCTGGTCCTCCAGGGAATTCCCCTGTCTTCATGTCTTTGTAAAGCCAAGCCATCCAGGCAGAAGGAATGACAGGGTCAGAATCACTGTGTAGCAGCCCTCGGTATAGCCACTGATTCAGGCAGTCATCCTCACTGCTGACACCCTTGGGCGAGGGGTTGTGTGGAGACAGGGTTCTTCCCTGTTGCCCCACAGAGTACCTGTTAATCACTATGTGAGAAGGTCCTGGAGAGCAGAGACCACTTTCATCAAAGGGTCATGCTCAACCTCACGGACATCGCGGCAGGCTGACGTCCTGCATCCCCTGATGGGAAGCAGTGGCAAGAGTCATCCTGCCCCCAGATGCTCGGCCTGATGCTCCCCATGAAGAAACAGTCAAGGGCTATTTTGTAAAACCTTGATTTGGACTGTCACACGTCCATGCAGTGGAAGCAGAAACAGGAGCAGGGCCTGTTCCAGGTCAGAGGGGACTGCGGGGATATGGTGAGTAAATGGATGCTGCCCCTTCCTTGACAGGAAGGCAGAACTCTGATAGACACCCTGGTTGACACTGAGGACGCTGGACTGTGGACTGGGCACCAGATCACGGGTTGAAGCTGGGTCAGATTTCTGAGCGTGGTGATGGTTAGGGTGGTTATGTAGGAGGCAGTCTTTATTTTTAGAAGATACACTTAAAGTATTTAGAGTTGGAGTGTCATGATGTACTTTCTGATGATTCAGCAAAAAGAAGAGAGAGAGAGAGAGAGAGAGAGAGAGAGAGAGAGAGTGTGTGTGTGTGTGTGTGTGAGAGAGAGAGAGAGAGAGAGAGGCCAGACAAAGCAAAAATGGCAGAATGGTAGGAGCTGGGAATCTAGGCGCACTGTTTCTAGCATTTTCTGTTGACATGACTCTTGCAATGCAAGGTTTGGAGAGGAGGGTCCTGGTTGGGGCGGAGATTCTGNGAGAGAGAGAGAGAGAGAGAGATGCCAGACAAAGCAAAAATGGCAGAATGGTAGGAGCTGGGAATCTAGGCGCACTGTTTCTAGCATTTTCTGTTGACATGACTCTTGCAATGCAAGGTTTGGAGAGGAGGGTCCTGGTTGGGGCGGAGATTCTGGTTCGTGCCATTCTCTCCTGAGAGATCCCACTGAGCTACGTCATTATATTTTGGCTGGGCGGAGTTTTCGTTGCTCTCTGGGCGTTTTCTCTAGTTGCAGTGCACAGGCTTCTCGAGGCAGTGGCTTCTCTTGTTGGGGAGCATGAGCTCAAGGCCACGGGAGCACAATAGTTGCTTACAGCTATTGCAGACACAGGCTCGAACCTGTGTCTCCAGCATTGGCAGGCAGATTCTTTATCACTGAAACACCAGGGAGCTACTTCTTGATACCAAGAACTTAGCGACTTAGAACTTAACCTGAGCACCACAGAGGTCATGTCCACCATCCTGGTGGATGCTCTCTTTTTTTGTCTGTCAGTCAGAGGCTTCTCATACCACTTGAGAATTTTCCCAAGTCTCTCCGAGGCTCTCCCCAAGGTCTCCATGTGCAGCATCTTTCAGATCTTTTAGGAGGTTTAAGTTTCCTTTGCTTAGCATTTCTTTTCCCCTCACTGCTCCCTCAAGCATCAGTGAGAATGCAGCTCTGATAGAAAGGATGGAGATGGACTCCAGAGTGAGCAGGACACCATGTTTGAGCAGGAACTTGCTAGAAAAGGTGTTCATTTACTAGGGGATATTTCCTGTTTTACTTTTTGTATTAAATCTCCCTGCACAACCTGGTTTACCTGTTGCTGTTGTTCAGTCACTCAGTCGTGTCCGACTCTTTGTGACCCTATGGATTGCAGCACACCAACCTTCCCTGTCCTTCACCATCTCCTGGAGTTTGCTCAAACTCATGTCCATTGATTCAGTGAAGCCATCCCACCATCTCATCCTCTGTCACCCGCCTCTCCTCCTGTCCTCAGTCTTTCCCAGCATCAAGGTCTTTCCCAATGAATTGGCTCTTGCACCAGGTGGCCAAAGTATTGGAGCTTCTGCTGCAGCCCCAGTCCTTCCAATGAATATTCAGGGTTGCTTTCCTTTAGGATTGACTGGTTTGATCTTCTTGCTATCCATGAGACTCTCAAGAGTCTTCTCCAGCACCACGATCCAAAAGCATCAGTTCTTTGGCGCTCAGCCTTCTGGTTCGCCTGTGGGGCCCTCATACTGGGAGTGGTCTTTTAACGAGACCACTTTTTCTTGTTCCATGCAGGTTGATTTCTCTTGCTTGAGGACCAGAACTCATTTCTCCATGTGCTTGGGTGTTCTGTTTGCAGATTTCAGAGTTCCCAGATCTGCCCTAGAGATCCTGAAATCTTCCATCCTCTCTATGCTTTCTTTCTTTTTTTAATTTTAAAATTTTTGCAATGCTACGTTGGTTTCTGTGGTACAACAACTCGAGTCAGTCATACAGATGTCCACGCCCTCCCCTCCCGCATCCCATCCCACAGAGCACCAGCCTGGGCTCTCTGTGTTAAACAGCAACTTCTCACCAGTTATCCATCTTACACACGGCAGTGTATATATGTGGATGCTACTTTCTCCATTCGTTCCACTCTCTCCCTCCCCCATGGTGTCCATGTCCACAAATCCATGCTCTACATCTGTGTCTCCATTCCTTCCTACAAATAGGCTCTTCAATACCATTTTTTCTAGATTCCATATATATGTGTTAATACATGATATTTGTTTTTCTCTTTCTGACTTACTTTGCTCTGTATAACAGGCTCTGGTTTCATCCACCTCACTAGAACTGACTCAAATTCATTCTTTTTAATGGCTGAATAATATTCCACTGTATATATGTACCACACCTTCTTTATCCATTCATCTGTTAATGGACATCTAGGTTGCTTCCGTGTCCTTGCTATTGTATATGGTATGCAAGGAACACTGGGGTACATGTGTCTTTTGGAATTGTGGTTTCCTTAGGGTATATACCAGTAGTGGGATTCCTGGGCTGTGTGGTAGATTTATTTCTAGTTTTTTAAGGAATCTCCATACTGTTCTCCATAATGGCCGTTTCCATTTACATTCCCACCAACAGTGTAGGAAAGTTCCTTTTTCTCCACATCCTCTCCAACGTTTATTTCTTGTAGATTTTCTGATGATGGCCATTCTGACTGGTGTGAGATGATACCTCATTATAGTTTTAATTTGCATTTCTTTGGTGATTAGGGATGTTGACAGTCTTTTCATGTGTCTATTGGCCATCTGTATGTCTTCTTTGGAGAGATGTCTGTTTAGGTCTTCTGCCCATGTTTTGATTGGCCTTTTTGCTTTTCTGATATTGAGCTGTGTGAGCTGCTTGTATATATTCTGGAGATTAACCCTCTGTCAGTTGTTTATTTTGCAGTTGTTTTCTCCCATTCTGAGGGGTGTCTGAACCTTGTTTACTGTTTCTTTTGTTGTGCAAGATTCCTCCTTGACCCACCTCCTAGAGTCATGGAAATAAAAACAAAATAAACAAATGGGACCTCTCCATGCGCAAACTAAGGCACAGATGGCCAGCAGAGGGGTCGCGGCTCAAGTGTGCCCAAATATGTGAGGGTGTAGGGCTGGACCTTGGCCTGTGTCAGTCAGGTTCCCAGGGGGACCAGATGGGTAATTTGGGGGAAGTTAGAAGGAGCGGCCACTTGCCAGGCTGTGCTCAGGGTGTGCTTCCTACTATAAAGGACAGAGTAATAACAGGAGGGCTTCCCAGGTGGCCCAGTAAAGGGGTAAAGAATCTGCCTGCCAATGCGGGAGACTCAGGTTTGATCCTTGGGCTGAGAAGATTCTCTGGGGAGGGCATGGCAACCCACTCCAGTATTCCTGCCCAGAGAATCCCATGGACATTAGAGCCTGGCGGGCTACAGTCCATGAGGTCACAAAAGAGTCCACACAACTTACTGAGTAAACGACAACAGAATAACAGGAAGTGTTCTCAGAAGGAGGGAGTGGGGCATGATGCTGCCACCCTGGATGGGCTGATGGGGTCTGGAGAACACAGCTCCTAGGGCAAAGATGCAAGGGTGTGGGGATGGGCACCATGCCCTTTTCATGACCCCGCAAACACAGTGCTATCTGGGTCTCACTCTCCTCTCCAACTGGCTCTGATTTCCTATGGGTGCTGCCATTGGCTGAACGCCCCAAAGCAGAGGGCAGGGCCTATACAGGGGGGTGCAACCATGTGGCTCCTACTCCCGGGACTGTCTTCTTTGCCATTTCTCCCCTGGCATCTGGAATGAGCCTGTTTTCTTATCCAGAAAGGCCCCCAAGTCCTGGTACAGTCAGTTCCAAAGTGACAGATAATCCAGTCTCCAAGTGTTACTGCTCCCCAGATAACAGGTTAAAATAAAAGAAAATCAAGCCTGGATCAGATTTATGAAGACAAAGGAAAACGCTTATTAAAACTGGAGGTACCAGAGAGATTAAATGAAGTCATAAAAAAACCCTCTTTTTATTATGAAAAAAAATCGAACATCTGTAAAAACAAAAGAGAGGGTCATCACCGGGTTACAACCAGGACCACCCACGGCCGTTTGGGCTTCCTCTGCCCAACCCGCTCCCTCACCCTGGCCCCACCAATTATTTTGAGGCAAATCTCTGACATCATGTAGTTTCATCTGTAAATATTTAGTCTCTATTTTTAAAAGACAAAGACTTTTAAATATACAGAATAAACTGCATACCATTATCCCATCTAAAAAGTAAACAGTAATTTCTCAGTCCATCTGATGTCTTGTCATTGTCGACTTGGGTGGTGATGTTAGGATGGTGGGTTCCTCCTGGCTCAGCCACCATGGACCCCGACCTGGGCCTCTCTGCAGGGCAAACCCAGCCAGAAGGAAAGGCTTCCCTGGCTGCATGAAAAGTGAGTCGCTGGAGATCATCAGTGTAAACCCATCCATATTGGGAAGTCGTACTTTTCCAGATTAAAAATGCTCCTAAGGGCGCAATGTAGACTATTGAGTCTGATATCAGTTCCTNCAGCCAGAAGGAAAGGCTTCCCTGGCTGCATGAAAAGTGAGTCGCTGGAGATCATCAGTGTAAACCCATCCGTATTGGGAAGTCATACTTTTCCAGATTAAAAATGCTCCTAAGGGCGCAGTGTAGACTATTGAGTCTGATATCAGTTCCTGCACTCAAAGGCAGTGTCTACTAGGCTGCATTTGGCTGAATGCACGTGTTCTGGGGCCAAATCCAGGAATCCACTCAGGATTTGCACTGCATTTGTGCAGAGAAGATTCTCCATAGGTTTTCCATTTTTTACATGTTTTTCTTAAGATTTTGATCTAAGTCATCATGGTCTGTCTGTGAGAAGATTAATTCACTGAACACATATTAGTTGAGAACTTACTGTGTCTCAGGCTTGGTTCTAAGGGCTTAGAGAGCTGTGAACAGAATGGGTAAGAAGCCAGCCCCCGATGGAGTTTACATCCTAGTGGGAGATGACAGCTGACCTGATGAATTGTTAGAAAATGGACGTGGATGGGGAGAGGGGAGATGTGACAAATAACGATGTGTTTGTAGGGTCTTGTGCTCATGGTTGTGATTTTACTGTTGGCTAATATATAGTCCTAATTTTTGCTAGACACATGATTTCTATTATGTTTGGTGGAATTACATACATGTTGACTTCACAGAGAGAAGCACAGACTGTGAGGTGTTGGCAAGCATTTCGCCGTATCTCAGTGGATACTTGGAGAAGGCAATGGCACCCCACTCCAGTACTCCTGCCTGGAAAATCCCATGAACGGAGGAGCCTGGAAGGCTGCAGTCCATGGGGTCGCTAGGAGTCGGACATGACTGAGCGACTTCACTTTCATGCATTGGAGAAGGAAATGGCAACCCACTCCAGTGTTCTTGCCAGGAGAATCCCAGGGATGGGAGAGCCTGGTGGGCTGCCGTCTATGGGATCACACAGAGTCGGACATGACTGAAGCGACTTAGCAGCAGTAGCAGCAGTGGATACTGCACTGAGCTCAAAACATCTCAGCTCCCTGAAATCATAAGCGGAGAGATGGTCTACCTGGGCAGCCTCATTGTTCTGCAAGAGAGCAGGCCTCTGTGTCACCGAGGACCACATCTTTCTATCTTTGGGTCTGAACTGGTCCCTGGCGACATCCAGCCAGTCTTAACTTTCCATAGCAGTGGCTGAACTCCCTGCCTTTTAGTGGGGACAATATCACCTCCAGAAGGTGAAAACTGGTTTTGAGGGCAAGGAGTCTGAGATATTACAGTGGCTATGGCTCTGCAAAGTTACCTAAAGCATATTGAAGTACATAAGCAAATTTACTCTATGTCTGTGGTACTATGATTTCATGGGATGGGCAGGTGTTGATGAAGTAATGGTGGTGTGTTCGGAAAAATGGGTCCAATACGACTCTTTAGGGGGCCATAATGAAAAACAATGGCTGAGAACCATGAGCTACAGTGAGACTTGCTTTTCAGTGTCTTTCACTTTTTTAAACCTCTGTGACTTATTCCATATGTGTCTTGTAGCTCAGGGCTTGCACAGTGATGCCTTTCCAGAGAAGAATAATCAGATAGCAAACAAACTGTGTTCTCTGAGTTTCCAGCAGCTCCTCAGCTTTCCAACCTTGGTGATATTCACAAACATGAGGAATCCATGCCTCTGTTTTGCTACAGGGAATATTTTCTGTTGGAAATACCCTTAGGGTATTTCCATGAAGGCAGGGCTAAGGTTTTAAATCTTTTTTTTTTTTTTTTTTTAAATTTTGGACTATGCTTGGTCTTCTTTGCGGCATGCAGGCTGTTTGTGGAGGCACGTGGACTTCTTTAGTTGTGGTGTGCAGGCTCAGTAGTTGCAGATTCTTAACCACTGGACCACTAGGGAAGTCCCAGGGGTTTTAAATCTTTACAATGATATTAAAAAAAAAAATCTCACATTGACAATTCCAGGAATAGTTCTGTGTGCTGCTGGGGACCTGCTCTTTTTAAGGGACGCATGTTAGGGGCTTGTTTAAAAAGCTGGGTCCCGTGGTGATGATGGTGGTGTTAGCGGGGAGATGCGTGGGTCCCACTGGCTCTAGTCCAGGTCACCAACTTTGAGTCTAGTTAACAGGTAAAACTAGTTGAGGGAGGAAGTAGATTGTACACCCAGCTCCCAGGGACCTGCTTGATGTTATGAAGATGGTTCTGTGAGTATAAACACAGGAAGGGTCAGAATCCCCATGCAAAAGTCCAGATTAGGAAAGAAACCAGCAGATGACTGGGTGACCTGAGTCGGGGCTGAATGACTTCATGTCGCAGGCATCCTAGTGAAATGTCTGAAATTCATAGTAAGGCAGCAGACATTTGCTGATTACTGACCATATACCAGGCAGGGCGAGGGTGAGGGCTAGATAAGCAGTCACCAAGAACACAACGTTCAGAGCGGCGTTCATTCTTGGAGTCATTCATGTGCTGTAAGTGGCAAACCCTGAATGTGAACACCTTCTTAGATCTTGCACCCCAGGTTCCTTGTTTCCCTCATCCTAGTCCTGGCCCTGAATGTCCTTTCAGCTTCATAACGCCATGAGACAAGTACTATGTCTATCAGCCAAGATTCTTTTGATTGGGCATAAGCAACAGAAACCCAGGCATAAGCTGTTTTAAACAAAAGGGGAGTTTGTTGGATCACATAAGCTGAAAGGTACATGGACAGCTGGCTTCAGGAGCAGCTTGATCCAGCGTCCAGTTGCTATCACTTAACTCCGTCTCTCAGCTTTTCCTGAACATGGACCTCCTTCCCAGTCAGCCTCTCTGTTCATGATTATAAGCCACTGCTGGAACCTCATGGTTCCGGACTGACATCTAGCAGAGAGAAGTGAGGATCTCTGACCCAGCATTTCCATCTGAATCTTGTTACTTCTCTTCAGATCTTAATGGAACATGTGCTTGTATCTGAACAATCAGTATCGTCTGAGGAATGCAGTGCACTGATTCACTCAAATTGTGATAGCAGGGTTTACTCTTGAGTTAAGGATGGAGGTCCCTCCAAAGCATATGGGCTACAAGCCAGGAAGGGGCGGTCACTTGGAGGGAAGCTGAGGTGCCTTTATCAGGAGAGGGATGAAGGGCTACTGGGTGACAAGACAACAGGTGTCCATCACATTACTGTTTGCCACAGCAGTTTATAATTTGGGCATAGCAAATTCCAACAGGTAAGTCACTTGTCCCATGTCAAGTAAATGTATGGCTGAGATTTAATCTCATTGTTTTCATCTTCCTGTTCTTCCGCACTTTCTGGATTACCCCCTCAAGGGCTGTGAGGTCAAGGGCTCCATCTCACCTTTTGGTACCAATACTGAGTCTTGGAGCAGAATGTGCTGTTTGATAGAAATCAAAACTCTACCCTCAAAAGATTTCAGTCTCAAAAGTCTCAGGCTTAACATGAAATTTTAAACTCAAGTTTTTTTTTTTTTTTTAAATTTCTGTTTTGTAATGATTTCTCATTTGTTCCCAAGGATTGCTGAAGCAGCAAATTACAAAAACTGCTTGCTGTCTGCGACCAGCTATCTGATCTCCCTGGAGGTCTCCCCGACGCCGAAGCTCTCCCAGAATTTATCGGGCTCCCCTCTTATCACTGTCCACCTACGGCACCATTTGGTGAGTTAGAGTGAATTTGTCCTCATTTCTGCTCTTTGATTTCCTTTTACAGCAAAGAATATTCGATCGTCTGTATGATTGTAGAAAGAATCTTGGATGGATTGGTGCTGGCCAGAATTAGGATTTTGGCATCCATTCTTGTGATTATTTTTGAACAGCGTGGAAAGTCCCCTGGATAGCTCTGGGGTTGGACACACAGTATTAATTTTGTGTAAAAAGGCCTCTGAGATCAGACGTTGCTTTCATAGATGTGTGCACAGCAACTGTGGCTATTTCTGTTTTACAATAAATGTTGTCTTTGGAGGAGGGGATACCTTGGCTCATTCTCACTTATCTTGGTTGATAGCCATTAGCGAGACAGAGAGCGTGGTTCTTTCTGGGAAACACTTTAGCATTTCGAAGAGATATTTCTATGCTTTCAGTTTTGAGCTATTTGTTTTGTCCCGTTTTAACTATGATTATCTCCACCTTCACTCTATCTTTATCTGTGATAAGAATGACAGGTGTATCAGGGACACAGATGTGCACCTGTCCTTTAAAAAGTGTGACTTTCCTTGTGCNTTTCTATGCTTTCAGTTTTGAGCTATTTGTTTTGTCCCGTTTTAACTATGATTATCTCCACCTTCACTCTATCTTTATCTGTGATAAGAATGACAGGTGTATCAGGGACACAGATGTGCACCTGTCCTTTAAAAAGTGTGACTTTCCTTGTGCCAGGATCGTGCACTATGGTTGAAGCTTGACGTTTTCAAGGAATTTATTAAAGAATGCAATATATATATTAAATTTTTATTGAAGTTTAGTTGATTTACAATGTTGTATCCATTTCTGCTGTATAGCAAAGTGATTCAGTATACATTCTTTTCCATATTCTCTTCCATGATGGTTTATGATAGATGTTGAACAGATGTTGAACTGTACAGTAGGACCTTGTTTATCCATTGTATGTGTAATAAGAACTCAATCCACTTTTGATCCTTTGAAGTCCTACAAAGACCATTCCCGCCAGGATCTTCTATTTTGTTCCATTCTGTTCCATCCCATTCCACCGACATTATCTGAAGACCTACTGTGTGCCGACCCCTGTGTCTGTCTACCTGTGTTTTTATCACTTCCTCAATGAAACAGCATTGAGGGAAGCTGATGAGTCGGGACAAGCTGCTCTCACTGCAGCTCCTGCCTCACCTTGCCACCCCCCAGCCATGGTTCCCCACGAAGGTCAGGCCCCTTCTTGGTTCCCTCAGAACCCAGCTCTGCCCATTTATCCACACTTTCCTGCCAGTGTCTGTTTGCACTTGTGTTTTCCCAGGCAGATAACCACCACCAGGCAGCTGTTGCTCCATTCCTTCTTTCATCCTGACCATCTTGCTGATTGGTATTGGCATGAAAATAGACCTTTTCCAGTCCTGTGGCCACTGCTGAGTTTTCCAAATTTGCTGGCATATTGAGTGCAGCACTTTCACAGCATCATCTTTTAGGATTTGAAACAGCTCAGCTGGAATTCTAGTGCCTCCACTAGCTTTGTTTGTAGTGATGCTTCCTAAGGCCCACCNCCACTGCTGAGTTTTCCAAATTTGCTGGCATATTGAGTGCAGCACTTTCACAGCATCATCTTTTAGGATTTGAAACAGCTCAGCTGGAATTCTAGTGCCTCCACTAGCTTTGTTTGTAGTGATGCTTCCTAAGGCCCACCTGACCGAGCATTCCAGGATGTCTGGCTCTCGGTGAGTGATCACACCATCGTAGTTATCTGGGTCACTAAGATCTTTTTTGAATAGTTATTCTGTATATTCTTGCCACCTCTTCTTAATATCTTCTGCTTCTGTTAGGTCCATACTGTTTCCATGTTTTATTGTGTCCATATTTGCATGAAATGTTCCCTTGGTATCTCTAATTTTCTTGAAGCGATCTCTAGTCTTTCCCATTCTCTTGTTGCCAGAGAATGTTCAAACTACTGCACAATTGCACTCATCTCACACACTAGCAAAGTAATGCTCAAAATTNAAAAAAATTGTGGTAAAATACACATAAAATTCACCATCTTGACCATTTTTAAGTGCACAGTTCAGTGGTGTTAAGCACGTTTCACATTGGTGCACATCCTTCACCACCATCCCTCCCCAGAACTCTCCTGATTTCAAAAAACCAAAACTCTGTCCTCATTAAACACGATTTCCCCCTCCTCATCCTCAGTCCCCACCCGGCACACACCCTTTTCCTTTCCATCTCTATGGCTTTGACTACTCTGGGGCCTTCGTGTAAGTAGAATCAGAGAGGATTTGTCTCTTCGTGTCTGGCTTATTTCACTGAGCATCAAGTCCTCAAGGTTCATCTGTGTGATAGCAAAAGTCAGAACAGAAGGAACAGAATGTCCTCCTTTGTTTTTATTCTTTTATGGCCTCGCTGTGAAGCATTCGGAATCCTAGTTCCCAGACCAGGGATCGAACCTGCGCCCCCTGCAGTAGAAGAGCAGAAATTTAACCATTTGGACTGCCAGGGAAGCCCCAGAATGTCCTTCTTCTTAAGGCCAAATCCTAGTCTATGGTGTGGGTGGACCACGCTTTGTTCATCCACACATCCATCAGTGAACACTTGGGTTGTTCCCACATTTAGGCTCTTGTGTGTAATGCTGCCATGAACGTGTGTGTGCAAGCATTTCTCCCAGATCCTACTTTCAGTCCTTTTGAGTATGTCCTTGCAGAAGTGGCTTCGCTGGATCCCAAGTTTCAGCAATCTTATTCAACACCCACCTCCCCCTTCTCCAAACTAGGTTGATTTTTACCATCTCCACTTTCTATACACATGTCTAGATATGTGTATAGAAAGAGATGGTCTCACATGTCTTCAGAGGAGCTTCCCAGGTGGTGCTAGTGGTAAAGAACTCCTCCCAATTCAGGAGACAGATGAGACTCGGGTTCCACCCCTGGGTTGGGAAGATTCCTCCAGTACTCTCGCCATGGACAGAGGAGCCTGGTGGACTATCGTCCACCGGGTAACAGAGAGTCAGACACGACTGAAGCTACTTAGCCTGCACGCAGTGCATCTCAGAGTCCTCTGCTCGCCTGCACTCTGTCAAGCCCACCCCACCCCCTGCAGCCCCTGAGGCTCCCACTTCCAGGTCTACAGGACGTGTCCCCCTGCACCGGTCGTGCCCTTTCTCTGGTATCAGCCCCTCCTCCACTGAGCCACCTGCTCCAGCTCCATCTGCAGGAACGTTTACCTCTCTGAATTCATGGGGTTGCCTTGATTTCAGCCACTGCTTCCAGACTGATGTTCCTGGTGATGCAAAACCCACGTTTCCCCACGGCCTCAGTCCTGTCTCCCGGCAGGTTTCTCCACCCCAGGTGTGCAGGTGGGCACGTTACCCCCCAGCCTGCATGTCTTCTGTGTCTGACCTCCTGTCACTGTATCGCCTTCTCTCTGCCCAGAGTCTGGTACCCCGATGCCCTCCTGGCTCCTGGTCTCTGGGTGGGACCAGCTGTGACCCTGTTTTCCAAGCATCCCTCACCTTCTCCCTTCCTCTGCCCCACCCCTGAGTTGGAGTCTCATTGCTGGTTTGGTTCTGCCTGAGCTAGAAGCTTCCTGACTGTTCTCCCTGCTTTATTCTCCCCGAGTTCCCAGGCTTATCTTCCAGAAACACATGCCAGGTGATCTTACTCAGCTATTTAAAATCTTTCAGTGACTCAGGTTTCCCTGAAGACGCATTTCAACTTCAGGCTGCACGGTCAGTCTTGAGTGGACCTTTCCAGTGTGACTTTCTGCTTGAACCTCTGTTCAGAGGAACAGAAACACTTCACTCTCCCATGAAGTCTGGGCCTGGTGGGCCTCTGCCTTTGTGTGTGCCTCTTCTGTTATCTGGAAGGCCTTCCACATCTCTGGGGTCTAGTCCCACCCGTGTCAAGGTCTCTGGAGTCATTACGGCCTCTTTCACGAAGCCCTCTCTGATCTCCCCAGGGAAGAACCCTGTCTCCCTCTTTAACGTCTTTGCTCTGCACTAGTGCCGCCTCCGAGGATCGCATCTTACTATTTATGTAAACTGACCATCTCTTCTTTTTTGACATTTGTGTGCAAGAAGTTTACTCAAGAGGGATTGCAGGCTTGACTTATTTGGGAAAGGAAGGAAGGCTGAGTAGAAGGAGAAGGCAGCCTGTGATGCAGTCTCAACAAAGACTGAAGGTGACCCCGTGGTGAGCTCTGAAGCTGGGATGGCCCTTGAGAATGGTCCCCTTGAAAGTTAGGGGCTCTTGCCTTTAGTCCAGTACATGACTGAGGGCTGTATAGGAAGGAAGTGACCTTGGACAGGAAGCTCTTACCTACTAAAAGCAATTCTGGCAGTTGAGGACTCTCAGTAGCTGAACTCACAGCAGTTGTGGGTATACAGAAAGTATACGTAAAAGGGCAGGGTCGCTAGAGAGGAGTAGGAATCAAAATAAGCGTTCAAACTGACCATCTCTTAAACGAGCCTGTGCATTTGTGGGGAAGCTGCCCTGGACTCCATTTGGAACCATCTATTCCTTCCTCTTGATGCCTGGCATTGAGCTTTGGCTCAGAAAATATTTGTTGACCGAGTGCTGAGCTCAGAGGCAGCAGCACCATATAAGTCGCTCTGTCCTGATTTGTGTTATTTGTGTGTATTTGTGTGGCTCCTCTTTCTATGGAGAGGATGCTCACCCGGGCCAGAGGCTCTTCCCCGGCTGCCATCCAGAGGAGGCAACACACTAGGCAAAATGAGCTCGGCGGGCTCGCCTGCATTGGAAATTTGGTTCTAGTGTGAAACAGAGGCATTTTTAGTGCTTCTGGTGTTGGGGGTTTTATGATGTGGCATGGAGGTACTGCAAGTCTGTAATCCAAGTGCATTAAAAGCAGAGAAGGCTTGCTCTGAATGATTCTGGAAGCGATGTGTGTTTGAGGCTGAAGTGACCCTTGGAAAGGGGGCTGTGAGTCTTGGCGGATGTTGGGGGGCTGGCTGAGCTGGGGCTGCAGGTGCTGGGGAGTTGGGGGCTTGGGGACAAGGTCCTGAAGCTGAGACAAGAGGCCGAGCGGGCAGGGGCTGTCTCTTATACACATCTCCTTCTCTGCTTTTAATGCACTTGGATTACAGACTTGCAGTACCTCCATGCCACATCATAAAACCCCCAACACCAGAAGCACTAAAAATGCCTCTGTTTCACACTAGAACCATCTANGGGAGATGGGGACAGAGGACTGAATGCAGGGCTTCTTGGTGTCCAGACCCCCACTGAGTTCACAGGGCATGGATGTCCATGTGCACACACACACGTCCCCAGGACACACACTGCCACACAAATAATGTGCACAACCAGATCCAGCACACATACAGACACAGACATACACACACAGAGTACACACACCTAAACACACATATATGCACACACTCTGATGTAGCATACATACAGACACACATGCATACACACACACCCCAGTACTCCCCCAAACTCCCCTCCCATCCAGGCTGCCACATAACACTGAGCAGAGTTCCCTGTGCTGTACAGTAGGTCCCTGTTGGTTATCCATTTTAAATACAGTGGTGTGTACATGTCCATCCCAAACTCCCTAACTGTCCCTTTCTCCCATCCTTCTCCACCCCCTCGCCCCCAGCAACCATAAGTTCATTCTCTAAGTCTGTGAGTCTGTTTCTGTTTTGTAAATGAGTTCATTTGTACAGTTTCTTTTTAGCTTTCCCATATAAGGGATTTCATGCAATATTTCCCCTTCTCTGTATGACTTACTTCACACAGTATGACAATCTCTAGGTCTATCCATGTTGCTACAAATGGCATTATTTCATTCTCTTTAATGTCATGCCACTTGATTCTTTACATTAAAACAATGTTCTCACTATTTTTTCTGTTTTTTTGAAACCAACTCAAGTCAGTTAAGGGGTACAATGAAATAAACTACAGTGAAATAAACTAGAATCCACTGCCCTGATATCAAGGGGCTTTGCTTGGAGACCCTAGTGCTCACTAAGTGTTCCTTGTTGCCTCTGGGTGGGGACCTGGGTCAGGTAGACCATGATGGCCAGTGTGGCCTGGGCTCCCGCTCCAACCTTGTTCAGAGTTGATGTGTTGGGCGTGCCTGATACCCAGAGTGTGTATCATCAGAGCCCATGCTCAAACCATCACAGTGCCTTCTTATTTCACATTCCTTGCCCCCCAAACCATCAAACAGTCCAGATTCTGACCCATCCTTTGGCTGATGCCAGTTGTGCTGATTTGCAGGTCTCTGCTTACGTTTCTTCAGCTCCTCTGAGTGTCCTGTCTTGCATGGGGAGCCTGCAGGGCTGTGACCCTCCCCAGCTGAGAGCATGTGGCCAGGCAGCTGGCAGTGGGGTATAGACCGTTGTGATAGACAGTCCAGTTGAGGGGGATGGGAATGGGGAGCAGATGTACGGCACCCTTGAGAAGTTATTGAGGGCACCTCCTTGCTGTAGTCAATTCTGGGGCAAGTGCCAGAGTCCCCTGCCTAAAAGATGCTTCAGAAATGGCAGAGCTCTGGCCAGTTAGATTGCTCTTAGCCGCTAGTCAGAACCTTTATTTGAGAATCACGACAGAACGGTCACCTTTCCTTGGTCAATGAAGATGTGTGCGTGCATGCTCAGTCGCTTAGTCATGTCCAACCCTGTGACCCCATGGACTGTAGCCCACCAGGCTCCTCTGTCATTGGGATCTCCCAGGCAAGAACACTGGAATGAGTTACCATTTCCATCTCCAGGGAATCTTCCCAGCTCAGGGATCGAACCCGCATCTCTTGCGTCTCCGGTGAAGATGAGACCTTTGTTACCCTCAGAAAGAAGCAGACTGAGAGAAGCAGATCCTTTTGAAACTCTGAGAATTAGAAAACCAAAAGTCAGTATCTAGAAGCACTAAGTGCTGTCAGTTTCAATGGCTGTTGTCTAAAATTCACCCATCTATTGGCCTTCACTCCATCTGACTGTCAGTCCCAAAGACAGGCCATCCATCCATCAGGCTTGTCATAAAGTTTCGAAGGGGTCGAGCCCAATATTGGTGATGTTCCAGTAGCAGGACTCTGGGAAGTGGTCAAAATGGAGGATCTGTCCCTCTGTATATCTGATACCATCTCCCAGAGGACCAGTGATGGGGCTGTGGACAGAGCCAGACTGTGCTCGCTCTGCCTGCCTCTGACCCGAGGCTGCCGTGTGCCTCTCAGCGGGAGCTGCTGCAGCCACCACAGGGGAGGAGACCTAGGCAGGATGGGCACCACAGTGACCAGCCCAGAACCTGGGGAAAGTGTGGCTGCCATTGCAATTCACAGTGTGAGCCTCATGTGGAAGGGGCTGGTATTGCCTACCTGAAGTTATTTCGGAGTCAGAGAGGTGAATAATCTAGGAGGTAGTAAGAAAATCTGCATCACAAAACTATCACAGGTATAATTTGTCTTCCGAGATGATGTTTACTCATTGGCTCAGACACCGACTCAACAAATACAGCTGTGTGCTCCCCAGTGGGGTGCTAGCCTCCCTGCCTCTGTTTCATCCTTAATGAGCCAGGATAGTGACACCCACCTAGGAAGGAGTTAGTGCGTGTTCAGTTCATAGTCTGCAACACAGGAGCAGACGCCAGCTTCGGCTGACTTTAGTGAAGAGAGAGTTTTCCAGAAGGGCACTTTTAGCTCACAGGACTGGAGGAGCTCCGCCCAAGGGTGGTCCAGGCTGGTTAGGGATCCTGTGCTGGGGCTGAGTGAGGGTCGCCTCTCTGTGCATGTCCCCTCATCACCATGGAAGGCCCCAGGAGAGCGCAGGAGGGAGGGTATGTAAGTTGGTCTGCCTGGAGCATGAGCCTGTCCTGGGCCAGAGGGTGGCAGGCAAGTGGGTGCAGTTCCCCCAGGATCACCTGTGGGGCGTCGTGCACCTTGAGTGCTGTAGCATCTAAATGATGGAGTGCAGCTCCCAAGCTGTGGACTGTGAGAACAGAAGCCCTGATGAATTCTAGCACCTGGACTTCTGTCTGAGTCTCAGGATGCCCAAGTGCTTGTGGACTAAGGCTCTGAAGGAAGCCCTGGACTCCGCCCTGTAGGGGGCTGGGACCCATGTGCCCTTGGGATTGTGTACCCTCTCAAGCCGTCTGGCTGCCTGGGCTGAGCCGTGCAATGTGTGAACATGGCTCTGGGACATCGGGGCCTTTGGTCCTGAGGATAGGGGCGTGCAATGCGGCTTCCTCGGTGGTAATGCCACAACTTCTGATGTTTTGAAAGGAAGCCATACTTCTGGATGTAAAATTGCATCTGGATTTATATTGTTGGCAGCTCATTCAAATTTGCTTTAAACATTTTTGACTAAAATACATACATCTGTGGGTTGAATTGGGTCAGCTGATCACCAGTTGACAACCTCTGTGATTTTTTTAGATTTTTATTTGAAATGATTTTAGACTTAAGGAAAATAGGAAAAATTGCAAAATAATACAGCATTCCCATATACCCAGCTCATCCTAATGTTAATATTTTAAGGAACAATTCTTTTTTTTTAATATTGATTTTATTTTTGGCTGGGCTGGGTCTTCGTAGCTGCACTCGGGCTTTCTTTAGTTGTGGCAAGTGGGGGCTATTCTCTGTAGAGGTGCGGAGGCTTCCCATTGTGGTGGCTTCTCTTGGTCCAGATCACGGGCTCTAGGCACCCATGCTTCAGTAGTTTCAACACTCAGGCTCAGTAGTTGCGGCTGGAAGGTTCTAGAACATGGGCTTGGTCATTGCAGCTGGAAGGTTCTAGAGCATGGGCTCAGTAGTTGCAGTTCAGGGATTTAGTTGCTCTAGAGCTTGTGGAATATTTCCAGACCAGGAACCAAACCTGTATCCCCTACATGGGCAGGCAGATTCCTATCCACTGTACCACCAGGGCAGTCCTACAGTACAATTCTTAAAGCCAGGAAATTGGCAGTGATATTAGCTAGTCTACAGTTGTGCTTTGGATCTTGTCAGCTTTTCTGCTTAGGACCTCACCTGTCTCCTCACCTCCTAGCCTGTCGTGGTTCCTTAGCTTCTTGGTCTTTCAGCACCTGGACACTTGAAGAGTCCAGGATGGTCACTTTGAGGAGCATCCCTCAGTTTGGCGTTACCTGATGTTTTTCTCACAATGGGGTTGAGTTTAGGTATCTTGGACAAGAGCACCATACAAGTGGAGTTTTGCCTTACTTGTTTCATCACATCAGCCTGTGTGAATTTCCTGTGGCTGTGGTAACAAAATAGCCCAGCTTGGGGGTGGGGCAGGGAGCAGTTAGGTTAGACAGCAGACGGTCTTGGAGGCTGGAAGTTGGAGATCAGGGTCTCAGCAGGGTTGGTTCCTCCTAATGCCTCTTACCTTGGCTTGTCGATGGCTATCTGCTCTCTGGGTCTTCATGTGATCTCCTGTGTTCCAGTCTGTATCCTGATCTCTTCTTATAAGGACACCAGTCATATGGGATTACAGCCCACTCTAATGATCTCATTTACCTTTATTACCCCTTTAAGGCCTCATCTCTACACACAGCCACATCCTGTGGTCCTCGGGCCTAGGTCTCCAACACAGGGATTTTGGGGGCACAATTCAGCTCAAACACAGACATTAAAGATAGTATTCATTATCACTAGTGATGCTCACTTTGATTGCTTGGTTGAGGGAGGTGTTTTCCTAGTTTATCCACTTTGAAGTTATCATTTTCCCTTTGCAAATCATAATCTCTTGTCAGACAGGTACCATGATACTATACAACTGTCTTATATCTCATGATACTTTCTCCATGAATTTTAGCATCCAGTGATGGTTACTACCTGCAAAAGTTATTACTGTAGTGTTTGCCAAAAGTTGATTTTCTATGTCCGTCATTCTTTCTACATTTATTAATTGGAATTTTAATACAAGGGCACCTCATTCAATTATTTATTTATATCAATATATTTTAAATGCTTATTTTTGCTCAATAAGCTATAATCCAATACTATCACTACTTATTTTGTTGTTTACATTGTCCCAGCATTGACCTTTGGGAGCCTTTTCCAGTTGGCTTCTGTGTCCTTTTGATATGTCCTCATCATTTTTGAGTCTTTCCTAACTTTCTAGCACTAGAGATTTTCTAGGTTCATGGAACCCACCATTTCTCCATGAAGCCCTGGTTCATTTTATTGGAGAGTAGTGTTTAGAAAGCAGGATCTGGGTGCCAAGTGTGCTCATTTCTGTTGTTGTTCAGTTACTAAGTCATGTCCAACTCTTTGCAAGCTCATGGACTGCAACACACCAGGCTTTCCTGTCCTTCACTCTCTCCCAGGGTTTTCTCAGATTCCTGTACACTGAGTCAGTGATACTATCTAACCATTTAATCCTCTGCCACCCCCTTCTCCTTTTGCCTTCAATGTTTCCCAACATCAGGGTCTTTTCCAATGAGTCAGCTCTTCACATCAGGTGGCTGAAAGATTGGAGCTTCGGCTTTAGCATCAGTCCTTCTTCCAGTGAATATTCAGGGTTGAGTTCTTTAAGACTGACTGACTGGTTTGATCTCCTTTCTGCCCAAGGAACTCTCAAGAATCTTCTCCAACACCATAATTCAACACCATCAGTTCTTTGATGCTCCTTCTTTATGGTCCAACTCTCATATCCATAGATGACTACTGGAAAAGTCATAGCCTTTGTCAGCAAAGTGATGTTTTTGTTTTTTAATATGCTCTCTAGGTTTGTCATAGTGTTTCTTCCAAGGAGCAAGTGTCTTTTAATTTTGTGGCTGCAGTCATTCTCTAAAGTGATTTTAGAGCCCAAGAAGATAATATTTGCCACTGTTGCCACTTTTTATCCATCTATTTGCCATGAACTGATGGGTCTGCATGCTATGATCTTAGGCTTTTGAATGTTTGAGTTTTAAGCCAGCTTTTCCACTCTCCTCTTTCACCCTCATCAAGAGGCTGTTTAGTTCCTCTTCACTTTCTACCATTAGAGTGGTATCATCTGCATATCTGAGATTGTTGATATTTCTCCTGGCAATCTAGATTCCAGCTTGTGATTCATCCAGCTCGGTATTTTGCATGATGTACTCTGCATATGTTTCTGCTGGAGTGTTATTGCTTCTTGATCCTCTGAACGGATTTTGGAAATGTATGTATGTACTTAAACAAGCAAACACATGCATCATATTATGTATTTATATTAGTCCATCTGTATGTTTTTCTAGATTCCATATTGAGCCTTTTCTCACATCCTTCATTTTCCAAAACTGGCTATCATGATTCTCAGTGTTTTTACTGATTTGTGTAAGCCCCTCACACATACACAGTAGTTCTGGGATTAACCCACCCCCTGTAGGAAACAAATGTACCAAGTAGAGGATGGTATTTGTTTCTATTGTCTCTGACATTTGCTTACACTATACAGTTGAAATTCTCTTTTACAAAGTCACCTAGGTAGATTTCTTTCTTGCCTGTTCCCTTCAAGTGATTTAATCACTTGTGATGCAGTTAGATTCGTCTGTGATTGTTTGTATTCTGTGATGGCTGTGCCCCGTTCTGGCTGATTCTAGCTATTGATTTATTGGGAAGTATGTGGAATGTTACCACAGTCCTAAGGGCTAGGTCTCCACAAGCAGGTGCACTCGAGGAGTGGCACCCTCCTCTGCCCTACTCCTCCTCTGCTCCTGCCGCTCCGTTCTCACCACACCCTCTAGGCAAGCAGGTCTCTTAGTTTCTGGTTTCTCCTTCCTGTGTTCCATGTGGGCTGAACAAACAGGTGCATGTATGTTTTCTCATATCTCCTTCTTCATTCCATGAAGGATAGCATGCCATAAAAACTCTTTCTTTAAATAAATTATTTTATATTGAAGTATACTGATTTACAATGTTGTGTTAGCTTCAGGTATGCAGCAAAGAGACATATATATATATATATATATATATAAGTTCAGTTCAGTTCGGTTGCTCAGTCGTGTTTGACTCTTTGTGACCCCATGAATCACAGCACGCCAGGCCTCCCTGTCCATCACCAACTCCCAGAGTTCACTCAGACGCACGTCCATGGAGTCAGTGATGCCATCCAGCCATCTCATCCTCTGTCGTCCCCTNCCCTGATGCTGGGAAAGATCGAAGGCAGGAGGAGAAGGGGATGACAGAGGATGAGATGTTTGGATGGCATCACTGACTTGTTGGACATGAGTCTGAGCAAGCTCCGGGAGTTGGTGATGGATAGGGAAGCCAGTGTGCTGTAGTCCATGGGGTCTCAAAGAGTTGGACACAACTGAGTGACTGAAGTAAACTGAAGGCTATTTTGAACCAGCTATTTTTAATACAGATCAGGGTTTAGAACCATGGAGTTATCCTTGGCACTAGTCCCTCTCTCATTCCCCAGTCCCATTCAAGCAATCACCAGGTCCTCTTGATTTTTTTTTTCTCAAGGTTTTTGAATCTATCCACTTTTCCTCTCTGGGGTCACCATCAGTATCCACCAACCATTTTCTCTTGCTTGAATGATTTCTCAATGTATCCCTATTCATGTAACCACCTCCTTACTTTGCATCACATCTTTTATCTGCTCTGAAGGCCAAGTGATCTTTTCACAAGGCAAATCTGTTCATCCCAGTCCTCTAGTTTACAGTGCTCTGCCCCTTCCCTAGACCAGCACCTCTGTTTGCGGTGCAAGGATTCTCATTACCTGGCCCCAGCTTAGCTCATTTCATTTCCTTAGCTCTTTCTGCTCTAGATGGACTGGGCTGCTTCATTTGTCACACCTGCCATATTTCCTCCTTCTTCTGGACCTTTGCTCTTGCGATCTCCTTTATCTGGAATGTTCTTCCATTTACTCCTGTTTGTCCTTTAGTTCTTACCTCAGACATTACCTCCTCTCAGACTGCATGGACCAGGGCCGCTCCCTATTAAAGACGTTAACTGCACTGTTTCTCTTCTCTGTACCAGAGGGGAAAACTTTAACTCTTTGTTAATCAATATGTACATAAATATAATCAATCTAAGAGCTCAGCTTCTAACATATTTACATATTTGAAATCTTTTTTTTAATTTTTATTTATTTTTATTATTTTTTAAATTTGACTTTACAATACTCTATTGGCTTTGCCATACATCGACATGAATCCACCACAGGTGTACACAAGCTCCCAATCCTGAATCCCCCTCCCACCTCCCACCCCACAACGTCTCTCTGGATCATCCCCGTACACCAGCCCCAAGCATCCTGCATCCTGCATCGAACATAGACCGGCGCCTCGTTTCTTACATAATAGTATATATGCTTCAGTGCCATTCTCCCNGCTGACCTGAGGAGTTCCTCTTTCAGTATCCTATCATTTTGCCTTTTCATAGTGTTCATGGGGTTCTCAGGCAAGAATACTGAAGTGGTTTGCCATTCCCTTCTCCAGTGGTCCACATTCTGTCAGACCCTTCCACCATGACCCGCCTGTCTTGAGTGGCCCCACAGGGCATGGCTTGGTTTCATTGAGTTAAATAGACAAGGCTGTGGTCTGTGTGATTAAACTGACTAGTTTATGGTTTCAGTGTGTCTGCCCTCTGATGCCCTCCTGCAACACCTACCATCTTACTTGGGTTTCTTTTACCTTGGACATGGGGTATCTCCTCACGACTGCTCCAGCAAAGCGCAGCCGCTGCTCCTTACCTTGGAGGAGGAGTATCTCCTCACGGCCGCCCCTCTTGACCTTGAACGTGGAGTAGCTCCTCTAGGCCCTCCTGCGCCTGCACCGCCACCGCTCCTTGGATGTGGGGTTGCTCCTCTCTTGACCGCAGCCCCTGACCTCGGGCATGGGGTAGCTCCTCCCAGCTGCCGCCCCTGGCCTCGGGCGGGGGACCTTGTGGGCTACAGTCCATGGGGTCATAAAGAGATGTACATGGCTGAGCAACTAACAGATTAATAGACAGATATGGGGAAGAAAATCTGAAAAAGAATATGTGTGTGTGCATATACATACATATATATATATATATATATATACACATACACATATACATATACATATATCAGTTCAATCGCTCAGTCGTGTCCAGCTCTTTGCCACCCCATGGACTGAGAAGCTTGGCATGCTGCAGTCCATGGGGTTGCAAAGAGTTGAACACGACTGAATGACTGAACTGATATATGTGTGTGTATATATATATGTGTACGTGTCTATATATATGCACACACACATATTCTTTTTCAGATTTTTTTCCCCCCATATCTATCTGTTAATCTGTTAGTTGCTCAGTCATGTCCGACTCTTTATGACCCCATGGACTGTAGCCCACAAGGTTCCTCTGTCCATGGAATTTTCCAGGCAAGAATACTTATATTAGGTATAGTTTCTTGTGCTATACAGTAGGTCCTTGGTCACTTTATATATAATACTGTGTATATGTTAATCCCAACCCCCTAATATAAAAACTCTATTGAACTTTACAGTGTTTACAAAAGACTTGTCGGTTTATTTTTGGCTGCGTAGGTCTTCCTTGCTGTGTGTGTGCTTTCCTTAGTTGTGGCGAGTAGGGGCTACCCTTTGTTGCTGTTTGGGCTTCTCATCGCAGTGGCTTCTTTTATTGCAGAGCGCAGGCTCTAGGACATGCTGGCTTCAGTAGTTGTGACACAAGGGCTTAGTTGCTCTGTGGCATGTGGAATCTTAGTTCCCGGACCAGGGATCGATCCTGTGTTCCCTGCAATGGCAGGCAGATTCTTAACCACTAGATCACTTTTTCACTTCACAGTTTACCCTGGAAATAACTCTAAATCATGGAGATTGTCCACATCTTTTTTTTTTTTTTCCCCTTTCTGCCGCATAGTACTCTGTTGTGTGGCTTTATTCAATCGTCCTGTGGTTATCAACTCCTGTCTTGCATATGGGCATTTGAGTTGTTTCCAGTATTTTGTAAGCGGTTTGTTAAGAGTGAAAGACCTTGTACATCTTCCTGTTGTGAGAGGTACCGCCTCTCTTCTAGGCTCTTAGGAAAGTGTGTGCCTACTTGCAAATAGACCCCAGGCTGCTCCCTCCTCCCCTGTCATGGCCTCTGGCTGTTCTGGGGCAGCGGGGTGACAAGTAACAGAGGCAATGGGAAGAGCTCAGTCTCTGCACGGGAAGTCACTTTGAGAATGGATGCTGCCGGCCAGATTCCTTCTTCCCGGCTGCTCTGGTGATCTGCATGTCTGTGTTTAATTAATTTCTGAAAAGGCAGCATTATGAGCTGTCCACCACAGGTGATATAGAATAGGTCTCACAGATTAAATATCTCACTCGGTTACCATCCACATGACCCAGATGAGTGGCAGTGAGGAGAGCAGCAGCACCTGGAACCAGCCGCCCCATCGAGGCAGAGCGTTCCTGGCCTCAGCACAGGGGCTGCGGAAGGTGTGGGTGGGAAGCAGGTGCAGACGGCTCCGCCTGAGCTGTGCTGTGTGACCCGGGGCCTGGCTGGAGGGAGACGGGGGTTGGCTTCAAGGGGTGTTCTCTGTATGATGCAGGAAACCCAAAGCCAGGGCTTTGTGACAACCTAGAGGGGTGGGATAGATGTGTATAAGAGACAGATATTATTCAAGGTCACAAAAGGGCCTTCTCAAGTGGCTCCCAGCTCATGTTCTTAATCTTGTTTCCCTTCTTTTCCTATCTACAGAGACTTGTAAAGCCTTCAGGNAATTATTTATCACAAGAAAAATTATATTTAAATCTCTATCTTATCAAAGGAATTACTAGAGTTTTTCACACATAATAAACAAGTATGCACTAAAATGCAAATTTTGAGTATATTTCATTAAAATACCATGAATCCACATTAAAGATTATAAGATTAACCATATATAACATATATCCAGTATCTATTCTGCTGATGAATTCCAATATGCAAAAGAAACAAGAAAATGTAAAGCAAATATCCCCAAAATTATTTGTTATACCTTATAATGTATCTGTTGTACACTAAAAACATATTTTTTTACTTGAATTTTTAAAAATATAAAAGCAAGGACTTAAAACTTTTTAGTTTACTCAAGGGAAAAAAAGATGTAGGAAGAGTATATCCCTAAAGATAAATTTTAGTTACGGGGAAGAGTAGAAAGAGGAATGAATTACAGGAAGTTTTCCCTCTCTACTACACATTGAGTCACTTTAACTTTTTATGATGATCATGTATTATAGCTCTATTTTTAAAAAATTAAGATTGAAGGAAGACAAAATTTCTAAGGAAATACACTCATTATTGAGATACCACTTTAGGTGAAATTCAAAAGGAAGGGTCGGCAAGCCGCAGACAGTCCTCACTAGTTAATAGGACAAGCTCATCTGAGCCCAGAAGGCTTCCACACTTGCCTTCCTTCCTGCTGGGAATGCTGCTCCCAGGTCTTCGCTCTTCTTGCTTACTTCATTCTCCCATGTATCCTGTTTGAGGATACCCTTCCCTGATCATCCTATCTAAAATTGATCCACATTATTGCCAGCCCCACTACTGCCCACATCCTGATTTGTTTTTCCTCACAGCACTTAGGATTAGCTCACATCCTATTGTGAGTTGGTTTATTTCACATTGTTTGGCTTCCAAAAGGAATATAAGATTTATGACAGCAGGCACTGTATCTTATTCNCACTACTGCCCACATCCTGATTTGTTTTTCCTCACAGCACTTAGGATTAGCTCACATCCTATTGTGAGTTGGTTTATTTCACATTGTTTGGCTTCCAAAAGGAATATAAGATTTATGACAGCAGGCACTGTATCTTATTCACTGTTCTATTTCCCACATATATACTAGCTACTTTCACTCAGGCATTCAAAAAATACTCACTGAAGAGAGGAATGATTCTCCTAGAAGTTAACAGATACTTGCAAAATATCTCTGCACATGGAAACAGATATATAAGACCCTATAAAATAATGTGCATTTCAGAATTTCAAATTACAAAATAATTAAGGAAAGATATTTTAAACTTCCTGCTAGTGCTTTAGGATTATAATTATTGTCCTAATGGCCAAATACTTTTAGTAAATAATCATGTTAAAGATGGTTAAAATTTGGCTTGATTAATAAAACAACAAGGAGCATATATTTGAAGTTTGAGATTGTCTTAAAACACAAAATTGCCATATGGTGCTAGAAGGTACTATATTAAAAACAGTACTAATATTAAAAGCCTTCCAAAAAGACATTACCTCAAATTTAAGCATCTCCATTAGAAAGCAGAAAAAATAAAATAAAATGATGGATGAAACATGGAAAACAAAACTGACAAAGTACACACTGAACATACAATAAAAAGTACAGACACACCTCTAAATCTAACCTCTTAGACTAGCAAATCTTTAAAAGACATATAAATGCTCTCTTTAATAATCCTGAATGAATGTAATATTTATTCCATCTCTTTATAACCTTTTTAAAAATTAGGATTCAAATGAAGATATTTGGAATATAAATAAAACTCATCAAAAATCATTTCCATTAAAGACAACACCAAATATAAGTTAGTTACAGCTCTGACATTTTCAATAATGCAGATTTATAGGAATAATACTTTTATTAACCTTAATTTCTGATCTAAAGAAAAGTTAATTATTTAAAAATACTTTTAAATGCTTTAGAATGAGTTATTTTTCCATATGCTTTTAAAAACAGATTTTTTAAATGACAACGAATTCATAGGTTATATTTTTAATGAAAGGAATGGAACATACTTAACAATGTATATCAGATTATGTATCTTGAACCTAGACTAGAAATACAAATCACTGCATTTTTAGCTTCTTTAATTCCTTTTACTGTTTTATTTCTGATGTCAATGTTTAGGTTCAGAAAAGCAGTAATACATAAAATATTTTTTCCTTAGTTGTTTAGGTTGTATAATTCACTAACACACATAACCGAGAATAAACAAAACTGAATTTTAATAAAATACACATCATATAGTAAGGAGTAAGTAGAAGCTAAAAATACAGTAAAAAACAAATGAGATGGAATATTTAGACAGTCATTTTTTCATATGGAAATGGTATGGGACACAACTCAAAAGTATTTTAAGTTATACTCAATACAAATATACAATATGTAAAAATGTAAAAAGTAATAACAGTAAGTATTAGGTTATGACTAATAAAACAAATTTACTTCTAACACAATCACTAGACCACCAAAAATGGAAAACAACATGATACAGAAAGACCTGAGCTTCAAGACAGATTTGAGTTCTAATCCTAACTTCGTTACATTAGGTGCATGAACTTGAACAAGTTATTTAATCTCATTGAAGCCCAGATTCCTTAAATATAAAACAAACTTAATACTTAACTTACAGGGTTAAAAGAAATTTCTAACCTAGAATTTGAATGGGATTTTTTTCCCATGAAACTTCTTTGATTCAGCCTCTCCTAGATTACACATTAGGAAATTTGTATTGGCTTTGATAAGTTCATGAACTCCCTAAAATTATTTGAAAATTTGTGGGACTTTCATTACTGGGCTACAAAGATCATGTCTGGGAAATCTGCACCTGAAGTTCATCAACTTAAAAGTCTGAAATGTTAACCATTACAAAGACTCACACACCTACGTGTGTTGTAACATAAACTTTCACCAATCCTCCACGGCTAAGACACAGGAGAAAGTAATAAAAGGAAGACATGGATTATCTATAATATTTGTACTCCATAGTTCATTAATAATTATGAATAGTGGCTTTTAGATAATCAGCTGAAAAAATCTGAGATACAAGTTGAAATGTCACTATAACTTAGCTTTTTAAACCAACAACATGAAAAACACAGGTCTATATCATATAAGGGAGCTTAAGAACTATACACAGTAGTAGTTACAATAAAAATACCTATGATACAGTAAGAAACACAAATGCTAGCATTTTTAAGCAAATATATTTACTACATATCCTAGAACTTGTCATATGCTGACAATTATATAAGGGATTGACAGACAAAAAGTCATGTAAAAATAGAACTGAGAATGTTTATCCTAGAAGAGAAGAAAATTCCGAGTAAATATGAAGAGTCGTCAAATATTTCATTGGAAAAGAACAATTTATTCTGTGTCTGGAACCAGTACATGTAAATTATAGGGAAACAAATGCCAACTCAATGGAATGGCTGACTTAGGAAGAAATATATAACCCCTACAACACACAGCAAGAGTTGCAGATCACTTATAAAGGGAATTCCTGGATGGAGGGTTAGACTAGAAGATTTTTAAGACTTCCTTCAACCACATAACTTAATAATTGATAAATGAAAACCAAGTCTAATAGATAGTAAGTCTCAAATATTTTTTCTAAGCAACATAAGTAATACAAATGAAAACGAAGTCATACTTCCTTTACCCCTACCAAATTGAAATAAATTACTACTTATTAACCTGGAGCAAATTTAAATATACTTTTTCTACAGTATACATTATTTATTAACAGAGTAATACTCCTTTATGCAAACATTCTTCTCTAAATGTCCAACTTCATAAAGCAAAGATAAAATACTATCAGCCCACATTGACTATATACAGATATTATTGACAGCAAATGAAAGAAAGGCAAGCAGTGTTTGAGTCACTCAGAAAAATGCTGGCTTCACTCAACAATGCACATTAAACAAGTTAACATCATTCTTATTTAAGTACACTAAACTTCATTACCTCTGAGTTAGTATATTCTGTTTGTAACTTTTTGCACTCATCTTTGAGTTTTTCAGATTCTCTCTCACGTTCCAAGGTCATGTTATCCATTAGTGTTTGAACTTGGACCAGTTCTTTCTTTAACACAGCAACATCTTCTATTCCAGGTCTCTGAAGCTGTGAAGCAACATATTTTAATTAAAAAAAAGAAAAAACACAGTAAAACTATTTAGTGACCACATATTTTTAAATAACACATATTTTTAAAATAGCTTAACTACTAAGAAATAAAAACAATCTTTTAACACCAACTACTAGATTCCAAACATTGAACACAGATGTTTTCCCCCAACAATCTTTATCCTTTTTTCATAGAGCTAAATGAGAGCTTTCTCTCATATTTAACAGTGTTACCATGCAAGGTACAAAATAGCAAATACACAATTATCCTTAGTGCTTTAATTGCTTTCCTTTCCTTCACAAACTACACACGCTTATAATAACAATCACTTGTTAATGCTAAATCCCTCCATTTTTTTATCCTATGAAACTGGAAATAAAATGAAGGAGCAGATAAGCATAATTAAGGGTTTGTTGCAGATTGAATCTAATTGATTCACATACTCATATGTTTACTGAGTGGTAAATAAAGGACAGAAAGGAAGCAAGGACAGATCCAAGATTGTTAAGCCTGGGGAGAGGGTTAAAAACATATGGTATCAATGACAGAAATATGATGACTTGATACTATACTTGTTGAATTTGAAATGAAAGCTGGAAATGCAATTAGGAGTGTCCTTGCTGTTGTCCAGTCTCTAAGTTGTGTTCAACTCTTTATGACCCCATGGCAGCAGCCCGCCAGGTTTCCCTGTCCTTCACTATTTCTCAGAGTTTGCTCAGATTCATATCCAGTGAGTCGGTAATGCTACCTAACCAACTCACCCTCTGCTGCCCTCTTCTCCTTTTAAAGTGTCCTAGATGGATTTACCGGGGAAGGCAATAGCACCCCACTCCAGGACTCTTGCCTGGAAAATCCCATGGACAGAAGAGCCTGGTTGGCTGCAGTCCATGGGGTCACGACTGAGCGACTTCCCTTTCACTTTTCACTTTCATGCATTGGAGAAGGAAATGGCAACCTACTCCAGTGTTCTTGCCTGGAGAATCCCAGGGGCGGCAGAGCCTGGTGAGCTGCCGTCTGTGGGGTCGCACAGAGTCGGACACGACTGAAGCGACTTAGCAGCAGATGGATTTACAAAACTAAAGTTTAAGGAATGGTAAGATCAGAGAGGCAGATATGGAAACTACCAAAAATGACAGGTGACATTAAAACAAAAACAATAAAAATGTTCATGCCATAAATAATGTATCATAAAATTCCATTCTTATTTTTTAAAAATCATAGTGTACACACACACATACATATATATGTAGGTGGTAAAACTACAGGGAATTTTTATTTCCTCCATTCTATTCAAACTATACTTTTAAAAATGTTTCATCAGCATCTGTACTTCATTTATCAATTTCAAGTAAGGTACATCATAAGAAGTGGTTTCTAACTTACCAGTTCAGTCTTTAGATCTTGAATCATAGCTGCTGCTCTGTTTAATTCTTCTGTTAGATGTGTCACTTGCTGTTCAGCAGCTTCTCTAAGACTCCTTTCTTCATCATATTTTGACTTTATATCTAATTAAGAACAGTTACATAGATGACATAACATTAACTCTAGAGAAGATAAGTTATACATTCTTGTATATCCAGTGCCTATCTAAATACCATTCTAATTCAAATTCACATTCCTTTGATGAGCATAAATGTACACAATAAAATTATATTTCTGATGATATTCAATGATAAACTTAAATGATCAAATGTCTTTGTCTACATAAAATCCACTCAATTACTAAATTAGCATTTTAATGTATACTCAATCACATATAATATTTTTACCTAAAAGCATGTATGTAGTTGAAAAAAATTACATGCAACTGCTAGCATAACCAAATGTTAAATCTATACCATATTATTTAACTTTTTCAAAATGTTACTTGTCAATCTTTAACCATACCTCAAAAGAAAATTCAACTTTTCTAAAATTCAAGAAGAATTTTACAGGGAAAATCAGTTCTTCAAAGGGAGGAGGTGGGAGAACAAATAAAATAACTTACACAGCAACTCTGTTATCATTAAATGCCAGCAATCACCATGATAGTCTATAACAAATGCTTTATCACACTAAAATACACTGTTTATCTATAGAATATACAATGGCAAAAAGGTAATGAGACTGATTGATTGGATAAGGATAATTCTGATTTAATTTACCTGCAATTTCAGTGGCAAGTTGGGCTGCTTTCTGTTCAAACAAATCTTTCATTTGTTTAATATTAAAATTTTCTGTTTGGGCTTCTTCTAATTGTTGTTCCAAAGACTGTAGTTCTACAGAAAAGTAGTTATTCAAATACAATGTGAATTACATTTCCTAAACTGTTATTACTTATAATCACTGTAGGAGTTAAAGACAATCGACATGATCTACTAGCCAATTACAAGTAGAATATCTTCACATTTTAAGAATTAATCATATCTCAAAAAAAAAATTAATCACAGCCAACACATTTTAAGGCCCAAATCAAAGTTTACGAACATGTAAAACAAATGAAAGGAATATTTAGCAATCATACCTAAAATATTTATAAATATTTATTTAAAGATTATTCTAATTTCACATTTCACAATTATTTTTCTGTATCTGTCAACTGACCAAAAATATATATATTTTGTGCCTCTGATGAAATGTTCTGAAATTAGAAATGTTTTAAGAATAATCAAGGTCTTAAATAAAATAATCAAAATATGCAGTCAATTCTTACTACTTCATTCTCATAAACTTCAAAGAGACATTAAATATAACAGCTAATCTCAAAATATAATTTTTATTATTCATTGAGCATTCCTCCAGTTAAAGTCTATTCAGTTTAGTTCAGTCCAGTCACTCAGTCGTGTCTGACTCTTTTCAACCCCATGAATTGCAGCACACCAGGCCTCCCTGTCCATCACCAACTCCCGGAGTTCACTCAAACTCACATCCATCGAGTCAGTGATGTCATCCAACCATCTCTTCCTCTGTCATCCCCTTTTCCTTCTACTCCCAGTTCCTCCCAACAAGAGAGTCTTTTCCAATGAGTCACCTCTTCCCATGAGGTGGTCAAAGTACTGGAGTTTCAGCTTTAGTATCATTCCTTCCAAAGAAATCCCAGGGCTGATCTCCTTCAGAATGGACTGGCTGGATCCCCTTGCAGTCCAAGGGACTCTCAAGAGTCTTCTCCAACACCACAGTTCAAAAGCACCAATTCTTCAGCGCTCAGCCTTCTTCACAGTCCAGCTCTCACATCCATACATGACCACTGGAAAAACCATAGCCTTGACTAGACGGACCTTTGTTGGCAAAGTAATGTCTCTGCTTTTCAATATGCTATCTAGGTTGGTCGTAACTTTGCTTCCAAGGAGTAAGCGTCTTTTAATTTCATAGCTGCAGTCACCATCTGCAGTGATTTTGGAGCCCAAAAAAATAAAGTCTGACACTGTTTCCACTGTTTCTCTATGTATTTCCCATGAAGTGACAGGACCAGATTACAAAGATGCTAATCTCATTTTTTAATTTCAAGAGGAAACAAAGTACATCACTATTTAATATAGATCTAAACTTTCATTAACCACCATATTAACGTAATACTTCAAAAGTATGTAACTTCAGAATATAATGAACTATAATAAGATTAAGATTTCAATAACTGATTAAATTATAAAGTTCACAGGTAATAAACACTCTCAACCTAGAATATGACTGTTAACTTCACTGTTTCAGTGCCATGAAGTAAAACCATAAAACAAAATCCATGTAGCAGGCATCAGAGGAAAAGAAAAAAGTAAAAAAAGGGATAAGAAAGAAGGAAAATGAAAAAATAAAACTTTAAGTTACCTGCTGATGAATCAGCCACTAATCCATCAGGTTTGGACTCCTCAATGAAAACAAAAAACATAAATAAACGTATTAAAAGGAAAAAACTATATTATTACAATTGTCAACATGAAAAACAATCTCTGAAATAAGATTCTGTCAGGTAAGTGGCAAGATTTCTATGAAAATCAAATCTGGGCCTGCTCACATCCTTCTAGATCTCTAAGATACCACAAGGCTGTCTGGCATAATGATTTAACTGTAGCTCACTGCCTCTAAGAATTTGTC
Source organism: Neotragus pygmaeus (assembly GCA_006410875.1). Classification (NCBI taxonomy): domain Eukaryota; kingdom Metazoa; phylum Chordata; class Mammalia; order Artiodactyla; family Bovidae; genus Neotragus; species Neotragus pygmaeus. The sequence continues at coordinate 1,833,149 of SJYV01023749.1, forward strand.
AACATATTAAATTTTCATGAACTTTGCCAAGATGGCATCTTAAATTCCATAAATTCAGTAATAACATAAGTTAATATAATGGAATGGGTTGCCATGCCCTCCTACTGGGATCTTACCAACCCACGTCTCTTATGTCTCCTGCATTGGCAGGTAGGTTCTTTACCACTGGAGCCATCTGGGAAGTCCCTATTATAAAGTTAAAATAGTCATCTCAAATGTAGTAAACAACTTCCTGTGTTTTCAAGTACAGAAAATAATATTAATGCAGCACATGTTTGACTGTTAACGGCATCTACCTAAAACATAAGTAAGTGAACTCTAAGTATTTTAGATTACTAAAACACTCTTTAATGCATCCTCAATTATAGAAGCTGAGTACTAATAAGACTGGTATCTTGTTATCCATTTATTTTTCTTTTCTAGTCCAAATGACAACTTTTGGGAAAAAGACAAAAAGGCAAAAACAACTGGGAGTCATGTGCTATCTTAATGTGCTAAGATAATGTGCAGAGGGATCACTAATTATTTTATAAAAGTATTAAAGCTATTGTTAAAGGATGTCATTTTTATTCACAAAAATGAAAACTATATATATATTTGGTAAAACCATCATTCTATGATTTTTATGTATATTCATATTNGGTGTATATGAGCTCCCAATCCACACATTTTAACATTTGATACACATTAACACACACATTTGATACACAAAACGCCCTTCAGAAAGCTTGTAACAATCTATATTGTCCAGAAGAGGCACCTGTTTCCCGACATGATTGCAAATTCTCCTGGCAAGAAGTCTCCTGCTGCTCTTGTTGTATTTTTATTTGCATTTCTTTGATTATGAGCGAGGCTAGACACCTGTTCCTATTGAATCAGTGATTTGCATTTTTATTGCTTATATCCTTGGTTTCCTTATTGACTTCTAAAGGCCGTCTGCCTCTCACAGTGTTAACTCACTGTCTCTCATGTTTCATCTTGACTATTTTGGCCGCGTGCAAGTTAAACATTTTTAAATCCTCAAATGTACCCGCCGTTTTCTCCAGAAGAAGGATGTGTTTAGTTTCCTACTGCTGATGTAACAAAACACCACAAAACTAGTGGCTTAAAACTGCACAACCTAATATACAGTATTTGTTTTTCTCTTTCTGACTTATTTCACTCTGTATGACAGATGCTAGGTCCATCCACAGCTCTACAAATGACTCCGTTTTGTTTCTTCTTATGTCTGAGTTAATATTCCTTGGTATTTATCCTTGGTATCTATGCAGATGAACCTGTTTGCAGGGCGAAAATAGAGACGCAGGTGTAGGGACACAGTGGGGCGGGGAGGAGAGGGTGGGGCAAATTGAGAGAGTAGCGTTGACATACACTACCGTGTGTGAAACAGACAGCTAGTAGGAACCTGCTGTATAGCACACGGAGCTCAGCTTGGTGCTTTATGATGACCTAGATGGGTGAGGTAGAGGGGTGGCAGGGAGCTCCAAGAGGGAGGGGATATATGTCTACATATGGTTGATCCACTCTGTTGTAAGGCAGAAACTGTTTAATAATACAACACTGTAAAGCAATCATTCTTCAATAAAAAAAAATAGACAAATGAAACACACACACATTTTATCATCTTACAGCTCTAATATTGATCCCCTTAGACTGAAATCAAGATGCCAACAGGTCTGCATTCCTTCTGGAGGCTCCGGGAGAGCTGTTTCCTTGCAGCTTCTAGAGACCCTGGCATTCTTTGGCTCATCGCTCCCTTCTGCTTCCAGAACTAGCAGCACGGTCTCTCTTTGACCTCGGCTTCCGTCGTCACGACTCCTCTGTCTCTGCCCCTTCTCCTTCCCTCTTATAAGGACCCTGGGGATCATACCAGGTCCTTACAGAACATCTAGGATAACCTCCCCATCTCAAGAATTTTAACTTAACCCCACTTGCAAAGGACTTGCCTGATAGCTCAGGTGGTAAAGAACCCGCCTGCAATGCGGGAGACCAGGTTTCAATCCCTGGGTTGGGAAGATCCCCTGGAGGAGGAAATAGCAACCCACTCTAGTATTCTTGCCTGGAGAATCCCATGGACAGAGGAGCTGGATGGACTGCAGTCCATGGGGTCACAAAGAGTCAGACACGGCTGAGTGACTGGGCACACACCACCTGGGAAGGCCCCTTCCCCTGTGAAATAACATTCCCAGATTCTGGGGATTGGAATATGATCTCTTTGGGGGAGGGGGCACTGTCTTGTCTACCACAAAGGGTAGTTTACGAAGCTAGTAAGTCAGTAGGGCTACTGAAACACTCAGGGAGGGTGAGAGGTTGGTGACTTGACATCCATCATTCCAGGATGAGCAGACTTCTCTAAGCCGCGAGATTTCTGTGCCCAGACCTTTCATTCTGATTAGTGTAATGGGTCACAGAGGCAGATACATGCACCTTGTCCCTCCTCCACAGAGGAGCCTCCTCAGCTGTGCCTCAGGGCTAGGATGCAGGATGTCAGCCTGCTTCCCTAGGAACCGTGGTCCTCCCACTTGCATGGAACATGGCCCCTTCTTTTGCGGCCAAACGTGAATGCTGGATAATTGAGCGTGTATCGCCTGCCGTGTGTCCCAAGCGCACTGAAAAGAAACAGAAGACCAGTAATCCTACATTTGTGTAGAAGCCCATCAAACTAGCCAGTTTGCCAAACACAAAACATCTGCTGTGTGCTGACAGTGTGGTCCTGGAGCGACCGTGGGCACCAGGCTCCTCGCATCTCTCAATGAATCTTAACCACGCAGCATCCTCCTGTAGGGCATTCTGGCTACACCTGGGGGGAGGAGATGCTGCTTCTCATTCTGTGTTTTTGACATCACTACACAGACACCCTGGGAACAGGACTAGGCAAAGCTTTGGTCCTCACTGCCTGCAGTTCTAGTTAAACATGGATGGAAAGGCCTGTTTGAACTTCCTGTGTTTAGTTTTATGACTTTTCCTGAGAAAACTGCTGTGATTCAGTGCCTCCAGCTGGTTTGTGTCTTTCCATTTCTTTCTCCTGGGCCTGCCCACTTCCCTCCCTGCAGATCGCTGGGCTGAGGCCTTTGAGAGCAGAGCCAGCTTTGGTGGGGGAGGAGTGAGTGGCAGGTGTTTGCCCAGCTCAGATAAAACCCTGGGTTATCATCTTATTCCCTCCCTTCAGGCCTGGCATACTGTCTTCCAGGATCTGAGTCCATGGGTCCTGGTGGATTTCGTGGTGTTGATGGAAATTCTGGGACTTGGCTGGACACATCTACATATTGGCCCGTTACTGGCATGACTTGTTCACAACTCAAGTCACCATGCAGTCACATCACACACATATGTTCTTTTCAATTGATCACCCCTTTACCTGACTCTGTGTTCCCAATGCCCAGATTTATTCTCCTGTTATTTCTCATTCATTCTCATGCTCTTTCCCAAAAGGTTGGGTCTTAGCAAACACCAGCCTTCCACCCTTAATTCAGTCCTTGTCTTCCATCAGGTCATTGGCTTCAAGGGCTTCAGCCCAGACATCCCCTCCATCAAGGCAGGGATGCTTCTAGGCCACATTTCCTTTCTCTGCCACTGACCTTGACTGAAGCACCTAGGTCTACCACACAGAGCTCTGAGATTTTGCTGCTCACGATGTGGGTGCCAGCTCCCTGTGTGCCCAGAGACCTCAGGCTCCTTAGGCAAAGTGACCTGCCTTCCTTCCAGGGACCAGCTCTGTGTGCCAAACAGTGGGATTGCGTTTGTGCATGTGTGCTAAGTCCCTTCAGTCATGTCCAACTCTGTGAGACCCCATGGACTGTAGCCCGCCAGGCTCCTCTGTCCATGAGAGTCTCCAGGCAAGAGTACTGGAGTGGGTTGCCATGCCTTCTTCCAGGGGATCTTCCAGACCCAGGGATCAAACCCAGATCTCTTATATCTCTCCTGCATTGGCAGGTGGGTTCTTTACCAATGGTGCCACCTGGGAAGTCCCATGGCTTTTGCTACTACTCAGAAATCTACAAGATATTGTCATCCCCCACCTCCCACATCCGGGGTGTTGACCTGCTGTTCAAGTGACTCCTCTGTGAAAGGCCACATGGGCAGGACGCCTTTGAGATCATCCCGGCTGGCCTCTTTCCTGGTGCAGATTCTAACAGCCCCATCCCTGCCACTGCCCTTTTTGGGCTATGCCATGGCATGTGGGATCTTGGTTCCCTGACCAGGGATCAAACCTGTGCCCGGTGCATTGGCAGTGTGGATGGAATCTTAACCACTGGATCACCAGGGAAGCCCCATGATTCATACCCCCTTGACCCTCAGAGAGAAGAGGTGATGTTTCCATCCAGATGCAGCCCTGAGCCCTTCAGACACAGCCACAAGAGCTTAGCCCAAGGAATCAGCACAACCTCACAAGCTCTCACCTGCAGGGGTCTTATCAGCTCCATTCCTGCCCCTGCCACTGGGCTGCTGCTCCCAGGCTGGCTGGAGCTGCCCTCCTGCCTGGGGTCCTGATCAATTTCATGAGTTCTCTTCAAAGACAGTCTCATAAATCCACCCTTTATTGTTCCACTTTGGACAGAGGAGCCTGGCAAGCTACAGGTCATGGGGTCGCAAACGTTCTGACACGACTGAGTGACTAACGCTCTTGTAATTCCATTTAGACCCTCCCCATGGAGGAATCATCTAACGGATTTTGACACTGAAAGTTCAGCTTTGTGGTAGGTTTCACAACTCAGCTGTTTTCCTGGAAATATATCTGATGCCTCAGCTGAAGCTTCCAGCCATCATCCTGCGACTTTTATGATGACCGATGGCAGCCAGGTAGCTTATGAGGAATATGTGGAAGTTCCAACTACAGATCCCTCTGTCTTCCTCCAGGGAGGCAGCACAGGGCACTGACCCTGCAGCTCTGGTAAAGCTTGGTGGATTTTCACCCGTGAAAGGCGGGTTACCTTCCCAAGGCGGTTATGTTTGTTGGAGAGATCCCGAGACTGTCCCCATACCCACTTCATTAGTCTGATCACTCTCCTCCCCAATTAAATAAAATTGTCATTAACACTCATTTCTGAAATTCTTGATGAGTCTGTGCTTCCTCCCCTGGTGGCTCAGTGGTAAAGAGGCTGCTGGTAATGCAGGAGATGAGGCTTCAGTCCCTGGGTCGGGAGGATCCCCTGGAGAAGGAAATGACAACCCACTCCAGTATTCTTGCCTGGGGAATTCAGTGGACAGAAGAACCTAGTGGGCTACAGTCCATGAGGCTGAAAGAGTCAGACAGGACTTAGCGACTAAGCCACCGCCTGTGGTTTGTGCAGCGAAACGTGGTGAGATTTGCCTGCATTTATCACTCAGCCTTGCAGGAGCCGAGCTGGCCATGCTGTTTTCTGTTTTGTTCGAGAGCCGGCATTTGGGTGGGTCCCCTCTGAGCTCATCCAGATGGGGTTGGGATGTGGTTTGGAGCAGCAGTGGCAGGGGTTGGGGGTGGTGGTGGTGGGGAGGAGTCTGAGGAAGCAGAGGTTTCCAGAGCTGGCCATGTCCTCGGCTGCCTTCGTGTCGGGTGGGAGTCTTGCAGGCTGGCAATGCGGACATCCTTCGTTCATTCAGCAAACACTGACTTAGAGCCACGCCTGTGCTCTGTTCCTCTGTGGGCTCTGGGGGGCACAGATGAGCAGCACAGACTTGCCTGCTTGTGGTGTTCTCCTTCCCACTGGCGGGGGTGTGTGTGCGGTATTGGGTTATTGATCTTTTCTCTTTCGAGGTTAGCCTGGATACATGGAATTCTTATGTGTGGTTGGGCTGACCCGGAAGTGCGTGCCCTGATGAGGGGTCTAGACAGGCACTTCTTTGATGTGAAAGGGAGTGAGCACTCCTTTTCTCTAGCTAACAGGACTTGGGGTGATGGGGGCTTGGGGCTGCCACTCTGCCTGCCATGGGGAGCACAGACTATGGGTGGGGGTGATCATAGAAGGGAAGGGATGTGAACCTAGCCAGGGGCTGGCCCAGCTGCATGATGCCCGGTGGTGTTTCCACGATTGCCGCATCTGCTTGGTCAAGGGTGTGTGTAGGGGTGACAGCTGAGTCAGGCTGGGGCCTCAGTGAAGTTGGTGAGGGCTGGGGACACACACGGAGTCCCCCAGTGCTGAAGAAAGTTCTGGGTGTGTTGATGACCTGGGGCATCCCCACCTGCAGTGTAGGAGATGCAGGAAACACAAGTTCCATCCCTGGGTTGGGAAGATCTCCTGGAGGGGGACATGGCAACCTGCTCCGCTATTCTTGCCTGGAGAATCCCATGGACAGAGGAGCCTGGTGGGCTATGATCCGTGGGGTCACAAAGAGTCAGACATGACTGAGGCACTAAGCGTGTACTTGCCAGGACAGAGCCTGCCCTCTGCTGGCCCCACCACAGGGACGGCTCTGAACAGGAGCAAACAAGACCAGCCTACTGGCTGGGTTCCCAGCTTGTGTCCCAAATCCATTCATGTCTGGTCTCCACAGTCCTTGCCCAAGACTGTCATCTCCCCTTCAACTGCATGATTATCTACCCACTGCCAGACTTGTCCCTTCTACACACAGCATCCAGAGGAATACACTCAGTCCTCCATACCAATCTTAGATCAAGAATATTAGAAAAGCAAATTCCAGTAAGTTCCCAAAGGCAAAACTTGAGCATATTGTGTGCTGGCAACTGTTTGCATAGCATTTATATGGAATTTGCAATGAATTATGCAGTGTTTACATTGTATTAGGTGTTCTAATGGGCTTCCCTGGTGGCTCAGTGGTAAAGAACACACCTGGCAATGCAGGAGATGCAGCTTCAGTCCCTGGGTCGGGAAGATCCCCTGGAGAAGGGGATGGCAACCCACTCCAGTAATCTTGCCTGGGAAATCCCATGGACAGAGGAGCCTGGTAGGTTACAGTCCATGGGGTTGCAAAAGAGTTGGTTATGACTTGGCAACTAAACGACAACAAGAACAGATGTTTTAAGTGTTCTAGAGATGATCTGAAGTGTGTTGGAGTGTGTATATAGCTTACGTGCAAGTATTACATCATTTTAAATAAGTGACTCAAGCAGATTTTGGCGTTTGAAGGGCGTGCATGAGCCAGTCCCCTGCCGATACTGAGGGACTACTGTCTTTGAGGTGTCCATTGCATCATGTGACTTCTGTGCTTAAAACCTTTCCCCACCTTCTTTGCATTTTGAATAAGATCTAAGTCTGCAGATTCTTGTCTTTTCTCTCAGCCTTATTCTGTGCCAGCCTCCTGCCCCCTCTCTGCCTTAGCCACAGGGCCTTGGCACGTGCTACATCTGCCCACAGCTTAGATCAGCTGTGTTGTCATGCTGTGAGAGGCCTTCCTTCCCCGACCCACCTGGACCAGGTGGCAGTCACTGCTGTGGCCCGTTCCCTGGCGGCAGTCACTCATCATGCAATCATTTGGTGAATGCTTGTCTTTCCCCCTAAATTGTATTCTTATGCATTTTTCCTTGTCATGCTGTGTGCAGCACGTGGTGCCATCGTAGGATCTCTTGATGACAAGGACACTCAGCTTGGAAAAGTGGGATGATCTGCTCCTGGCGATCCAGCTGGGAAGTGCTACGGGGACTGAATCCAGGTCTGTGGCCACCCAAGTGCTGCCTTGAAATGCAGCCTGGATTCACTGCGATTCTCTGTGATTCTCTGTAAACTTCAGTCAATATCTTTGAACTTGGTCCGTGTTTTATGCCGTGAACAAGACAAATACGCCACTCAAGACTTAGCTTTTCTACATTAAGTTGTTGCTGTGATGTTAATAGCTGGACCCAAAACATGATGTTTAGTTGTTTAAAGATCTGAAAATAGAAACACTGCAATGGTCCATCACTTAGTTGGAGCGATACTGTTATTATTTTTTTCTAAAGGAACTCATATTATAGTAATGTAAATGGAAGTCAAAAAAAAGGAAGAAAACTTTTCCTATATATGGACATAGTAATACCTTACACACATGCATGCATTTTATATTGCGGGAATTACAATGTAGAGAAGTTTTTGTGCTCTCAGTTAATTATTTCCATTATATTNTAATGGAAGTCAAAATAAAGGAAGAAAACTTTTCCTATATATGGACATAGTAATACCTTACACACATGCATGCATTTTATATTGTGGGAATTACAATGTAGAGAAGTTTTTGTGCTCTCAGTTAATTATTTCTATTATATTTATAAAAGGCAAGATGATTGCTTGGAGATTCATTCACATCAAAACCAATAGAGAGAAAAATCATGACACTACTAAGTGCTCTTAATCTCCTTCTTGTTTATCTACTCTAAAAAAAATAAATAAATAAGCAAAGCTTTGAAAACAAATCCATGTCAGGGAAGCATGAAGCTGCTCCTGTCTTCTGCCGGCCCACGTGGGTGCTTGTTTGCACCATCTGTACACATGTTCCCACCGCTACCGGGGGCTCCGTGACCCAGCACCTGGGCCGACCCCACCTCCCTGCCAATTGAGACCCAGCTCAGCCCAGGCAGCATCTTTGCTGTTTTATTTGGTATCTCAGAGTGAGGGTTGTGTCTGTTGGAGACTGTATGTATTTTCCAACCTAAACTTGACAAATCTAGTTTTTCAAGCAAATCGGGAATTTTTAATGAGAAATTTTCCAAAATTTTGGAACACTGTTCAGGCCGTGTAAAATGCGCCTGGAGCAGGGATGGGCCAGCTGCAGGGCTGCACTTCCCACATGTTGCTCACAGATAGTTTGCTCTGGGACAGTGGAAACACAGCCAGGAGAGGGGCTCTCCGGTGAAGATGGGGGGAAGGGACTCAGTGGGCTCAGACCTTGGTGGGGCATGGATAAGGAACTCCAGAGCAGGCGAGGAGGGGTCGGGCTCTGCAGCAGCGGGGACTCCTTTCTGTCCTGAGGGGATTACGGATGCTCTGGTGACACCAAGTCAGATGGAGGTGGAAGGGGAGCTGGTCAGCTCAGGGTCCCTCCAGGGGTGAGCCTGGTTTCCCAGGAGGATGGACATCGCCTCTGTGTAGCCCCTGTCTGCCCACCACCCTCCACTGTGATCGTGACACCACCAGCGGTAGTGGCTCCCGAGCCCTCCCCTGAGCTGGGGTCTGCTGGAGCTCCTCCCAGAGGGAGGATCCCACCCCACTGTCTTCCTGAGAGCACACCCTCCTCCTCCCCTGCTGAGGCCAGACAGCCAGGGGATCGGTACTGGGATCCTGGGCAAATGTGATGAACTAATGCTCCCCAGGGCCAGCCCCAGAGTGGTCCAGTGGTGAGACACATGGAAACTCACCGCTGTCCCCCACCCTGAGACCTGCCCCTGCCTGGTTAGAGTCAGAGGTAATGGAGGGGCCACCTTCCTCTAACTCTGTGGCAAGAGCAGTGGCCCCGGCAGCCATGCCTGGGACTGACCCTTGACCTTGGAGTCAGGAGAAAACTGGGCATGACTAGGAACCCCCCTATCCCACTGATGGGGCAGCAGCAGTGGAGTCAGGAGAAAGCTGGGCATGACTAGGAACCCCCCATCCCTGATGGGGCAGCAGCAGTGGGGCACACATCCTTTCTCCTTGCCCTGTAGATTTCCCCAGAGAAGCTGCTTTTGCATAAAACCTGATTTTTCACTATGCGCATGCATGCATGCTAAGTCACTTCAGTTGTGTTTGACTCTTTGCAACCCTATGGACTGTAGCCCACCAGGCTCCTCTGTTCATGGGATTCTCCAGGCAAGAATGCTGGAGTGGGTTGCCATTTCCTTCTCCAGGGGATCTTCCCCTTCACTGTGTACAGNGCGCATGCATGCATGCTAAGTCACTTCAGTTGTGTTTGACTCTTTGCAACCCTATGGACTGTAGCCCACCAGGCTCCTCTGTTCATGGGATTCTCCAGGCAAGAATGCTGGAGTGGGTTGCCATTTCCTTCTCCAGGGGATCTTCCCCTTCACTGTGTACAGCACCCGAAGAAGAACAGCTGCAGGCTGAGCATGCAGGGGAGGGGTGGATGCACCTCTGGGCCCTCATATGGGGGAGGGGCAGGGAGCATCCCAGTCCTCGGTGGGGGAGGAGGAGCCACTGACCTGTTAGGGACCTTGAGACAAAATTCATAAGGATGCACATGTGAGGGAGAGGCCTATGTCTGGGGCTGGACAGAACAGGTTCCCCTAGGGGAGCCCCAAAGAGAGGCTGCTGGCTGATCCGGGGATCCACTGCCTTATTCACAAAGACAGTGGGTGCAGGCGGGGGCGGTCAGTGGAGGGTTCAGCTCTTCTGGGGCCTCATCTAAGCTCCCATCCCAGCAGGCTCCTCACAGCGAACACAACTGCTCTGGTCTCCAGGACCAGGGACGTGGGGAGGGGGTGGGAGTTCCCCACGGGTTCCCTGGTTGGGACTGCATGGGCGTCCCCTGGGAGGATCGTGACTAGCGCTGCTCAGGGCCCACAGACGCCGCTCAGAGACAGTGGAAAAGCAATGAAACAGGGAAACAAGCGTCACCCCTGCAGAGATGCCTGGAGGGACAGCTGGGCATGTCAGACTTGAGGGCTGGCTTCATGTTTATCAGGAGGGAGCCGTCCCCAAGCACACCCCACTGACAGCAAGATGGTGACATCTTAGCATGAGGAAAAGCGTCCACCTGGCGAAGGTCAGTTCTACCAGGGGTCTGGAGAGGGCTTCCTGCTTTAAAATAGCAAATTTGTTGCAAACACTTTAAGACTGGGGGATTTCTCATGAAAAATCTGGGTTCCTGTCTGTTTCCTCCCTTGGAATATAAAGGGTCGGAGATGGTGGCCCAAACTCACTTCTGAGCCACCGTCGCCTGGGCTCTGGGTCCCTGCAGAGGCCCACCCCCTGCAGAGGGACTGGGCTGCTCTGGGTATCACCCCCTTGGTCCTGAAGAAACTCATGTGAGACCCCTGAAATGACTCTTTCTCTGCTGGGGTGAGGGGTCTGTTGTGGCTCCGTGGGTTTCCCAGGCTCTGGAAGAGATGGATGGGGTTTGTGGTCCCTCTAACAGGATTCGGAAGTGTTGATCATGAAACGTGGGTCTTCCCTGATGGCTCAGACAGTAAAGAATCCACCTGCAATGCGAGAGACCTCGGTTTGATCCCAGGGTTGGGAAGATCCCTTGGAGGAGGGCATGGCAACCCGCTCCAGTATTCTCGCCTGGAGAATCCCATGGACAGAGGAGCCTGGCAGGCTCTAGCCCACGGAGTAGCAAAGGGTGGGACGTGACTGAGCAACTGAGAGCGCATGTCGTGAGACCTGTGCAGCCGGAGTGGACAAGTGCTTTGTTGCTGCCTCCTAGCTCTCCCCTCCCCCTCCTTCCTTCCCACCCTCCCCTTCTTCCCTCCTCCCCCCTTCCTGTTCCCTGCCTCA
>SJYV01023749.1:1844590-1863064 GCA_006410875.1 Neotragus pygmaeus
CCTCTCCCCCTCCCCACCATCCTCTCCCTCCTTCCCCTTCCTCCTCCCTCCCTCTCCTCCCCTTTCTTTTCCTCTGCTTCCGCCCCCTCATTCAGAAGGAGCTGACACTCACTCATTAAAAAGAACCTGCTTGTGAATCATGGATTTGATGTGTGATTATGTATATTTCAGTAACTTAGTAAAATAGGTTTACATTATTTCTTAAGACGAGGGTAAAATCTTAAGCACTAACATCCATGACATCTTGTGGTTGGCCAACATTTTTCAAATATACCTGGAGATGTATTACTATTAAACAGAAAATGCTGACATTTCTCTCCCCTGTGTGGACCTGACATCACCTTGCAGTGCCCGTGGTAGACGGCCGGCCCCTCGGGAAGCTGTGGGCTGACTTGGGGCTTGGACAGCTTTGGACAATTCCCGATGTACCCCTGGATTTTGGGCAAAAGGTGTGATTTGGGGTAAATTGTGCACCTGTGGGAGTTTGTTGTTTGCACTGCAGGGACCACAGTAGTGATGTCTGCTCCAGCCTTGTGGGGCAGTTGGCAGGACCCATCACAGGCGAATGTCGCCATGAACCTGCAAAGTTGTGTTCACACTTGGCTCTGAGCTTGCACAGTGGTGACCCTTGGACCACCTTCAGCCCATAGATAACCTGGGCCCTGTTTCAAACAGTATTGAAACCATTGCCAGTATCAAAATCAGGGGATTTTTAACCTTAACATCTTAACTTCCAGGTTCTCTCCAGAAACCCGAGCAGGTCCTGCCTGGTGGGATGGTGAGGCTGAGTGATAGCTGAATGGTGACTGCATTGTCCCACTGGCCTCCCTGTGGACACCTGAGTTATGACCTCGGTCAGCAGGGTGGCCATTCCTGGGACCACCCTCCTGTGTTCTGGGTGGGTATTCCATGTGCAGTTACCGGGAGGGGGAGCGGGGAGCAGGGACTTCATGCAGCATGCGAAGTGGGGGGCGCTGGTCCCTGTGGGGGTGAGTTTGAGAACGCAGCCTTGGGCTGAATTAAGGATCTGTCTTTTCTCCCTCATGTGAGAGCCCCCAGGGCCCAGACTTCTTAGAGAGCAGGCTGTGCACGCTGCACTCCACCTCCGAGGCCCCAGGGCAGCCTGAAGCGTCACCCACAAGTCCTCTTTCTGGCCCTTGGCCCCTCCCGCACTTCTGTCTTGCTCAGAGGGGACCAGACCAGGGCGGGGCAGGAGGCAGACATGTTGCCCCCTTGGCTCATCAACCTGGATTCTGGAAACAGCGCTTCTCCTTGGGGCTGGTGGGGGTCCTGAGCTCTGGGTTATGAACTGAGTGATGAAGTCAAGGATGGAAGGGGAGGTGAGGACATGCCAGCTAGGCTGGGAGGCTGAGGAAGCTGCTGGGGGTGAGAGTGTGTGCCCAGCAAAGGGCAACCCAGCAGACAGAGGGTTTCCAGGTCAGTGTCAGGGGCCAGAACCCCTAACAGGCATGGGATGACAAATGGGGAGGCGAGTCAGAGGACACGGCCCATCTGATGGGCACAGCTGCAAGGGGCTGCAAGGCCAGAGGCTTGTGTGGAATCGCCTTATTTTCAAACATTGGCAGCTAAGCCTTGCATTCCCACCCTTCCAATTCCCATGTTCTGTTTTACTTTTCTCCATAGCACACAACAGAGTCTAAATATTATGTATTTCATACATTTGTCTTGTCTTCCTGCACTAGAAAAATAATTCCATGGAGGTGGGAAATAGACATTTTGCTCACTGCTGTGTCTCGTCTCATAGCAGACATCTAATAAGTGTTTGCTGAATGAATGATGGATGTGTAGGTTGAAGAAAAAAATGCATCGTAGTTTTTGACTTCATATGTTTTCCATTCACCAAAAAAAAAAAAAACCACACACATTCCCATTACTCACTTTCAAAACTGAAGACGTTTTGTTTTTGAAGGAAATGCCTGCCATGTATAAGGGATGTCCCCCCACCTCATGCTGTCTGAGGGGCCCCTGGGGGGACAGCTCCTTGTTTATGGGGTGACCTAAGTGAGCAGGAGGACGGAATGTGGGTGAACTGTGTCCTGAGCACGTGTTCGGTTCTGCAGCACTAAGTCTGGAGTTTGCGTTTCTTCCAAATGAGTTGGGGGCAGGATTCAGGCCACAGTTTGACATGATGGCTTCCGGTCCGATGGATAATTTTGTTTAGCTGGGGACATTTAAAAACTGGTCAGTTTCACGGAAGTTCCAGTCACCGGCCCTGTTGGGGAAAACTCAGAGTTCGGGACCGGGGGGCGCCTCCCTTGGTGATGACAATTGTCTGAGCTGAGGGGCCTCTGGCTCCTTACCTGGAGGGGGTGGTTTAGGGAGAGTTGGGGGTGGAGGTGTCTCCTCCCATTGGCCGAATGCACTTCAGCTCTCTTACCTGCCACTGCCTGTCTCCCTGGGAAGGTGGTTTTGTTATTCTTGCTCTCAGCTGGGGGCCTCCAGGTGTTCTGAGTCTACCCAAAGCCAAGCGAAGGGTGGAGTTAAGGGAGGAGGCCTGGGGTGGGGACAGAGGCGCACAGGGGTCAACCGGGTCCTTAGCATCCCCAGAAGCAGCCAGGACGGTATTAATTCTTTGTTATTGTTGTTCAGTCATTAAGTCATGTCCGATTCTTGAGACCCCATGGAATGTAGCCCGCCAGGCTCCTCTGTCCATGGGATTCTCCAAGCAAGAAGACTGGAGTGGGTTGCCATGCCCTCCTCCAGGGGATCTTCCTGACCCAGGGATCGAACCTGCATCTCCTGCACTACAGGCGGACTCTTTACCATCTGAGTTCTTTGCTGTTATATAAACCACTCTCGTCTGTTTTCATTCACTTCCACGGCTTTGGGAAGGAGATGATGGAGCAGGTGTGCTGAGCTGGGTGGGTCAGGACCCGTCTCTGAGAGCAGGCAGAACAGGAGGGGGCCTAGTGTTTGGATGCTCTGGAGGAAAGATGGCCGAATGAGCCCAGTGCTGGTCCTGTGCTGCCCCACAGCCTGTGTGGGCACGACACAGCCATGGGAATGTCAGTGCACGGCCACCTCAGGGCGGGTGTGTCACTTTCTGCAGTCAGGTGTGTGCGTAACACTAGGGTTACAGGTGATACTCTTGGAGGAGACCCGTGTGGGTATCAGCCACATGCTCTCATGCCCAGGAGGTGACTGTTCCTGTTCCCATTTGCTCCCTGGGAGATGAAAGGCAAGAGACCCACAGCCAGGAGGCGCTGGTGGTTCCCGTGAGCCCCTCACCACTGCCCAGCCCTTGCACCCACACCTTGTTCATTGGGTGAAGGGTCTTCCGGGGACCCACTCCAGTGCTACCACCCCTGGTCGGCTGCTGGGATGGAAGCTGAGATGACTGGGGTCTGGTCAGCAACCCTGATATGAGAAGGGGCAGAGGCAGAGGGGATTTCAGCTGTGAGATGTGGAAATGGCCAGCACTGCCTTCATCACCAACTGCGTCTTGCTGAGTCGAGGCGGGAATTCTCATCTTTGAGGACAGAGGCCGGCATCAGCAGGAGGGGCACTCCTGTCACGTTCTGGGTGATGCCATGCGTGCCCCACTTCCATGCTTCATGGCAGGTGATAAATCAGTGCGAGAAGTTTTGGCTTCCATCTGTGGGGTCACACACAGTCGGACACAACTGAAGCAACTTAGCAGCAGCAGCAGCAGCAGCAACATGACATCCTCATCAGTCCTCACCACCTCCCATGATAGTGGCTTGAACAGCAGGCTGTTTCTCTCTNCTAAATATTATGTATTTCATACATTTGTCTTGTCTTCCTGCACTAGAAAAATAATTCCATGGAGGTGGGAAATAGACATTTTGCTCACTGCTGTGTCTCGTCTCATAGCAGACATCTAATAAGTGTTTGCTGAATGAATGATGGATGTGTAGGTTGAAGAAAAAAATGCATCGTAGTTTTTGACTTCATATGTTTTCCATTCACAAAAAAAAAAAAAAACCACACACATTCCCATTACTCACTTTCAAAACTGAAGACGTTTTGTTTTTGAAGGAAATGCCTGCCATGTATAAGGGATGTCCCCCCACCTCATGCTGTCTGAGGGGCCCCTGGGGGGACAGCTCCTTGTTTATGGGGTGACCTAAGTGAGCAGGAGGACGGAATGTGAGTGAACTGTGTCCTGAGCACGTGTTCGGTTCTGCAGCACTAAGTCTGGAGTTTGCGTTTCTTCCAAATGAGTTGGGGGCAGGATTCAGGCCACAGTTTGACATGATGGCTTCCGGTCCGATGGATAATTTTGTTTAGCTGGGGACATTTAAAAACTGGTCAGTTTCACGGAAGTTCCAGTCACCGGCCCTGTTGGGGAAAACTCAGAGTTCGGGACCGGGGGGCGCCTCCCTTGGTGATGACAATTGTCTGAGCTGAGGGGCCTCTGGCTCCTTACCTGGAGGGGGTGGTTTAGGGAGAGTTGGGGGTGGAGGTGTCTCCTCCCATTGGCCGAATGCACTTCAGCTCTCTTACCTGCCACTGCCTGTCTCCCTGGGAAGGTGGTTTTGTTATTCTTGCTCTCAGCTGGGGGCCTCCAGGTGTTCTGAGTCTACCCAAAGCCAAGCGAAGGGTGGAGTTAAGGGAGGAGGCCTGGGGTGGGGACAGAGGCGCACAGGGGTCAACCGGGTCCTTAGCATCCCCAGAAGCAGCCAGGACGGTATTAATTCTTTGTTATTGTTGTTCAGTCATTAAGTCATGTCCGATTCTTGAGACCCCATGGAATGTAGCCCGCCAGGCTCCTCTGTCCATGGGATTCTCCAAGCAAGAAGACTGGAGTGGGTTGCCATGCCCTCCTCCAGGGGATCTTCCTGACCCAGGGATCGAACCTGCATCTCCTGCACTACAGGCGGACTCTTTACCATCTGAGTTCTTTGCTGTTATATAAACCACTCTCGTCTGTTTTCATTCACTTCCACGGCTTTGGGAAGGAGATGATGGAGCAGGTGTGCTGAGCTGGGTGGGTCAGGACCCGTCTCTGAGAGCAGGCAGAACAGGAGGGGGCCTAGTGTTTGGATGCTCTGGAGGAAAGATGGCCGAATGAGCCCAGTGCTGGTCCTGTGCTGCCCCACAGCCTGTGTGGGCACGACACAGCCATGGGAATGTCAGTGCACGGCCACCTCAGGGCGGGTGTGTCACTTTCTGCAGTCAGGTGTGTGCGTAACACTAGGGTTACAGGTGATACTCTTGGAGGAGACCCGTGTGGGTATCAGCCACATGCTCTCATGCCCAGGAGGTGACTGTTCCTGTTCCCATTTGCTCCCTGGGAGATGAAAGGCAAGAGACCCACAGCCAGGAGGCGCTGGTGGTTCCCGTGAGCCCCTCACCACTGCCCAGCCCTCGCACCCACACCTTGTTCGTTGGGTGAAGGGTCTTCCGGGGACCCACTCCAGTGCTACCACCCCTGGTCGGCTGCTGGGATGGAAGCTGAGATGACTGGGGTCTGGTCAGCAGCCCTGATATGAGAAGGGGCAGAGGCAGAGGGGATTTCAGCTGTGAGATGTGGAAATGGCCAGCACTGCCTTCATCACCAACTGCGTCTTGCTGAGTCGAGGCGGGAATTCTCATCTTTGAGGACAGAGGCCGGCATCAGCAGGAGGGGCACTCCTGTCACGTTCTGGGTGATGCCATGCGTGCCCCACTTCCATGCTTCATGGCAGGTGATAAATCAGTGCGAGAAGTTTTGGCTTCCATCTGTGGGGTCACACAGAGTCGGACACAACTGAAGCAACTTAGCAGCAGCAGCAGCAGCAGCAACATGACATCCTCATCAGTCCTCACCACCTCCCATGATAGTGGCTTGAACAGCAGGCTGTTTCTCTCTCGGGAGGTGGTGCTCCACTTGTCATCCCCACATCACACATCGACGTCGGGGGAGATGGTGGGGCTGGGGGCTCCATCAGCTCCTCTGCAGGAGGCTCCTGACACCTCGATGCAGTGTGTCCACCCATCAGCATTTAGTCACAGGGCAACTCCAGCTTCACAGGAGGGACATGTGGTCGCTGTTGGTGGTCAGTCAGAGATCCTTTCCCTGCACAATGGAGAACAGATGTTCATCTGTCACAGACCTCTGTCTTGCTCCTCACCTGGCACTCAGGGTTGTGTATCCTGTTTGCTGAGAGGGAGTCTGTGAACGTAGGCTCAGTCCAAGACCAGTGACCTTTCTGAGACTGCATGGGGGCAGAGACGACCCTGGGTGGGGAGTCCCGGTCATCTGGGAGTCTCCCCTCCTTGGGGAGGGCGTTTCCCTCAACTGTCCTGCAGCTGGCCGGGAAGGCACGGCCACCCATCCTCTGGGCTCGGAGTCCAGCTGTAGTTCTGGTGCAGCCCAGATGTGCCTGGGGCTCACCCGACCCTCCTGGGTTTGAGCCCCCCATCTCCGGGAAGCAATGAGATGGGATGGGAGAGTGCTTGGAGTGCAGCCCTGGAGAGAGATGCTGGTGCTTTGGGCTTGAACTTGTAGGGTGGAGGCATTCCAGGCATCCCAGCTGACGCTCAGATCAGTGACTCACTCCACAATGATAATAGGTTGCTGATCCAGGAACTTTTTGTAGCTCACATCAAAGGTTCTTGTCCTCGTTTGTGGGCAGGATGAAATCACTTTCAGATGTTGGTATGGCTCTTCTGCACAGCACGGGACAAACCTGAATTCAAAGGCATCCAGAACCAGGTTTGTAGTCCTGGGCCCAGGCAGCAGAACCTGCCTTCTCCCCTCCATGAAACTGTGAAGGGACGAAGACCTTCTCTTCCACTTGCCCCCTCTCTTGCACTTCCTTCTGCCGAGAGTCCTGGAGCTCAGAGTGTGGTGGGGAGGCCGGCTGCCTTGTCCTCCTCCAGATCCTCCATGGGGCTAAGCCAGGCTACTGCTTTCCTTATCGGCTGAGTGCAGGCTCTGAAGCTAACCCCCTTGTTGAAGTCCTAGCTCTGTCATAGGTTGCTGTGTGATCTTGAACTGGTTGCTAGAGGTCTTTGTTCTGTTTCCCTCTGTGTCTAATGGAAGCCGTGATGCTGTCTGCAGGCAGGCATGAGGGCTATGTGAGCCCCAGGTGTGAAGCAGGTGCAGCAGGGCTGGCTGGTGAGTCAGTGGCTCTCAGGAGGGAGCAGCGGCCAGGTTCAGCCCTGATGCCCGCTCTCAGCATCACTCGTTCACTTCCAGTCCACCCTTGAGGTTTTGCATGCCTGCACCCCACACACTTGTCTGCCTTCATAAGCTTTTCTTTAACCTGCACATCTGCTCTTCCCTCACTCTCTTCGTGGTCCGAAATGCTGGGAATGAAACGCTCATCATAGGATTTTCTGTGTTAGGTGCGAATGTAACCAAGACATAGCCTTCATCCACGCACCCCCTCCAAAATGATCAGGTGCTCCCGGAGGGGTCAACCGAGCTGGCTTCTGGTGGCAGCTGGGTAGGGATGTTTGCCCTTCCTGCTGACCACATGGCATAACTGTGAGGCTGACCAGTTGGCATAACATGTGGAGGACACATGCTCTGTGGGTTGGGTGTGAAACCAGGGTCACCACTGAGGACATCTGTGAGCGAAGATGAGTCTGGTACCCAGCTCTGCTGGATGAGAGCAAGATGTGAGCCCCTCGCCAAGGACTGGCTACATCTCTGCTTGGGGCTGGTGGTGAGACCGAAAGTCTGTCACCCGAAGGAGAGGTGTCTGGGGAGGTGGAGCAGGGGGAGGTTGAGCAGTGGGAGGTGCACCAGGAGGAGATCAGAGCCAGCACTTGAAGCCTGAAGTAAGTCAGGGCTTATGAGGTTACCCTGGGTGGTGCAGGAAGGCATACACCCACTGCTTCAGCTCTGTCTCGTCACTGTGAAACTAGGCAAAGACGCTTCATTTGCAAGTTATTTGGAGCGTGTATTGGATCCTCGAGGTTCCAAGAATTTGTGCAGAAAGCTGGGAATTTAGCAAGTCCCAGTTGCCTCAGTGGTAAAGAATCTGCCTGCCAGTGCAGGAGATGAGGGTTGGATCCCTGAGTCAGGAAGATCCCCTGGAGAAGGAAATGGCAACCCACTCCAGTGCTCTTGCCTGGGAAATCCCATGGACAGAGGAGTCTGGTGTGCTCCAGTCCATGGAGTCACAAAATAGTCAGATGAAACTTAGCGACTAAACAGTAAAAACAATGTCTGGGACAGCACTGCACTTGTGGCTGTTGGTGGCCCATTACGCAATAGAACAGCAGACCTCTCGTCTTTTCCACAAGAATTATCACCATCATCACCGCCATCACCACATCATCATCATCATCAATGCAGTTCTCAAGACTCACTGGCTGCATTCGTGGCAGGAAGTGCTGTGAACTGGGCGGGCCAGGTGTTCTGGGGTTGCTCCAGCTACAGTTTGATTTGGATTTTCTAGTCCAGATTTCCGGAGGCCGTGAACCACTCCCATGGTCCTCCGCTTCTGATGATCACCATCTGTGTTTAGCTGGAGGAACAAGGATGCGGTCTTCTTGGTGAGGCCGTACCAGTGTAACATTGAGGATTCTGCCGATACGCCCCAGGAAATGAGAATTCATTGTCTCTTTCAATAGATTCCAACAAAGGCTGCTGGCATACTTCACTGTCTTTTCTACAATATGATTTGACACAGAACTTGGCTGTTTGTATTTAAATGATAAATTTCCATTGAGAATCCTCTGTTGAAACAGACTGGGAAATCTGAGTAACAACATAGACTTGTCTGGAGTGTAAGATCTTTGGGACAGCAGTAAATGTCTGAATTTCTAAAGCTTCTTAACCTTTCTTCATTAATAACGAGCTATTTAAAGGAAGGCACTTCCCTGGTGGCTCAGTGGGAAAGAATCCACCTGCCAGTGCAGGAGACACAGGTTTGATCATTGGGTCAGGGAGATCCTCTGGAGAAAGAAATGACAACCCGCTCCAGTATTCTTACCTGGGAAATCCCATGGACAGAGAAGCCTGGCGGGCTTCGCAAAAGAGTCAGACATGACTTAGCGAGCAAATAACATGTAAAGGAAGAGAGGGGCTTCTCTTTTCCAGGATGCCTGGGACAATGAAATGATAGTCACTTGAGAAGGGACTCAGGCTTGTTTCAAAGGATGTTTCCAAACCCATATCTCACCCAGCAGCTTTTAATTAAATGGTTCACACTGAGTTCTCCTCCTCCTCACGTCTCTGCAGAAATCTCATCTTTCGTAGCCCGACCTGGTGAGTGCTGATCTGAGAATTTCCAGATGATTCCTGGGATCTGTTGGTAAGACCAAGAAAGACAAGGTGTTGGGAGGGGGGTCCCAGGAGCAGAGCTGAGGGAGGTCACTGCCCACACCACATGCTGGAAAAGCTTTGCCTATAAGCGATGTCCTCTGGAGGTGGCCACCTCCGCCCAGGCGCTCACATTCCATCTCTGGCTTCTCTGAGTCTCATCCCAGAAGCCGGCTCAAGGGCTGGAGGAAGCACAGAGGAGGCCACAGCTGCAGGAGGGCCCGAGAGCCTGCACTGAGTTCAGCTCTGGAAGGGCTGGGGTCCTCAGCTGTTCTGGGAGTGCTCCTTCCCAGCCTCCTGCCACTCCACTGACCGCTGTCGTCACTCATTCATCTCTCTCGTCTGCACCGGGACTCAGCACACCTTCCGCTTGGGGCAGGAGCACTGGTCTTTGTGGAGGGAGAGTGACTGCTCCTGTTCACCATCACAGAAGAGCCAGCGACGCTTCCAGGGCTTTCCTCCTCCAGGGGCCGACGGGCTTCTCTTTCAGTGAATGGTCAGGAGGTGAAGGTGCACGGATTAGCTTAGAGCCAGGTCACGTGGAGCTGAGAGAGAGGGAGAGTGAGGAGAGACCCACTAGAGTGAAGTCGGGGGAAACCGAGAGGTGTGAGGGCAGATTCCGAGCATCCAAAGTAATGGGAATCGAGGGCGCTATCCTTTCTTGGTGGCTTTATGGAATCGAGTCAGGAAGACGGTTTCATGAACTCTTTAGGGGATCATAGGAGCCCCTGGAGGGGTGAAGGCCAGTTGTGACATCACCCACTGGACCGGCGATCCTGTGGTGGACTGAGCGCTCCCTGCGCGGTTCACAGAGCCTCGGCCTGTCCTCTCTCAGATTCAGGCACTGAGACCTCCCCCGTAGGGTGTAGGTTTTCCAGAGCATCGTTTCCAGTCTTTCTTGCATTTGCCTTTCTGACATTCTTCATGGCACTGCCGCTGTCACGGCAGAACCAAGAGTGTTCACCGACCGGATCCCCTCCCCGCTGCTGTCTGTTGGCTTTTTCTTTCACTGTCCTGTGCACTCACATTTGCATCTTCCTTTTTGTCATATTTACATCATGACAAATGAGAAGTGTTTTTGTTTTTTTTTCTTTCTTGGAAATGCTTCTTGATTCAATGCTGCTAAATTCTAGCAAAGTACTATGCCAGATCAGGAAGATGTTTATCTGTAAGTAAGAGCCTTGTGTAGAACCAAACATGGTGGTTTGGGAAAAAAAATCTCAAATGGCTTTTATACCATGAGAATAACAGGTGTTCATTTCACAAGTAATTGGTCATGTTCATATTTTAGGACCTTCGGGATCTGGCTTACAAAATCATTTTCTGTGAACTGATCACATTGAAATCTTTAATTCTTCCTGTTGAAATGCAAATGTTGTCTGGCAGAGATGGAGTGTCAGCGAGATGATTAATATCCCTGTGGATTGCGACACTGTTTTGCCAGTTTTGTATCTATTAAGCAGATTTATTTCAGTGTTCTTGATGGTCTCATAGATGCATGATTCTTTGAATTTTCCTTTGAAGTGATACTAACATTTAATGACTGCTTCATTCATTAATGAGTTAGATAATATAGTTTATAGATATTCATTTTATATGGCTTCCCTGCTGGCTCAGATGGTAAAGAACACTCCTGACCGTGCAGGAGACTCGGGTTGGATCCTTGGGTCTGGAAGATCCCCTTGAGGAGGAAATGGCAACCCACCCCAGCATTCTTGCCTGGGAAATCCCATGGACAGAGGATCCCGGTGGGCTACAGTCCATGGGGTTGCAGAGTTGGACATGACAGCCGCTAAACAACAGTAATTCATTTTAATTCCACAACATCATATGGAAAAACTCAAATGGACTTTTTGGCCAATGCAGTTTATCTGTTTGAGAGTCATGGTTTTACCCTTTTTAAAGGTAGGGTTTTAATATGTGGGAAGAGAACTTCAAGGGAAAGGTTTTATGCATTCTCTCTTGCTTTAAGAAAAGGATTTTTTTTGCGTGTGTGAGTTTAAGGCCTGGGGAAATTTGGGTTAAACTACTGTATGGCTTCCCTGATAGCTCAGTTGGTAAAGAATCCGCCTGCAATGCAGGAGATCCTGGTTCTATTCCTGGGTCAGGAAGCTTCCCTGGAGAAGGGATAGGCTACCCACTCCAGTATTCCTGGGTTTCCCTTGTGGCTCAACTGGTGAAGAATCCACCCGCAATGCGGGAGACCTGGGTTCAATCCCTGGGTTGGGAAGATCCCCTAGAGAAGGGAAAGGCTACCCACTCCAGTATTCTGGCCTGGAGAATTTCACGGACTGTATAGTCCATGGGGTCACAAAGAGTCGGACACAACTGAGCGACTTTCATTGTCACTTTCATATATAATATATGAGCTAACAGAATAGAATAGCAAACAGGAAAGTGTGAAGCAAAGATGATTAACAGATATCTCTCACAGCGTACACTGAAGAGAGTTCTTAGACTGTTCAAGAATGCAAACCGTGGGCTTTAAACTCCTACTTTCTTTTCTAAGTAAGATTGCTCTTCATTCATGAAAAATAACATCATTTTAATGTGGTTTATTAGAGGGTTCAAGGCTGCAAACCTGATTTATTATTATTAGCAGCCACAGAATCAGGCTGTAAAACAGATCAGAATTTTATAACCTTTAAACCCATCTTGTTATTTGCATAGAAATTAAAGTATTACACTCCCCGGGACCTTCCCATGTGACCCCCAGGGGCATACCTGTAATTGAAATTTCCTGATTATGTGCAAATCCTAAAAGTTTTTACGCTGAGATTTCTGCTTTGTAGTTTGTGATATGAAAATTATATTTTTCCCTCCCATTTGAGGATGCATATACATAAGGCACCATTTACCTTTTTTAATTGAAAACTCTTTTCAGAGATACATTCGAGGTTATGTTGAGTTTTTAGTCCTGGAAGCTTTTCAGACTGTAGGAAAACATTCCACTGGGTGAGAGCAAGAACCGATGTGGTCGATTGATTTAGGGACCACCGCCCTTCCTTTTCCCTTCATGGAGACCGTTGTTAGGGCGGGAGAGAAGGGCAGGAAGTTCATTTGAGGAAGATCAAACAGATCAGTGTTGAAGCCGTATTTTAAGTCTAGCTTCTTTTTTTCCCTTCTTGTATCGCAGTTCAAATAACATTAAAGTTTGTGAAATATCTTTGAAAAATTCAACCCAGGTATCCAGGGAAAAAAATTTTAACACAAATATTCTATGAGCAAGAGGCATGTGGGAAGAAAAAATTTCCAGAAGGAGACCTGGGGGCAAAAGCTGACCACTTTGATGTGGGTGTGGGATGGACTCTGACATGGAGGGGCAGGGCACGGAAGCCTGTGGACCGACCCTCTGTGGGGCCATAGCTTCCCTTTGTTCTGGCCCAGACCACACAAGAGATACTTGTGCTTCAAAGTGGGAACAAAACACACACATCTCAGGATGCAAAGAGGGGCGTTAATGTAGCAACCAGGGCCCCAGGAGATGGAAGGAGGCCCCAGGGAGGAAGTGAGGGAGCCTACTCAGCCTACGCCCGGGTCGGCCTGCATCTGTGTGTGCTGGGCTTGCCTGGGACTCATACGTGGTGACAAATAGTTGAGATCCAAGGTGCTGGGAGGAAGGAAGGATAATTACAAATCCTGTAGTGTTGTCCCCAACAAGGAGAGTAACAGTCTATCACCTGTGATCCCCTTAGCTGGCTTACCGACAAACTTCTGTGTTCCTCTGCAGATTTCAGCTAATCAAAATGAGGCTTAAATATTAAAATCCCGGGCTTAATGGTTGGGGACATTTTATCTCCTGCTTGAGCTGTGTTTATTCCAGCTAGAAAGCTTGGCTGGGTGATCGCTGATCTGATGCTAAACTTTTTTATTTTTTAATTGGGGTAGAATTGTTTTACAATGTGGTGTTAGTTTCTGCTGTACAACAAAGTGAATCAGCTGTATGTATACATGTAACCCCTCCCTCTTGACCGTCTCTGCAGCCACCCCATCCCACCCATCTGGGTCATCACAGAGCTGTGGAGCTGAGCTCCCTGCTATACAGCAGATTGTACAGTACTATCCCACTAGCTATTTATTTATGTCTACCTATGGAGATGGTAGTGTATATATGTCAGTCTCAATCTCCCAATTCATCCCCCTGCTTTCCTCCACAACATTGGGTCTACACATCTGTTTTCTACATCTGCATCTCTATTCCTGCCCTGAAAATAGGTTTTAAAACTGTTTGTTTTGGAATAATGCTCAATTCACCAGAACATCACTGAAATCAAGGTGCAGAACCAATTACCACCCGAAACATCTCTTTTGGTTGTACTTCCTCCCCCTCACCATCCCTCACTCCTGCCAACCAACGATCTGTTTTCCATCTTTATGGTCTTGTCATTTTGAAAAGGGTACCTAAATAGAAGCATACGGATGTTGCCTTTTGAAACTGGCTTTCTTCACTCAACCTAATGCCCGTGAGATCCATGCAAACTGTCACGTGTATCACTAGCTTAAACCCTTTTGGCCGAATAGTCATCTGGGGTCTAGATAAACTGCAGTGTGTTTAGCCAGTCACCCACTGAGGGATGTTTTAGTTGTTACCCGGTTTTGATTATTACAAGTAAAGCTGCTGTGAAGTTTGTATGTATGGGTTCTTGCGTGGAAGTAGTTTCTATTTCTTTGGGGTAGGTTCCCAGGTGTACAATTGCAGGACCATGGGATAAGTATTTTCAATATTTCTTAAAACTTCCAAACTCGTTTTTAGAGTGGCTGTGCTGTTGCACGTCCCCACCAGCAATGTGTGAGCGATTTAGTTTCTGTGCCTCTTTGCCAGTGTTCGGTTCACCCAGTCTTTTATTTTAGTTGTTCTCATTGTGGTCTGAATTTGAATTTCCCTGAGGGTTAGTGATGCTGAAAATCTTGTCTTCTGCTTATTTGCCATCTGTGTATCCTCTTCAGCGAAATGTCTATTCATGCCTTCTCTCCCTTTTCTAATTGGATTCTTTGTTTTTTTTTTACAATTGAGTTTTGAGAATCCTTTATGTATGCTTGATATGACTCCTCTGTCAGATGTATGGTTGGCAAATATTTCTCCTAGGCTGTAGTTCATCTTTTTATCCTCTTAACAGGGTCTTCCACAGAGTGTAAAAGTTTTAGTTTTTATGAAGCCCGATTTATTTATTTTTCAATTTATGGAATGTATTTTTGGCGTCATAGCTCAGTCCTCTTCAATGAACTCTAGGTTCTGAAGATTTTCTCCTGTTATCGTCTAAACGTTTTCTGGTTTTATGTTTTACATTTAAGGAAGGACTTCCGGTGGCTCAGTGGTAAAGAATCTGCCTGCCAGTGCAGAGAACATGGGTTCTACCCCTGGTTGGGGAAGAGCCCACATGCCATGGGGCAGCTAAGCCCCTGTGCCGCAGCTACTCAGCCGGCACTCTAGAGGCCAGGGATCTGCGACTACTCAGCCCCTGAGCCGCAGCTATTGAAGCCCACTTGCCCTAAGAACCACGCGCTGCAGCAGGGGAGGCCACTGCAAGGAGAGGCTGGCACACCACAACTTGAGAGTAACCCTCCTTGTCACAACTAGAGAAAAGCCTGCACAACAGGGAAGACTCAGCACAGCCAAAAATAAATAGATGAATAGAAATTATCTTTAAAAAATCCATTGAATGTAGGATCTATTTTCTGTTAATTTTTGTGTAAGGTTGGGATTTAGGTTGGGTTATGGATTGACTCATTGTCCTATGGATGTCCAGTTGCTTTGGCGTTATTTAGTGAAATAGCTAGTCTTCCTTCATTAAATTACTTTTGTTCTTTTGTCAAATGCCAGTTCACTGGATTTGTGTGGAGCTGCCTCTGGGTCTCTGCTCTGTCCCACTCATCTACTTGCTGACTGTCAGGATGTGTCTTTATAACTCATTTTCTTTCTGAAAATCCACCCTGTATATTACGGCGATATCATTAGCTCAGGCTCATGGGTTCATACAGAATGTATTTTGAGGCACTGTAAGAAAAATAATGGCATTTATTTCTTTTTTAAGGTGTATATTTTCTCATGGGAGGAGATGATCCCAGAAAAACAAGGATTTCATGTTTTCCATAGAAAAGATATTTTTGCTACTTGAGTGAACTTGTCCTAATTAAGACGATTCCTTAGGTGTCTTCCACTCTCCCCTCTTAGATTAGAAAAGAGAGGGCAAAGAGGGTCTCCTTTGGGATTTAAACCCTCCAGGGTCAAGTTACCCCTTTTGGGTATAGCTGGCCTGGCTCTGAGGTCTGTGAGGCACCGTTCCCTGGGGATTTTCTGGGGACACCTGCTGTCTCTGTGGTTAACTTGAGGGGGGAATAAGCGGGTGAGGAGGGAGGTGGGAAAAAGCATTAGGGATCTGAGACCAGGAAAGTTGCCTTTGTTCTTTTATATTTGAATCAAACTGGAAGAAAACCTAGGTAGTGACCCCAGACTTTTGAGAGCCATAAATGAACAAGCTGTCTAGCATTAAATAGTCCTGAGTGTGTAGCTCAACACAAGGTTTTCCTTGTGTTTTCAAAGCAAGAATCTGGACTTCTCTGGTGGTCCAGTGGCTGCGAATCCACCTGCCAGTGCTGGGGACTCGAGTTCCATCCCCGGTCCGGGAAGATCCCTCATGCCACAAGGCAACTAAGCCCAAATGCCTCAGCTACTGAGCCTGCATGCCCTAGAGCCCATGCTCTGCAACAAGAGAACCCACCACGGTCGGAAGCCGGCGCACCACAACTAGAGTGTGGTCCCTGCTTGTCACAACTAGGGAAAAGCTGGCCTAGCAACAAAGACTCAGCACAGCAGCCCCCCCCACACCCCCCCCCCCAAAAAAAACCCAAAACCAAACAACCAGCAACAACAAAAAACAAGAATCTTTGCAGCCCATTCATGTGAAATAGGGATGGAGACTTTTAGAAAGAACCCCAACCTCCAGGCTGACAAGAGCTTACAGCTGCCCTCATCCCCACACATTCCTGCCTCTTTCTGCTTCTGTTTTCTGCCCCTCACTCTGTCTTCCCTGGGACTCATCTCTCTGCTGTCTGAGACATCGCAGCTGTTAAGTGCCACATGCAGGAACAGGCCTGGGGATGTGTATGGCTTATGTCAGCATGTTGTCCACTGAGACCTTCCTGACTCCTGTTACCTGGGCCACGGGGATGATGTGAGAACATTTTCTGTTCAGTTTGAACTGGGCTGTTCTAATTCCAGATTCCCGTGTAACTTCGTGGGTTTTTTCCTTTCTTTTTTTTTTTTAGCTGGAAGCAGCAAAGCAATTTTCTCTCTGCATGTTTCCCTCACCTGCCTTGCAGGTTTACACACTGAATATAAACCGTGAATGTGAGCATCAAGAGGCTGGGGGCCTCACACTGGACCCGNTCCCGTGTAACTTCGTGGGTTTTTTCCTTTCTTTTTTTTTTTTTAGCTGGAAGCAGCAAAGCAATTTTCTCTGTGCATGTTTCCCTCACCTGCCTTGCAGGTTTACACAATGAATATAAACCGTGAATGTGAGCATCAAGAGGCTGGGGGCCTCACACTGGACCCGTGAGATTTAACAGAGGAGAGAGGACTTGTGTCTGGAAATCACAGAGGATCACATTTATAATTTAATTCCTTTCTGTCAACAGACCTGCCCCTGCCCAGAACTCCACAGGGACAGTGAAGGTGGAAAAACCCAAGTTTCCTGTAGATGTGGGACTCTGCCTTCCCCAGGCCTCTGGATGGGGTCCTTGGTGGGCATCTCTGACGTGCTCCTGATGGCCGTGTGTGTGCTGATGTGTCCTGCCCAGGCCCTTCTCGGTGTCTCTGGCTGTGCTTAGCTGCACGTGGAGGGAAGAGGCAGGTCTGGAGGCTGGGGTCCATCTGGGAATGAGGCCTAGTTTTCCTCTGAGGATGAGAACAAGTGTGTGTATCTGTCCGCAGACAGGACAGACAATCTTAAGCCCAAAGGAGCCTCTCTTGGCTGGTGGGCCTTGAAGGGTTGGTGGAGATGGGGGATTCAGGCAGCATTTGAATGGAGAGAGCCTGGGGGCTGTGGATAAGGGCCTCTGATGAGCTGATCACACACTGAGGGATCTTGGGAGGGTCTGAGTGCAGCACCCGTGGGTTCTCAGTGCCCTAGGCATGGCCCACTCCTCCTGGGAGCCAGAAAGGGCAAAGCCCAGTGCAAATGGTGCTGGAGTTGGGCAGGGGGAGATATGGAGCCAGAGAGCCTCCCTGATCCCCTGCTCCATGGGATCAAAGGTCTCAGTTTCTCAGCCCACCTGAACTTTCACCCTTAGCGTTTGCGCAACTCAGCCCACCAGGCTGCCTTGGTCTCCCCGTCCAGAGGTGAATCTCAGGGGTCTCTTTTGTCGGGCTCTGCCTTGCCCCAATCCTGCCAGTGCTGGAACCTGTCTTACCATCTTCAGGATGGGCTGCTTCTGCTGTGCTGTGCTGCTTGTGATTCTGTGAGTGAAAGAAGCACCTGAAAATTCCAGAAGGCTGAGGCTGGATGAAGGGTGTCCCCTGTCATCCCCCACTCAACAATACCTCTGTCATTCTTGTTTCCATAAAGTGGGGATACATTTCAGCCATGCAGAGGCCTGGCCCGTGGGTCATGAGATAAGCCTGGTTAGAGAGGAGGGTGAACAGCAGAGGTGGCTGCTCCAGACCTCCTGCTGACTAACAGCCCGGCACACATGCCAGCAGCTCTGGGTGGGTGGTGGGGGTGCGCATTGCTTCCATTGTTCAGTTGCTCAGTCATGTCCACCTCTTTGAGACCCCCTGGACTGCAGCATGCCAGGCTTCCCTGTCCTTCACCATCTACCTGAATTTGCTTAAGCTCACATCCATTGAATTGGTGACATCATCTAACCATTCATCCTCTGTCATCCCCTTCTCCTCTTGCCTTCAATCTTTTCCAGCATCAGGGTCTTTTCCAGTGAGTCAGCTCTTTGCATCAGGTGGCCAAAGTCTTGGAGCTTCAGCTTCAGCATCAGTCCTTACAATGAGTATTCAGGGTTTATTTCCTTTAGGATTGAGTGGTTTGATCTCCTTGCTGTCTGAGGGACTCTCAAGAGTCTTCTCTAGCCCCACAGTTTGAAAGCACAAATTCTTTGGTGCTCAGCCTTCTTTCTGGTCCGCCATTGCTTTCAGTTCAGTTCAGTCGCTCAGTCGTGTCCGACTCTTTGCAACCCCATGAATTGGAGCACGCCAGGCTTCCCTGTCCATCACCAACTCA
>SJYV01023749.1:1870185-1921147 GCA_006410875.1 Neotragus pygmaeus
TGCTTCCTGACCTGCGTACAGATTTCTCAAGAGGCAGGTCAGGTGATCTGGTATTCCCATCTATTTCAGAATTTTCCACAGTTGATTGTGATCACAGTCAAAGGCTTTGGCATAGTCAATAAAGCAGAAGTAGATGTTTTTCTGGAACTCTCTTGCTTTTTCCATGATCCAGTGGATGTTGGCAATTTGATCTCTGGTTCCTCTGCCTTTTCTGAAACCAGCTGGAACATCTGGAAGTTCATAGTTCACGTATTGCTGAAGCCTGGCTTGGAGAATTTTGAGCATTACTTTACTAGCATGTGAAATTAGCACAGTTGTGTGGTAGTTTGAGCATTCTTTGGCATTGCCTTTCTTAGGGATTGGAATGAAAACTGACCTTTTCCAGTCCTGTGGCCATTGCTGAGTTTTCCAAATTTCCTGGCATATTGAGTGCAGCACTTTCACAGCATCATCTTTTAGGATTTAAAACAGCTCAACTGGAATTCCATCACCTCCACTAGCTTTGTACTTTCTAAGACCTACTTGACTTCACATTCCAGGATGTCTGGCTGTAGGTGAGTGATCACACCATTGTGATTATCTGGGTCGTGAAGATCTTTGGCATATTTTAGTTCAGTTCAGTTCAGTTCAGTCGTTCAATTGTGTCTGACTATTTGCCACACCATAAATCGCAGCACGCCAGGCCTCCGTGTCCATCACCAACTCCTGGAGTTCACTCAGACTCAAGTTCATCAAGTCAGTGATGCCATCCAGCCATCTCATCCTCTATCGTCCCCTTCTCCTCCTGCCCCCAATCCCTCCCAGCATCAGAGTCTTTTCCAATGAGCCAACTGTTCGCATGAGGTGGCCAAAGTACTGGAGTTTCAGCTTTAGCATCATTCCTTCCAAAAAAATCCCAGGGTTGGACTGGTTGGATCTCCTTGCAGTCCAAGGGACTCTGAAGTGTCTTGTCCAACACCACAGTTCAAAAGCATCAATTCTTCAGTGCTCAGCCTTCTTCACAGTCCAACTCTCACATCCATCCATGACCACAGGAAAAACCATAGCTTTGACTAGATGGACCTTAGACGGCAAAGTAATGTCTCTGCTTTTGAATATGCTATCTAGGTTGGTCATAACTTTTCTTCCAAGGAGTAAGCGTCTTTTAATTTCATGGCTGCAATCTTACTCAGCCATAAAAAAAAGAATGAAATTTTGCCATCTGCAGCAACATGGGTGGAGGGCATGATGCTAAGTGAAATAAGTCAGACAGAGGAAGACAAATACTGTGTGATATCACTAGTAGGTGGAACCTAAAATAATACAACAAACTAGTTAATATATCAAAAGAGAAGCAGACTCACAGATATCAAGAACAAACTAGGATTGCCAGTGGGGAGAGGGAACTGGGGAAGGGTACACAGTGGTGTCCTGAAGAGGTCTGGTGTTACTCAGGGCCAGGAAAGCCTTGCTGATGCTGGGTGGGACTCACCACCAGGTTCTTATCTGTGGTTTTGACTTTATGGGTTTCACGTGTTGCCGTTTCCCCGCTAATGACCTTCTGTGGTTCTGAATGGCTGCAGCCACAGGGCTGTCTGTGTCTGCTCACAAAGGCCACGGCAGACTGAGACAGGAGGAGGGGCAGAAGAGGGAGCCTCTTACTAGCTTTTAGTGGTTCTCAAGTTCGTGTGAGAACCTGAAGGACTTGTGAAAACCCAGAGGCTCTTCCCACCCCCAGAGTTTCAGGTTCTGTGGTGGGGCCCTGGGATGCTGAGGCTTCTGTGGGGACCATACTTTTTTTTTTTTTTAAAGGTTATACTCCATTTACAGTTATTATAAAATATTGGCTATATTTCCTGTGTTGTACAGTTTATCCTTGTGGATTGTGTTTATGTGTTAGTCGCTCAGTCATGTCTGACTCTTTGTGACCTCATTTAGCCCACCCGGCTTCTCTGTCCATGGAATTTCCCAGGCAAGAATTCTGGAGCGGGTTGTCATTTTCTACTCCAGGGGTCTTCCTAACCCGGGGATCAAACCTGCATCTCTTGTGTCTCCTGCATTAGCAGGCAGGCTCTTTACCCCTAGTGCCACCTGGAAAGCCCGTCCTGTAGCTTATTTTATTTTTATTTATTATTTTATTAAAAAAAATTTTTTTTTCTCCTTGTAGCTTATTTTATTCATGTTAAGTTGTTCAGTCACTAAGTCATGTCCAGCTCTTTGCACCCTCATGGACTGCAGCACGCCAGGCTTCCCTGTCCTTCACTATCTCTCAGAGTTTGCTCAAATTCATGTCCATTGAGTAAGTGATCCTCTCTAACCATTTCATCCTCTGCCGCCCTCTTCTCCTTTTGCCTTCAATCTTTCCCAGCATCGGGCTCTTTTCCAATGAGTTGGCTCTTTGCCACAGGGGGCCAAAGTATTGGAGCCTCAGCTTCAGCATCAGTCCTTCTAATGACTATTCAGAGTTGATTTCCTTTAAGACTGGCTGGTTTGATCTCCCTGTGGTCGAAGGGACTCTCGAGAGTCTTCTTCAGCACCACAGTTTGAAGGCATTCATTCTTCGGTGCTCAGCCTTCTTTATAGTCTGACCCTCACATCTGTACATGACTACTGGAAAAACTGTGACTTTCGCTATGTGAACCTTTGTTGGCAAAGTGACGTCTTTGCTTTTTAATACATTGTCTAGGTTTGTTATAGCTTTCCTTCCAAGGAGTGAGCACCTTTTAATTTCATGGCACAGTCATCATCATTGTCCGCACCGATTTTGGAGCCCTAGAACATAAAATCTGTCACTGCTTCCACTTTTTCCCCTTCTATCTGCCATGAAGTGATGGGACCGGATGCCACGATTTTAGTTTTTTGAATGTTCAGTTTTCAGCCAATCGCCTCTCCTCCCTTTCCTCTACCCGCTGGTAACCACTAAACTTGTTCTCTATATCTGTGAGTCTGTCTCTTTTTTGTTATATTCACTTTGTTGTTGTTATTCAGTCACTCAGTTGGGTCCAACTCTTTGCAACCTCATGGACTGCAGCGTTCCAGGCTTCCCTGTTCTTTACCGTCTCTTGGAGGTTGCTCAAACTCATGTCTATTGAGTTGGTGATTCCATCCAACCATCTTATCCTCTTTGTCCCCTTCTCCTCTTGCTGTCAATCTTTCCCAGTATCAGGGTCTTTTCTAGTGAGTCAGCTCTTTGCGTCAGGTGGCCAAAGCTTTAAAGCTTCAGCATCAGTCCTTCCAGTGAATATTCAGGATTGATTTCCTTTAGAATTAACTGGTTTGATCTCCTTGCAGTCCAAGGGGCTCTCAAGAGTCTCCTCCAACATCACTGTTCAAAAACATCAATTCTTCGGTGCTCAGCCTTCTTTATGGTCCAGCTCTCACAGCCATACATGACTACTGGAAAAACCATACCTTTGATTATATGAACTTTTGTTAGCAAAGTAATGTCTCTGCTTTTTAATATGTTGTCTAGGTTTGTCATAGCTTTTCTTCCAAGAAGCAAGTGTCTTTTAATTTTTTTTTTTTCCATGTCAAGGGGCTTTATTCCTTTAGTCTTTTTTTTTCTATCAATTCCTTCAGTTTCCATGCCTTTTTTTTTTAATTTTTAATTTTTACTTTATTTTGCTTTACAATACTGTATTGGTTTTGGCATACATTGACATGAATCCGCCACAGGTGTACATGAGCTCCCAAACATGAACCCCCCTCCCACCTCCCACCCCACATAATCCCTCCNGCCAGCAAGTGCAAAGGACCTGAGTGCAAAGGAGTCCTGACATGTGTGGGCAAAGGAGCACCATGTGGGAGATGGGGCTGGGTGACCCACCTTCTCTGTCCACAAGGGTTGCAGCGGAAGGGCAAGGGCTTTGTGTGTCCACAACCCGGGGTCCTGGGGTCGCGAGCGTTTGGCTCTCACATCAGTGTTGACAACTTGTCTTCTTGGCTGTATCATGAGGTGTGTCCATCCTCTCTCATTTCAGACTCAAAGGCAGTACATTGAGGCCACCAATGCGAGCAACCGAATCTTCCTGTATTGCGCCTTCCTGGACTTCAGGTACTGTCTGCGTGGGAGGGTCCCTGGGCGAGGAGGGGGCAGAGGAGGGGATGGAGGGAGTGGGAGAAGAGTGAGGGAGGTGGCCAGGATGTCCATGCTCCATCACACACCTGACTGGATTATGATCTACTTTTTTTTTTTGCTTCTTATCTTCTCCTTTTCTTACTCCATTTGGATTTTTCTGTTTATTTTTGATGGCATTTTTTCTCTGCTATTGACTCCTGGTGTCTACTTCCTTTTAATTTTTTTGTAAGGTTGCCCTAGAGGGCTTAGAATATATATCTTTAATTCATCTGTGTCTACCTGCCAATAATATTATACCATCTCACATGTACTTGGAGACAATACAACAATCGTTTCATAACTCTTCTTGCCCATAATTAGTACTATTCTTATTATACATTTTATCTTGACAGATGTCATAAATGCACAGTATGTTGGGAGTATTGTTACTCTAGGTAATTAGTTGTTCTCTAAAGCAATTAATATTAGAAAGTGATAATTGTGGGGACTTCCTTGGTGATCTAGGGGCTAAGACTGAACTCCCAATGCAGGGGCTACAGGTTCAATCCCTGGTCAGGGAACTAGATCCCAGCTGCCGCAACTAAGACCCAGAGCAGTCAAATAAATAAAATAAATAAAATAAATATTAAAAATATAATAATTTCCCTTTATATTTTCAATCTCCAGCTATTTTATTTCTTTGTGTAGAACACACTTTCTGTCTGGTATATTCCTGTAACTCTTCTTGTAGTGCGAGTCTGCTGGTAGCAAGTCCTGTTCTTATTTTTCTGGGAACATGCACTTTTATTTTTGAAAGATGGTCTCATTGAGCTTAGAATTCTAGGTTATGTTTTTCCTAGACTTACACTTTAGCAAATGATAGCACCAATATATTAAAGCATTATTCTTTTAAAAAATAAAACATTATTTAGAAAAGCACATGTGCTGTTGGGCCTTTAGATCTTATCCTGATTTCCTTTCCTAGAGCCTGCAGTAACACAGCGGGGAGACTTTTGTGTGTATTTTTCAGTAACTTATGCGTGTTTTATATTTACGTTCCCAGGAAACATATGGTTGTTTAGTTGCATGCTTCTTGCATCATTCCACCATCCTTTCTTGTGTGCGTTCTGCC
This sequence comes from Neotragus pygmaeus, assembly GCA_006410875.1. Lineage (NCBI taxonomy): Eukaryota > Metazoa > Chordata > Mammalia > Artiodactyla > Bovidae > Neotragus > Neotragus pygmaeus. Next base: position 1,875,354 of record SJYV01023749.1, read on the forward strand.
CACATCTACAGAATACACATGATATGAAGCATTTTCATATTTATATATACACATTCCATTTATGCATGTGGGTGAATGGTTTTCTGCTCAGATGCCAACTTCCTTGGTCACAGGGTGAGACGCATATTTTCCTGTTGTTTGACATCGCTTGGCCTGGCTTCCATGGAAGATTTATTGATGCACAAACTGGGGAGCAAGGCTTTTTGTTTCCACGGGCTCCCTGGGATGCAGCTCTCTACATGCAGGCAGAGGTGACACTACCCTGGCTTAGGTCCCCTGGCTAATGAAGACATCGTCACGCCCTCGTGGCTTCACTTGGGAAAATGTGACTTTCATGGTTGGCTTTTAATTCATCGTCACTCTTGGCGTCGATGCAAGGCACACTTTCCACTCCCGTGATCACGCTTCCCCAGTACCTGCTAGTTTTCCAGTCACCCTCTAATTCAAGTGTGGCACCCATATATTCAGTAGACAAAGGTCGCATACAGCCCAGCAGCAGGTGTCTCTGGCTTTCCTCAAGGAACGGGAGCCAGTTAGCCCTCACAGGTGGCATGGTGGGGGAGGGCCTGCCCATCTCTAAGGCCCTTTTATTCTGATCTCATCATGGGTGGAGGCTCTAAACTGATAGGTTCCAGTGGTCCTGGCTGTGCTGTCTGGTCTCTGCTAAATGCCCCCACTTTGCTTGTCATAAACCTCGCCTCCAAAGCCCCTGTTCCCATGTCATCAGGCTCAGCACCACCCCGAGTCCCTGCCCAATGACCCTTTCAACCCTACCCACCCTTAGGTTGCGTGCTGCTCAAGGCTCACCCAGAGTTATGATCACAGCATCCTCATGGGGACAGCATCTGCCTCAGGGATGAAAATAAAGATGCTGCCCGTGTGTGCTTCGTTCACTGGGCATGAGCAGGAGCAGGCAGGACTGTCTTTATACATCACCCTCTGGGTTGGCCGCAGTCCTCATCCACGGCTGATGTTGTCATGAAAACTGAACATAAAGCAAAGCGAAACTAGAGCCTTTAAACTGCTTCAGCTTTATAAAACCTTTCCCCAAGGGCCCCTGCCTTTGGCCAAAGCAAAGATTTGTCTTTGCTGATCATTCAGAGTTGCAGTTTCTGGGAAGAACCATTTAAGCATTTTTTTTTTTTTGATTTGAAAATATAGAGCAGTACAGAGAAGAAAATTGTAATTGCTAATATTATTACCACAAGAATGAACCCCCGTTAGCATTTGAGCACCCTTGCTTCACGTAATTTTTGTCTTGGTTTGTACTTGAAGAAGTGATGCAGGTAATATGTCATAATGTGATTGTTTAAAGAATTAGAACATTATAAAGAAAAGCAAACATGTAAAAGACGTTTACATCTTATCCTAGTCTTTTGCCCTCTCTGTGGGGAGTTTTCTGAATAACTTATGTATAGTGTGTAGTTATATTTATAGAAAATATTTGATCTTCTTTTGTGTCATGCCCTTGCTTCATTATTATGCATTCAACATTGGATGTTATGTTTGTGTGTTTTATCCGTATGAATACGTGTTGCTTTTTACTAGTGTTTATGCCTTATCCAGGTCCCTGAGGTAGACATTAGTGTGAAAGTGTTAGTTGCTCAATTGTATCTAACTCTTTGTAACCCCATGGACTATAGCCTGCCAGGCTCCTCTGTCCATGGGATTCTCCGGGCAAGATTACTGGATTGGGTAGCCATTCCCTTCTCCAGGGGATCTTACTGACCCAGGGATCAAACCCAAGTCTCTTGCATCACAGGCAGATTCTTTACTGTCTGAGCCACCAGGGAGGTGGACATTAGGACTTTAAAGTGTTCTCTAACATCACCTGTCATTCAGGAAATACCCCAGATGTGTCCCTGTACACATAGCTCAGAATTCTCTAGTTGGGGTTGCTGGGTTGCAGGACCTACACACTCCATTTTTATGAAATTTTTACTGAAGTATAGTTGATTTACAATGTTGTGTTAATTTATTCTGTACAGCAAAGTGACTCATTTATATATACATATACATTCTTTTTCATATTCTTTTCCATTGTGGTTCATCACAGTATATTGAAGATAGTTCCCTGTGCTGTATGGTAGGACCTGGTTTATCCATTTTATATATAATAGTTTGCATCTGCTAATCCCAAACTCACAGCCCTTCCCTCCTCTTCTCCTCCCCCTTGATAACCACAAGTCTGTGCTTTGTGTCTGTGAATCCTTTTTGTTTCTTAGATATGCTAATTTGTATCATATTTTAGATTCCACACATAAGTGATATATGGTATTTGTCTTTCTCTTTCTGACTTATTTAGTGTGATCATATCTAGGCTCATCTGTGTTGGTGCAAATGGCATTATTTCATTCTTTTTAATGGCTGAATAATATTGCACTGTATACATGTACCATATCTTCTTTATCCATTCCTCTGTCAGTGGACATTTAGGTTGCTTCCATGTCTTGGTTATTGTAACTAGTGCTGCTGTGAATATTAGGGTGCATGTATCTTTTCAAATTAGAGTTTTGTTTGAGTACATGCCCAGCAAAGGAAACCATAAACAAAAGAAAAGACAACCACAGAATGGGAGAAAGTATATGCAAATGATGTGACCGACAAGGGGTTAATTTCCAAAATATACAGTCCGTTCATACAACTCAGTAACAGAAACAAAGACAGACAATCGAAACATGGCACGAGACCCGCATAGACATTTCTCCGAAGAAGACCTTCGGGTGGCCGAGAGACACTTCATGTTTATTGGACGTCAGACCAGGTGCTTTCCAAAGTGATTGTGCCAACACGGCTACACAGCTTCCCCCTCCCAGAAGGAAACAGGTGCTTGTTCCCTTGTGGCCCGATCAACAAGACTCATCAGCCTGAAGAGTGAGAACGATTTCTCAGCCCCTGGGGCAAGGCTGGGCGGCTGCTTCCCACTGACCTTTCCTTCTGTGTCCTCAGCTCCGGAGAAGGCATCTGGTCGAACCAGGGCTGTGCGCTCACGGAAGGGAACCTCAGCTACTCCGTCTGCCGCTGCACGCACCTCACCAACTTTGCTATCCTGATGCAGGTGGTCCCGCTGGAGGTAAGCGCCAGGCAGGAAGGGGCTCCTGGGCTGCGAGGAGGCACCCTTTCTCCGTCAGCCCACAGTGGAGGCCGGGTGCAGGTCTTCGTCGTCAGCGCCTAGGGGGGTTGGTTGGAGCAGGGCAGATGGGAAGGGGAGCCCAGTAGCTGGGGACATCTGCGAAGCTCCACTTCTTTGGTGAAACCCCCTTTGCTCTAGGTTTACTCGGGCAGCGTCTGTGCAGACCCTGGGTCCCTCTCGAGGGTTCGTGTGCAGCCTGGGAGGTGGTCATTGCAGCATTTTCTGCCTTTGGATCACTGGGTTTTGAAACCCTTCCTATGCCATGGGATCCAGCAGAGCATGGTCCTCGACTATAAGCAGTGTGCCTGGATGTCCAGAGAAGGTGTTGCCAGTGGTGACATGCAGAAGCATGTATGTCCAGGGTGGCCACACCATGTTCTCTGAGCATTTCTGCCGTGACATAGGAAACCTTGGACTTCGGACCTGTTTCTAAGGGACCGGACTTCCAGCTCCAGCAGGAGTGAGTCCTGAGGTGGGGGAGGGGATTCCCAACTGACTCCTGGGTCCTCCTCCCCAAAGGGGGCCAAGATGTCTACCCTCGCATTAAGGATGGGAGAGGCCCCTCCTGGCTGGGTTTCTCTGCTTCAGAATATTTCATCTTTATTATCTATTTGGCTTGGTCAGCACTAAGGACCGGAGATTAATTTCTTTGGTTCAAGGCAAGCATAGCTTTTAAGAGGAGAGAAAAATGGCCTTTAAAAATGCAGATGCCCTAAGTATAGCCCAATAACAAAACTGGAAATTGACATTGGTACAACCCATAGGGTTTATTCAGACTTCTCTAGTTCTCTGTATGGCGGTTTTATCATGTGTAGTTTCATGTACATGTCCAGCCAAAATATAGAATTGTCCCATCAACACAGGCTCCCTTGGGCAACCCCTCTAATTTCCCCATCTTCTGTCCCAAACCCCGGGAAACCACGAATCTATTCTCTGTCTCTAATTTTGTTACTTCAAGAATGCTATATAAATAGAATAAGACAGTATATAGCCTCTACGGATTGACTTCTTTACTCTGCATAATATCCTTGGAATCCATTCCAATCGTATCGGTAGTTCATTTTTCAAAATTGCTGAGTAGTATTCCATGGTATAAATGTACCACAGTTTGTTTAACCATTCACCTAGTTTGTTGACTGCTTTTTATCATGAAAGGGTTCTAAATTTTGTCAAATACTTTTTCAGCATCAACTGAAAACATGTGGCTTTTCACCCCTTAATTCTGTTAATGTGGACAGTTTTTTTTTTTTTTCTCACAATATTGATAGTTCTTTATTCAGTCCAACTACAAATCCTTTGTTGAATAAGTGATTTACAAATACTTTCTCCCCAACTAATTTTTTGTTATTGTTGCTATCCTTTTTGCTGCTTGCCCTTTTTTTGGAGGTAACATTGGTTTATAACATTATATGTTTCATGTGCAACATTATTTTTCTACTTCTGTATACATTACATTGACAAAGTGGCAAAAGCAATTCAATTTCTCTGAGAAAGAATAGTCTTTTCAACAAATGTTGTGGGAGCATCCATAGACAAAAGGCTGTACGTTCCTACACAAAAGGATGAACCTCAACCAAAACCTCCCAGTTTAAACAAACATTAATTTGAAAGAGATCACAGACAAATATAAAATGTGAAACTATAGAACTTTTAGAAAAAAAAAAATAGGAGAAATATTTAGGACCTAGACCTGGGTGAAGAGTTCTTAATACCAAAAAAAAGGAAGAATTGATGAATTAGACTTCAGCATAATTAAAAACGTCTCCTTTTTGAAAGACTCTGTTAAGAAGATACAGAGATTTTGAAGTAAAAACAAAAGGCCTTGATAATCATGGATAGTTTTGCAAAAACAGGAATCTTCAACCTGGCCTTCCAGATACTTTAAAGTATGTCAGAGCTTAAAATCTATTAAAAAAATATGATCTNTCTTCTCCTCCCCCTTGATAACCACAAGTCTGTGCTTTGTGTCTGTGAATCCTTTTTGTTTCTTAGATATGCTAATTTGTATCATATTTTAGATTCCACACATAAGTGATATATGGTATTTGTCTTTCTCTTTCTGACTTATTTAGTGTGATCATATCTAGGCTCATCTGTGTTGGTGCAAATGGCATTATTTCATTCTTTTTAATGGCTGAATAATATTGCACTGTATACATGTACCATATCTTCTTTATCCATTCCTCTGTCAGTGGACATTTAGGTTGCTTCCATGTCTTGGTTATTGTAACTAGTGCTGCTGTGAATATTAGGGTGCATGTATCTTTTCAAATTAGAGTTTTGTTTGAGTACATGCCCAGCAAAGGAAACCATAAACAAAAGAAAAGACAACCACAGAATGGGAGAAAGTATATGCAAATGATGTGACCGACAAGGGGTTAATTTCCAAAATATACAGTCCGTTCATACAACTCAGTAACAGAAACAAAGACAGACAATCGAAACATGGCACGAGACCCGCATAGACATTTCTCCGAAGAAGACCTTCGGGTGGCCGAGAGACACTTCATGTTTATTGGACGTCAGACCAGGTGCTTTCCAAAGTGATTGTGCCAACACGGCTACACAGCTTCCCCCTCCCAGAAGGAAACAGGTGCTTGTTCCCTTGTGGCCCGATCAACAAGACTCATCAGCCTGAAGAGTGAGAACGATTTCTCAGCCCCTGGGGCAAGGCTGGGCGGCTGCTTCCCACTGACCTTTCCTTCTGTGTCCTCAGCTCCGGAGAAGGCATCTGGTCGAACCAGGGCTGTGCGCTCACGGAAGGGAACCTCAGCTACTCCGTCTGCCGCTGCACGCACCTCACCAACTTTGCTATCCTGATGCAGGTGGTCCCGCTGGAGGTAAGCGCCAGGCAGGAAGGGGCTCCTGGGCTGCGAGGAGGCGCCCTTTCTCCGTCAGCCCACAGTGGAGGCCGGGTGCAGGTCTTCGTCGTCAGCGCCTAGGGGGGTTGGTTGGAGCAGGGCAGATGGGAAGGGGAGCCCAGTAGCTGGGGACATCTGCGAAGCTCCACTTCTTTGGTGAAACCCCCTTTGCTCTAGGTTTACTCGGGCAGCGTCTGTGCAGACCCTGGGTCCCTCTCGAGGGTTCGTGTGCAGCCTGGGAGGTGGTCATTGCAGCATTTTCTGCCTTTGGATCACTGGGTTTTGAAACCCTTCCTATGCCATGGGATCCAGCAGAGCATGGTCTTCGACTATAAGCAGTGTGCCTGGATGTCCAGAGAAGGTGTTGCCAGTGGTGACATGCAGAAGCATGTATGTCCAGGGTGGCCACACCATGTTCTCTGAGCATTTCTGCCGTGACATAGGAAACCTTGGACTTCGGACCTGTTTCTAAGGGACCGGACTTCCAGCTCCAGCAGGAGTGAGTCCTGAGGTGGGGGAGGGGATTCCCAACTGACTCCTGGGTCCTCCTCCCCAAAGGGGGCCAAGATGTCTACCCTCGCATTAAGGATGGGAGAGGCCCCTCCTGGCTGGGTTTCTCTGCTTCAGAATATTTCATCTTTATTATCTATTTGGCTTGGTCAGCACTAAGGACCGGAGATTAATTTCTTTGGTTCAAGGCAAGCATAGCTTTTAAGAGGAGAGAAAAATGGCCTTTAAAAATGCAGATGCCCTAAGTATAGCCCAATAACAAAACTGGAAATTGACATTGGTACAACCCATAGGGTTTATTCAGACTTCTCTAGTTCTCTGTATGGCGGTTTTATCATGTGTAGTTTCATGTACATGTCCAGCCAAAATATAGAATTGTCCCATCAACACAGGCTCCCTTGGGCAACCCCTCTAATTTCCCCATCTTCTGTCCCAAACCCCGGGAAACCACGAATCTATTCTCTGTCTCTAATTTTGTTACTTCAAGAATGCTATATAAATAGAATAAGACAGTATATAGCCTCTACGGATTAACTTCTTTACTCTGCGTAATATCCTTGGAATCCATTCCAATCGTATCGGTAGTTCATTTTTCAAAATTGCTGAGTAGTATTCCATGGTATAAATGTACCACAGTTTGTTTAACCATTCACCTAGTTTGTTGACTGCTTTTTATCATGAAAGGGTTCTAAATTTTGTCAAATACTTTTTCAGCATCAACTGAAAACATGTGGCTTTTCACCCCTTAATTCTGTTAATGTGGACAGTTTTTTTTTTTTTTCTCACAATATTGATAGTTCTTTATTCAGTCCAACTACAAATCCTTTGTTGAATAAGTGATTTACAAATACTTTCTCCCCAACTAATTTTTTGTTATTGTTGCTATCCTTTTTGCTGCTTGCCCTTTTTTTGGAGGTAACATTGGTTTATAACATTATATGTTTCATGTGCAACATTATTTTTCTACTTCTGTATACATTACATTGACAAAGTGGCAAAAGCAATTCAATTTCTCTGAGAAAGAATAGTCTTTTCAACAAATGTTGTGGGAGCATCCATAGACAAAAGGCTGTACGTTCCTACACAAAAGGATGAACCTCAACCAAAACCTCCCAGTTTAAACAAACATTAATTTGAAAGAGATCACAGACAAATATAAAATGTGAAACTATAGAACTTTTAGAAAAAAAAAATAGGAGAAATATTTAGGACCTAGACCTGGGTGAAGAGTTCTTAATACCAAAAAAAAGGAAGAATTGATGAATTAGACTTCAGCATAATTAAAAACGTCTCCTTTTTGAAAGACTCTGTTAAGAAGATACAGAGATTTTGAAGTAAAAACAAAAGGCCTTGATAATCATGGATAGTTTTGCAAAAACAGGAATCTTCAACCTGGCCTTCCAGATACTTTAAAGTATGTCAGAGCTTAAAATCTATTAAAAAAATATGATCTCAGGACTTCCCTGGTGGTACAGTGGATAAAAATCTGCTTGCCAATGCAGGAGGCACAGGTTTGATTCCTGGTCCATACGTCTGGTCCCTGGAAAGATGCCACATGCTGCAGAGCAACTAAGCCCGTTGCCACAACTAGTGAGCCTGTGCTCTAGCGCCAGGGAGCTGCAAATACTGAGCCGGCATGCTGCAACTACTGAAGCAGGCGTGCTCCGGATCCCATGGTCCATAACAAGGGAAGCCACTGCAATGAGAAACACACTTGTTGCAACTAGAGAAAGCACCTGGGCAGCGAGAAAGCCCCACTGCAACCAAAAGTAATAAAATTAACTAATAGAAAAGAGTATTATCTCAAACTGCCTCTCCCTACCTACCCTCCCCCCATTTTCATCCCCCACACTTGTGTTTATATTAGAACAAGACAGGTGTTAGGTGGGCCAAACCTTAGACTTACTAAAAGTATATCTTGCCCGGTGACAGAGCAATTCTACAGACAGGAATGAAGAAATGACAAGAGTTATGTGCAGAAGTGTTCATAGCATCTTCACTTATAACTCAGATCTGGAAATCATCCAAATGTCCACCAACTCTATACCAGATAAAATCTTATATAGTCATAGATGGAATAATTACAACAATGATAATGATATGGTAGGAACTTTGTGTCCCCCCTAAAATTAGCACATTGGAATCCTAATACTTAATGTGATGGTCATGAACAGGATTAGTCCCCTTATGAAAGAAACCCAAGAAAGCTCTTTTGCCCCCTTCCACCATGTGAGAACACAGAGAGAGTTTGGCAGTCCACAGTCTGTGGGCCCTCACCAGAACCTGACTGTGTTGGAACTCTGATCTCAGACTTCCAGCCTCCAGAACTGTGAGAAATAAATTTCTGCTGTTGAAAAGGCAAAACAAAAATGCAAATGCCCTGGGATGGGATTCTCTGAATCACGATGGGTCCCTGTGCATGATGGCTTCCTTGGCTTCTTAGGGCCCCAAAGGAAATTGAGTTTTCCTGATGGGGGCGGGAGAGCAGCGAGGTGGTGGGATGCCTCCTGGAATCTCCTAAGAAGCAGAGCAGGCTAGGCACCTAGAGACAAGTTTGGTTTCATCCCATACTGTGTTTTGGAAATCGAAAATTTTATTTTTGACTCTGAATTTCTGGCTCCTTTTGAAGATTTTGGTTGATGCTGGGACAGAGTTCTCAGAATAGTGAGGAAAGAGCTGGGTAGGGACCTCTTCTTCCTCCATCAGCAGAGCTGAACCCTGCTGGGAAGTGAGATGCCAGGATAGGGTGAGTCTCTCTGGCCATATGACCTGCCCTGGTAGGCACTCCGGTAAATCCACTTCCAGTAACAGGGACCCACTCTCTTGGGGCACATCCATTTTTGGGTCTGTCTGTTTATGAACAGACTCTATTCTCCTGAGGTTTTGTAGTCCAGGTGCTGCATATATATTGGGTGTCAGCAAATATTTGATAAGCCCATGATTGTATCAGTTTTGTTAGGGAAGGAGAGATTTCTATAGCAACACCCAGGCTGCAAGCAGTGTTTACCTAAGGATCGGAATCTCATCCACCATCATTCGACAAATACCCATCAGGGACCTAAGGTGTCAGGCCTGGAGTTTCATTTGTAAACAAGAAAAGCCATGCGTTTCTGCTTTCAAGTAGTTTATATTCTAGTGGGAAAGACAGATCATAAACAAATTAGCAACTAAATAGGTAATTTCAAAGAGCAAAAAGTTTAGGAAGACCTTTGGGGAGAAGGATGGAAGAGATGGCAGATGGGGAGGAGGGAGGTTGTGGGGAGGAAGCAGATGTCTCAGAGGAAGTGACAATTGAACGGCTAGAAGAGGCTCATCTCTGGAAGGCCCGGGAGAGGAATATTCCAGGTTAAGAACCAGCAAGTGCAGAGGACAGGAGGCAGGAATAGATGAGGTTGGTGTATCATGGAGGGAGGAATGGGGAGCATTGAGGGAGCATGGAGGGAGCATGGGGATTTTTCTGTTTGCAAAGCATATCATGCGTTTTCCAACCAGACTGTGAATTACTTATGGAGACTCTGGAGAGGACTTCCAGGTGATCCCTTGGAGGATGTGGGGGGGCCCTGACACCCTCTGCACAGTCCACACGTGTACATGCCTGATGCTGTCTATCTGGACAGACGACCCCCTTTGCTCTTGTGATGAAGCATCAAGTGAGAGTTGGGTTACAGACTTTTCAGCAGCCCCATCAGAGTCGCCAAGAGCCTCTGGGTTTTGCCTGGGAATCCTGATGATGCATGAAATGAAGCCCAGGTCTCACGTGTCTGGATCCTCTGGGTAGTGAGTTTTTAGAGTTCAGAGCAGGTGGTTCTATCATAGGCCTAAGGGGCATGAGCCCACCTCTCCACCCAGCACCCTTCATGGTGAGNAAGCAGTGTTTACCTAAGGATCGGAATCTCATCCACCATCATTCGACAAATACCCATCAGGGACCTAAGGTGTCAGGCCTGGAGTTTCATTTGTAAACAAGAAAAGCCATGCGTTTCTGCTTTCAAGTAGTTTATATTCTAGTGGGAAAGACAGATCATAAACAAATTAGCAACTAAATAGGTAATTTCAAAGAGCAAAAAGTTTAGGAAGACCTTTGGGGAGAAGGATGGAAGAGATGGCAGATGGGGAGGAGGGAGGTTGTGGGGAGGAAGCAGATGTCTCAGAGGAAGTGACAATTGAACGGCTAGAAGAGGCTCATCTCTGGAAGGCCCGGGAGAGGAATATTCCAGGTTAAGAACCAGCAAGTGCAGAGGACAGGAGGCAGGAATAGATGAGGTTGGTGTATCATGGAGGGAGGAATGGGGAGCATTGAGGGAGCATGGAGGGAGCATGGGGATTTTTCTGTTTGCAAAGCACATCATGCGTTTTCCAACCAGACTGTGAATTACTTATGGAGACTCTGGAGAGGACTTCCAGGTGATCCCTTGGAGGATGTGGGGGGGCCCTGACACCCTCTGCACAGTCCACACGTGTACATGCCCGATGCTGTCTATCTGGACAGACGACCCCCTTTGCTCTTGTGATGAAGCATCAAGTGAGAGTTGGGTTACAGACTTTTCAGCAGCCCCATCAGAGTCGCCAAGAGCCTCTGGGTTTTGCCTGGGAATCCTGATGATGCATGAAATGAAGCCCAGGTCTCACGTGTCTGGATCCTCTGGGTAGTGAGTTTTTAGAGTTCAGAGCAGGTGGTTCTATCATAGGCCTGAGGGGCATGAGCCCACCTCTCCGCCCAGCACCCTTCATGGTGAGTCTTTGTCCAGGCAGGTAGGAGCCCCAAGCACTCCCAGTGGCAATGTTTTTTTAAAGGTGTGACATTTAGGAATGAGTTGATCGGTGCTCGTCCCTTTCAGTTTCCATCCTTCCCACGTGCTCAGTCAAAATCCATTCTCTTGCTGACCTGCAGTTCTTTGATCCTAAATCAGGGAGCATGCTGGGTTGGGAACCAATGGTAGCTGGGGAGACCAGCTGGGGGCAATTGCTAGTGATTTGAGGAAAAATGAAATAAGACAACAAGAGTGCCTTGACGTGCAGAGGGTAAGTCCCCCAAGCATTAGCTTCCCTGGGGCTTCCCTGGGGCTTCCCTGGTGGGTCAGAGGTTCAAGCATCTGCCTGGAATGCGGAAGACCCAGTTTTGATCCCTGGATTGGGAAGATCCCCTGGAGAAGGAAATGGCAATCCACTCCAGTACTCTTGCCTGGAAAATCCCGTGGAGGGAGGAGCATGGTACGCTACAGTCCATGGGATCACAAAGAGTCGGACCCGACTGAGCGACTTCACTTTCACAAGCATTAGCTACTGTGAATGCAAGAGTGGACCCATTCTAGAGGTCCATCCGCTCGGTTCCTTTCTCTGCCTCCCTTGCTACCCTGGTGCACAGGTTCCGCTACCACTCGTGTCTCTTAGCACATCAGGCCCCAGAAAGTGAGGAGCACGGCCTCCAAGAGGCTCACTCCCCCGACTTCTGTCCTCCACACTGCCCCCTTTGTTCTCCCTCCTGCCAGGGCCTTGAACCTCATGGCTCACTCAGCATCCCTCTGGTGTTATGGGGAAAATCCAGCCACTCTCTTTAGCCCCTGGAAGAGGCACCGTGCTGCCTCCACGCAGAACCTATGTGGTCCTGTGGCCAAGCCCTCCTTCCTTGACAAGTGGAGAAAGTGAAGCCCAGAGGGCAGGGTGGCCCAGCCTGTCATCCATCCATTCATCAATGAATTGCTGAGTTCCAGGTGACCAGTAGACTTTGCCTTTTTCTAGAAAATTCAGTGCTCAAGATCTTGAGTGGGGATGGAGACACAGCATGTGAAGTCAGTCATGGTAGGGTAAGGTGGGAAGACAGAGGTGGCCCCACGGGGCCTCCTGAGCCGGGGGTGATGGGTTGAGACCCCGAGGGAGGAAGGGACTCCAGGTGGAGGAGCAGCAGATGCAAAGGCCGGAGCAGGAGTGGCCAGGGGCTGGTGCAGCTCCCAGGAAAGGTGCCAGGGGCTTCAGACCTGAGTGTCCAGGGGGCTGAGAGTGGTGTGAGTGGGAGGTGTCGTGGCGGGGGGGTGGGGCGCGAGGTGAATTAGGACCCCTCACCCAGCTGACCGGGCAGCCACGGTGGATGCAGATGCTGCTGCCCCTTCTTCGATTGAGAAAAACTGGAGATTAGTTTTGTGCAAAACCTCTTGATTGTTTAGATGTGTCGTTAATCACCCTTTCTAGGCCACGTGTCAGAGGTGGGCCTGGCCCAGTCCGATGCCCACAGGCCAGCAGCCTGAACTGCACGTGCTCAGGGACCACTGGGTCTTGTGAAGATGCTGACCGAGGCTCCACAGGTCCGGGTAGGGCCTGAGTAGAGCTCAGGCTCTGCTGGCTCCGGACTGCTCTCTGAATAGACCCTGGGTGCAGCCATCTCCTCTGTAAAAGTCAGGTCAAGCTTGTGCTCACGTCCTGTGAAAATGGCCAGGCCGATCATTACAGATATGAAGGGAGGGTTAGGCTTAGTCTGATTTCAACTGTGTGCTCACTAGAGGGTGGAGACGGGTGATCTTGGGTGATCTTGATTGGGGCCTGAAAGGAGGGAGTCGGACAGATAGATCCCCGCCGGGAAATTAGGTGCAGAGAAAGCTAGTGAGACTGCCTTTGGGGAGAGGAGTTCCAGGGACACAGGAAACAAACAAGACAGTGAGCCTCAGGGCAGACCCAGAGTCAGCAGGGCTAGTGTTCTGCCCTGCAGGGGGTCTTCAGGGTGCTCCCCTGACTAGGGCAGTTCTGGAGTAATTGGAGGTAGCTGTGATCCAAGGGTGGGTCACAGAGCTGGGTGCCTGCTGATGACCGGAAGGACAGGACAGGCACCGCTTTGGCTTTGGGGTCTGTTGCCTCCTTCAGGCCTTGCCGTGGCGGGTGGGGCCTGTCACCATCACCATCACAGATGAGGGCTTGGGGACTTGCCTGAGGTCACCTGGGGACAGAGTCTGGAACTGAGATCTGCTCTCTGAACCCAGAGCTTTGGCTGGTGGCCATGCCCATGGATGGCACACAAGCAAAGCTTCCTCCTTTGTATCCTTTACATGCGTGTGTGAGTGCTAAGTCACTTCAGTCATGTCAGGCCATGCGATCCCATGAACTGTGGTCCACCAGGCTCTTCTGTCCATGGGATTCTCCTGGCAAGAATACTGGAGTGGGTTGCCATGCCCTCCTCCAGGGAATCTTCCCCAGCCAGGGATTGAACCCGCATCTCTTGTGTCTCCTGCATTGGGAGGCAGATTCTTTACCACTAGCGCCACCTGGGAAATCCCGATCCTTAAAATCCCAAGGACTAAATCTGATTTTCTGTATGATGTGGGTAGGTCTGCAGAGCAGTGGGAATGGGCAGGGGCTCCCGACACTCAGCAGGAAGTTGTGTTTGTGCCTGTGGGTGGGAGAGGATGGAAGGGAGGAGCTCGGTCCAGGAGACTAAGAAACCGGGGTCACAGAGCATCTGTGATTACAGATCCATCCCTACTCAGCAGCGATGCCAGATTTAGACAGCCTGTGGGTGTCTTCGTGGAAGCAAATCATATCTACTCATTGCCAGGAAAGGTCGATTTGAAAATGGTTTAAAATTATCCATGCTAAAAATGAACATTTTCATGAACATTTTACAAAAAAACAAGGCAGTTATCACAAGTAGATGCCAGATCCGTGGTGCTTTTGGAGAATTAGTAAAAACAGCACAGATGGTTTTATTTTCCTGATGTTGAGGCTGAATCTTCCTAAGCTCTGCCTCCCGGCCCTGGTCTCAGGCTCTTGGACAGGTTCTCTCCTCCAAGCTTACATCCACCTGTCAGCCCTTCTTTCTGTCCATCTCTCCTGGCTCCTCTCCCACCCAGCTTCCTCCTTGGTTGTTGGCTCTTGGAAGACCTTTCCTCCCCGAGTGAGTCAAATAAGAGTCAAGAGAGACTGGGCTGAACCCTGGCCTGTGTGATACACTCCCACTGATGCACTTGTGTGGAATGGTCCCAAATGAGTGAGTAACAATTCACAGCTTGGAGAAGCAATTGCTAAAGACTGAGAGCATATCATTGAGGGCTCCTTCCTGACTCCCAGTGCCATGTGGCTGAACAAGTGCGTGGATGAGGGAGTCACTTCCACACGGGAGAGGAGCTTAGGGAAACACAGAGTGTTCTCCCTGGACGCTGGAATGCTGAGTGCATGTGGGTTTAGCCTGTAACCCTGATTCCCAGGCACAGGGACTGCAGGTGCACAGAGATGCTAGAACCTCCCTCATCTCCAAGGATTGACCAGCAGGGGTCGCCGGGGACCGAGGAACAGAGGCTCCCACGATCGGGCTGCTCAAGTGGGCTGGTCCAGGCAGGATCTGGGGATAGGGGCAGGTGGGTTTCTTATTGAAGCCACGGTAACCACAGTGTCAAACTTATGAATGGACTTTATAGGCAGGGAAATCAGAACAGGCAGGATTTGGAGGAGGTGAGAACAGGGAGACTGGAACAAAGGCTGAAGGTATCTTGCCTTAGGGGGAATTCAGTCCTTCCTGTGTCTGGGGTCCCCACCCGAGGCTTGCATTTCAGAGCACAGGCTTGCTGTCTAATGTGGGAAAGCTGTGCTATCACAAACAGTCATGGTGATGGCTGAACCTGGTAATGCCCAAGGTGAGGTGGTGGTGGGCACAGCCCAGAACCGGCGGGAGCACTGGAGGTCCACGCAGCACAGCNCCTAGCCTTGCCGCCTCTCTGGGGTGGGCATGTGGCTGCGCTCTGGGGCTGGGCCACTGCCTGTCACCCATCTCTCCCCCTAGAACCCCAGGCATGCAGGCACTGGGCCCACCTGGGAAAGAGTTGCAGGAGGAGGGATCAGATGTTCGGGGAGCTCGGCTTGTCCATGAACCTGACTCTGCTGTCCTGGGGACAGTGCCTCGCTGTGGGCTCAGCATCCCCTCCAGGCAAATTTAATTATCCTCCTGTCCTTCAACCAGACCCAGGCCAGTACCTTAGAGGAAAAGCAGCCATTGCTTTATTTATCCTAGACTCTTCTGAGAAACCTCTGATCTGGAGCTGCAAGGGGGGCTGACAGTGGGATCCCGAGGGCTCCTGTCTCCAGACCCCTCTCAGGAGGGAGAGCTCGCTCCCTTGGGGGAAGGAGCGGTGAGGGTAGTGGCCAGGAGCGAGGATGCAGGGCTGGAGTCAGGGTGGAGCTGGGGACATCTCCATCTCGAGGTAAAAAGACTGCTTTGCGGCCCACCTGCCAGAGGGAGAGCGACAGGAAGGAGAGACGGAAGGCAGGGCAGAGAGCCCAAGGGTTCTGTAGCCATTCAAGGCGGTCAGCTCTGGGCTGGAGGACTGAGCTGGGGACGGAAGTGCGTTCTGACCCAGATCGGGTGCACTCTGCATTTTTTGTCATCAACGTGATGGATCACCACATGGTGGTGGGAAAAGGGACCCTCTTGGAGAAGTTCCCTCCCCCCATGTCAGGGGTAAGGGCCCCTGCAGAAGCCCGAGGACTCCTTGCAGGACTGAGACAAAGCCAGGGCCAATTTCTCAGGCTATGTTTGCTGTAAAGATGCCACACTACTTGCGAAAATGCACTAAATAGCACAGAAGACGGAGGTGAACTCGTGGGCCCCATCCCTTCTCATGTCTCCCAAGCCCCTGCCCAGAGCAAGGCTGACTCTGTCACCTCAGAGACAGTCTCCATGTCACCCTCTGTTCCTTAAACACAGAGTTATGTGCTGTAAAAACCATTCTGTGCTTTTGAGAGACGTATCAGCACATCCTGGCGACTGCTTCATCTCTGTCTACGCGGACCTGCCTCATTCATTTTCACCACTGGGTCCCCCCCATCCCCCACCCTCAACTCTGGGATTTCTCTAAGCCTCTGTGGATCCATGTCAGGTGACAACAGTCTTTGGCTGCTGGAAACAATAAATATCTGTGAGCAGACACCCTTTCCGGCACTGCAAGTGCGTCTGTAGGACAAATCACCGCAGTAGACTTGCTGGGTAGAGCAGCCCAAGGTTTGAACTTCTTGTAGGTGCTTGAAGCCACCATTTATGGGGAGGTCTGCTCCGGCCCCGCCTCTGTGCAGAGAGCATTGGGGTGGCTGGTGTGTTCGTTCCATGTCATCCCATCGTCCACATGCCTCCCGCAACAGCTGCTCTGTGTGCTTTGCAATCTCAGTCTTGAGTTCCCCCCATCCCCACCCCTCATTGTAAAGCCGGAGATCACACAGCTTCCAGTTAGCATCTCGGGAGCTGGCAGCCTCCCAGCCATGCTGGCAGGCTCAGGGACAGAGGCACGGGCTCCCTGACTCCCACGGCCCAGCTGCCCAGGGCTGGATGCAGGAGGGATCCAATCCCCAGGACCCTGGGCATGTCTGGATCCTGGGCTTTTGCTCTCGGACCCACCCCTCCCCCTGCTGGACTCAGCATCCTAGGGCTGGCCAGTGCTGGCTACTCCTTGGGGCTCTGGCAGGAGATGGGAGGGGTGAGGCCAAGTGCTGTCCTCTCTCTCCTTGAGCCTCAGGCAGCTTTCCTGGCAATGGCCTTGTCTCTGCAGCCTCCTGCTGGCAGCTCCTCTAGCCCGTGGCCTTGGCTTCCCCAGGTGACTTTGACCAGGGCAGGTGGCTTCCAGCTGTGATTTAATTAATACCTGGGTAACACCATCATTCCTGTGGCATCTCTGTTCCCCTTTGCAAACATTGCCCTGAATTAAATTTCTCATTTTTTTGGAAAGGCTAAAGTAGTTACTATCTTCCCAGTCAGCCTCAGACTGGTACACAGCTGTATGACTGAGTGGAGATGGTTAAGACAGCCCCAGGGGCCTGGTCTGGGTAACAAGGGCGTAAAATGGCTTAGTCCTAGTCCCCGGCTGACTCTTCGGATGAGGTGACTAGCCTGAGGAAGGCAGGTCGATGACACCTTTTTAAAGACATGGACCTAAGTCTTCGTGCATCTGGTGGGGTTTCTCCCCAACCAGTGTATCCCTGTAGGCCACAAAGGTACCCTTCAAGCAGCCAAGAAGCTTGGAGCTCTGGTCTCATTTCCATCACTGGAACATAGTGAAAGTCACCTGCAGGCTGGACTGCGTGCAGAGGGTGTTGCTAGTGAAACCCACAGATGATTAAGCCCAGGGACTGTTGTCAAACCTCGGCTGCCCAGTGAGCCACATGCCCCTCCTGTCCAGGGCTGAAGGAAGGCACGTGGTTTAGCCAGGGTCAGAGGGGACCAGGGGAGGGGCAGGCTCCAGCAGAGCTTGGGTCCCAGCAGAAGGTAGACCAGAAGGCAAGACGGAGCAGGCCTTGCAAAGAGCCAGAGGTGGGGCGGTGGAGGCAGGGGAAACTGGCGGAACGCAGGGTCCAGGAGCAGTGAGGGGCTGAGAGCATCTACCTCCGGGCTGACCCAGCGAGTGGGCTGCACGCTCTCAGATTGTCCCCACTTGTCCTTCACTCTGCTCCGCCACAGGTTCCCTTGACAACTGGCTTCCTGCCGAGCCCAGCCAATGAGAGGCAGGCCTGCAGTGACAGCCGTCTGCTCTCTGCTCAGATGCTCCTGTGCCACCCATGGCCCCTCCGTGGTCCCTGCTTCCGCCGTACCGCCCTCCCACCATGACCCTGGCTCAGGGGACAGGCCTGTTGTGTTTCCATCTCTCCAGGGGTCCTGGCTCTGCTCACATCACCCGCTTCTACCTACAAGGGTAGAAGTTCTTGCTGCGGCTGTTCTTTGGAGACTGTCCCCATCATCTCCTTTTCCGAGGGTTTCCATACTTTGTCCCCCACTTCCTATGTTCAGTCCCCTCTCCTGAATTCCTGGGAAGGCCTTCCTTTCCTGTGTGGACCCTCCTGAAAGAGTAAGTGAGTGAGGCGGTGAGGCAGATGCTGGCGGGATGGAGCACTGGGGGGCTTGCAGACCCAGGCAGGAATGAGGGTTTCATTCTGGGCGCAAGGGTGCCCAGGAGGTGGGTGAGCTCAGACCCACATCTGCTGAGTGGAGACTTGGCTGAAGATGGGGTGCAGTCAGGGAGCAGCGAGGCAGTCCAGGAAGTAGAGGAGGTTAAGACAGAGGCTTTGGAAACTGAGGATAAGGAGAGATGTATGCCTGGTGTCAGCAGAGGAGCCAGCAGGACTGGGTGGGGATGAGCTCGGAGGGGAGAGAGAGGACTGGAATGACTCACGTCTAGGTACCCTCTTCCGTCCCTGACAATCACCTCCCGCAAGGCCTCTGATTATTTCCATCTAAGCCTGATCAAGCTCAGAACTAGTGACCTTATTTATTCACTTATGTATTTATCAGTATCTGTTTGCGCCTTTGTTCATTATCCATTTTCCCTACCTCAGGTTAAGCCCCAAGCTTGGCACTCAGTGGGTGCTTAATACATGCTTGCTGCTGATGGGGGTCCAGGCCATCTGGGGTCAGTCCAGTACTGCCTCGCCAGCTGTGCGGTGATGGGCAGTCACGTTTCTTCAACTTGAGAACCGGGATGCCCACTCACAGCCTCCTCTGCTGGTTTGGTGCCTATATACAGTAGATGCCCAATAAAGGCACTTCTGTTTTCCCCATCTTAACCATCCAGTCTGCTGTGAATGCTTCATGACCCCAGGTGAATCTGAACTTTGGTTCATCTCTTGAACATCTAGAGTTTGCCAGTCCTTGTCAGAGGCTGGGGATCTGGACAGGAGCAAGACAGACAACCCTTGTCTCCATGGACCTCACCACTAGATCACTAGATTGCACCCTGCTTCCGGTTCAGGAGGTCCTCGCCTGTCCTCTCTGTCTGCTTCCGGTTGCATGTTGGGGCCAGTGTGAAGCCCACTTTCCCTCCTATCCAACTTCACAAGGCACAGGCTGTTAGCAGCTTAGAGCAGAGCCATGTTTAACACAGGTTCACTTAACACACTGGCAAACCAGTGGGCTGAACATGCGTTAAAGTTATCAAGCTCTTATATGAAAAGAGAGGGGGAGTAAACCCTTCAGGCAAGCAGCGTCTCTCAGATTATCCCAGCACCAACACACACATTCTGCTCTGTGGATTTGACAGCTGTTTTAAACAAGAGAAATCTGAAGACCCCAACTTCTGCAGGTAGGTTCCTCCTGTGGTCTGCCTCAGTGTTACTCAGACCACTGTGCTGAAGAGTGATGTTTGAGGTTACCTGCACAGACCATGGTTTGTAGGGGACCTGAGAAGTTTTCAAAGGTCCTTCTGATCACCTCTCATTTTCCCCTCATAGGCTTGCTTTATCATGCAAGTGCCATGTAAAGTATGACCTTCCGATATATTAATAGCTTGCCTTATGCTCTGTATGAGCATTTTGAGACTGGCTGAGAAGGCAATGGCACCCCACTCCAGTACTCTTGCCTGGCAAATCCCATGGACTGAGGAGTCTGGTAGGCTGCAGTCCATGGGGTTGCTAAGAGTCGGACACAACTGAGCAACTTCACTTTGACTTTTCACTTTCATGCATTGGAGAAGGAAATGGCAACCCACTCCAGTATTCTTGCCTAGAGAATCCCAGGGATGGGGGAGCCTGGTGGGCTGCCATCTATAGGGTCGCACAGAGTCGGACACAACTGAAGTGATTTAGCAGCAGCAGCAGCAGCAACCAGGATGATAGCTCTGCTCAAGGGAGGGGCCTTATCTCATTTTTAAAATGTTCCCTCTCGTGGTTGGCTTAAGGCTGGCTTTGGTGGGGTTGGCAAAAGCTGTGATGAAGAGTTGGTTGATGGTGAGTTTTGATTAATGGTAAGGTTGGTTGACGGGTTGAGTTGGTTGGTAATAGGGTTGGCTGATGGTGGGGTTGATTGACAGTGGAGTTGGCTGATGGTGAGATTTGTTGATGGTGGGGTTGGTTGCTGGTGAGATTGACAGATGATGTGTGGTTGGTTGATGGTGTAGAATTGGTTGATGATAAAGTTGTTGATGGTGAGGTTGNTGTAGGAATTTAGATTTAGAGGGTTTTAGATTTTTGTTTGCAAATATTCTTATGAACTGAATGGTAAATAAACTATTCTAGACCAGGATTCTCAATTAAGGTGTTTCAATGGAGTCAAAAAATATGTATGTCTGAAAATATATATATATATATATATATATATATATATATATACATAAATCTTAGAAAGACTCTAATGCTGGGAAAGACTGAGGGCAGGAGGAGAATGGGGAGACAGAGGATGAGATGGTTGGATGACATCATCAACTCAGTGGACATGAGTTTGATCAAACTCCGGGAGATAATGAAGGACAGGGAAGCCTGGGTGACGCAAGCCATGGAGTCAGAGTCAGCCATGACTGAATGACTGAAGAGTTGATGTCTGGGAGCCACCTCTCAGGGAATCTGATCATTAAAATGGTGGTTCTAAGCATTGGTATTTTAAACCTAGAGGGCCCGATGCACAGTCACACTTGAGAACGACGGGTCTAGATGTAGAAGAGAGTATCTCTCAGAAAAAGAAACAGCAGAACTTTTTGTATAAGTTGATAACTCTCATTATTCATTTATTTAGCATTTGTTGAACATCTAAAATATTATTGAAGTTATTGAACTAGGTTCAGAGAGCAAAAGTGTAAAAAAATGAAACATAGCCCCTGCCCCAAAGCTTTTTATGACCTAGTGGAAGCGCCAGCCTAACAAAGATCTGATTTCAATATGCAGTCCCTTAGTATTAGTGGGAGATTGGTTGCATGACTCCTGCGAACACCAAAATCCCCAGGTGCTCAAGTCTTAAATGTAAAATGGTATATTTGCATCCAAACTATACTCATCCTCTGTATACTCAAATCATGTGTAGGTTACTTATAATATCTAATACAATGTAAATGTTATGTAAATAGTCACTGTTGCCAGCGTGGCAAATGTAAACTTTGCTTGAATTTTGGGGAAATATCTTTTTTTTTTCTTCTTGAATATATATCACCAGTGGTTGGTTGAATCAGCAACTGTGGAAACTTGCAGACACAGGATAACAACTGTAGTGACACTATAGGGTTAAGAAAGCGCCCCAGGGGACCTGGTGCTTTGCAGAAACTTTACTCTTTCATCTCAGGTTCATAGAATTTGTTAACAAAATCAGCCATTCACTATATACAAATAAATAATACAGATATTTATTAGAGAACTATCTATCTTACTTTAATATACTAACAATAAAAGAAAAGAGAAATAGAGCAGAAAATACATAATCAAATTGGATTTTAGCAAACATCCAGACTTAAGCAGCATTGGGAAGTCCCATGCCACAGCACATCTGGAGTCTCAGTTGGGAAAGGGTCCCAGGCAGCACATCTGCTCTGCAGGTGAGATTTCTAAGATTGCAGTTTGAGCAAAACCAATACAATATTGTAAAGTAATTAACCTCCAATTAAAATAAATACATTTATATTAAAAAAAAACACAAAAGATTACAGTTTGGTGTTCCCACTTATAATCCCAGGATGGTTGCAAACTAATATCATTATCAATCTGTGACCAAATTGAAGCTCTGGTTTCATGTTAATGCTGTTTGTTCTGTTGTATAAAACTTGGAATGTAGTTATGTCTGTGATTTGGTTGGCCTGGCCACTTCCAGGGTCTCAACAATCTCAAGATTTCTCCCCCATCTTTTCTATGGTGCTGCAAGTCTTGCCCTTATACCAGGCAGTCATTCCCAGTTACTTCCAGTCAGGGCAGTGTCCCAGGCAGGGTAGAAGCAAGGTCAGAGGTCTGTTCTGCTTTGTCCCTGAAATCTAAACAAGACTATGTAAATTGCCTAACACCTGGGAAATTTGCCTTGAAGCTCAGCTGGTAAAGAATCCACCTGCAATGCAGTAGACCCCAGTTCAAGTCCTGGATTGGGATGATCCGCTGGAGAAGGGATAGGCTACCCACTCCAGTATTCTTGGGCTTCCCTGGTTGTTCAGTTGGTAAAGAAAGAAAAGAAAGTGAAATTGCTCAGTCATGTCTGACTCTTTGCTGGCCTGTGGACTGTAGCCCACCAGACTCCTCCATCCATGGAATTTTCCAGGCAAGAGTACTGGAGTGGGTTGCCATTTCCTTCTCCAGGGGACTTTCCTGACCCAGGGATCAAATCTGGGTCTACCACAATGCAGTTAGATGCTTTACTGTCTGAGTTGGTCAAAAATCTGCCTGCAATGCGGGAGACCTGGGTTTGATCTTTAGGTTGGGAAAATCCCTTGGAGAAGGGAATGGCTACCCACTCCAGTATTCTGGCCTGGAGAAATCCATGTATTGTATAGTCCATGGGGTCACAGAGTCAGACATGACTGAGTGACTTTTACTTTCACTTTCCAGGGGACCTAGAATGAGGGAAGCCGAGAGTGGTAAGGATGCTGGAAATGAGGACATCCAGGACCTAAAGCAAATGAGCAAAAACCTGGAGCAAGAAAGGTCATGAGAGATCATGTGAGAACGGCAAAGTGAAGCTAGACCATGAGGTTTTCTGCAGGGACATTCAGGAATATCAACATTAACCAGGAAACAGTAGGTACCATTAAATAATCTTAATAGTAAGGAACGAAATACAGTGAAGTATCAAGCAGTGTTATCCAGACTGCTATCTTACTATGCCACTTAATAAGAAAAGTCCCAAATGAATGCAGAGTTCCAGAGAATGGCAAGGAGAAAAAAGAAGCCCTTATTAAATAAACAAAGCAAAGAAATCGAGGAAAACAATAGATCTTCTAGAGATCTTCTCAAGAAAATTGAAGCTATCAAGGAACCATTTCATGCAAGGATGAGCACAATAAAGGACAGTAATGGTAAGGACCAAACAGAAGCAGAAGAGATTAAGAACTGGCAAGATATAGTCTTAATGACTTGGATAACCACAATGATGTGGCCACTCAGCTAGAGTCAGACATCCTGGAGTATGAAGTCAAGTGGACCCTAGAAAGCCTTACTATGAACAAAGCTAGTGGCGATGACAGAATTCCACCTGAGACTTTTAAAAATCATAAAAAATAATGCTGTTCAAGTGCTGCACTCAATATATCAGCAAATTTGGAAAACTCAGCAGAGTCCACAGACTGGAAAATGTAAGTTCTCATTCCAATTCCAAAGAAGGACAATGCCAAAGAATGCTTCATCTACCATCCAGTTGTGCTCATTTCACATGCTAGCAAGGTTATATTCAAAATCCTTCAAGCTAGATTTCATCAGTATGTAAACCCAAAAACTTCCAGATATACAAACTAGATTTTGAAGAGGCAGAGGAACCAGAGATCAAATCACCAACATTTGCTGGATCCTAGAGAAAGCAAGGGAATTCCAGGAAAACATCTACTTCTGCGTCATTTACCATGTTAAAGCCTTTGACTCTGTTCATCAAAAGTAATGATGGGAAATTCTTAAAGAAATGGGAATACTACACCACCTTACCTATGTCTTAAGAAAGCTGTATGCAGGTCAAGAAACAATAGTTAGAACCTCACATGGAACAACTGACTGGTTCCAAATTGGGAAAGGAGTACATTAAGTCTGTATATTGTCCCCCTGCTTATTTAACTTATATGCAGTGTACCTCAGGTGAAATGCTAGGCTGGATGAATTGCAAGCTGGAATCAAAATTTGTAAGAGAAATATCAGCAACCTCAGATATGCAGAGGATACCATACTAATGGCAGAAAGAGAAAAGGAACTAAATAGCCTTTTGATGAGGATGAAAGAGGAGAGTGAAAAAGTTGGCCTGAAAATCAACATTGAAAACTAAGATCATAGCATTTGGTCCCATAACTTCATGGAAAATAGAAGGAGGAAGAGCAGAAGCAATGAGAGATTTTCTTTTCTGAGTCTTCAAAATCACTGCAGATGATGACTCCAGCCATGAAATTAAAAGACACTTGCTCCTTGGAAGTAAAGCTATGACAAACCTAGACAGCATATTTAAAAGCAGAGACATCACTTTTCTAACAAAGGTCCATATAGTCACTGCTATGTTTTTTCCACTAGTCATGCACAGATGTGAAAATAGAATCATAAAGAAGACTCATCACCAAAGAACTGATGCTTCAAGTTGTGATGCTAGAACAGACCCTTGAAAGTCACTAGAACAGCAAGATCAAAGCAGTCCGTTCTAAAGGAAATCAACCTTGAATATTCATTGGAAGGACTGATGTTGAAGCTGAAGATCCAATACTTTGGCCACCTGATATGAAGAGCTGACTCATTAGAAAATACTCTGATGCTGGGAAAGATTAAGGGCAGAGGAGCAGGGGACAACAGAGGATGAGATGGTTAGAGAGCATCACTGACACAATGTGCATGAATTTGAGCAAACTTTGGGAAGTGGTGGAGCACAGAGGAGCCTGACATGCTGCAGTCCATGGGGTCACAAAGAGTCAGACAGGACTTAGGTACCGAACAGCAACAACAAATAAGAAGAGTTGTCATTCAAATACTTTTAATAGCAATGATAGATTGCCTGTAACGAGTGCAGATATTCTTCAAAACAATTTTCATGAATTAGGTCATTTAGTGTTTTCCCATTTTACAGATGAAGAAATAGAGACATAGAGAAATTAAGTAATCATTCAAAGTTCGCACAGTATGTGTCAGAGTCAGGATTCAAATCAGAAATCTGACTTGAGAGTCTGAATTAATTACTGTGCTAATAATGACTCACATTTAAGAAATTCCATTTAAAGTAGAAAATAAAAACAGATGTAAAGAACAGATTTTTGGACTATGTGGGAGAAGTCGAGGGTGGGATGATTTGAGAGAATAGCATTGATACATGTAAAAAAATTTCCATTTTGTGATTTATTTTACAAAACACTTTTATTATAATTTTGCTTATTGATATACACAATATCAACTATTATCTGAAATTTCTATATTAGGAAAGAGGATTTAAGATTTTAAATAGTTATGCTATTTTGATTTCTTTAAAACATTTATTTCAAATTCATTTGTTTCCACCATTTAAACTTTCCCTCATCACAGTCAAGAGTAGAAATAGGTTTTTTCAGTATCCAAAACCCTCTTAACATTACAATATTTTCCTGGAGAAATGGGTAGTAGACTTTTCAAAATTTTGCTCTTTCCTCTTTCATGTTTCATTTCATTTCATTCATTCTTTACCATAGGTCAATTTTATTTAACTCTAAATTAAAGTCTGTGATCATGTATAGATGTGAGAGCTGGACTGTGAAGAAGGCTGAGCACCGAAGAATTGATGCTTTTGAACTGTGGTGTTGGAGAAGACTCTTGAGAGTCCCTTGGACTGCAAGGAGATCCAACCAGTCCATTCTGAAGGAGATCAACCCTGGGATTTCTTTGGAAGGAATGATGCTAAAGCTGAAACTCCAGTACTTTGGCCACCTCATGCGAAGAGTTGACTCATCGGAAAAGACTCTGATGCTGGGAGGGACTGGGGGCAGAAGGAGAAGGGGATGACCAAGGATGAGATGGCTGGATGGCATCACGGACTTGATGAACCTGAGTGTACGACTCTTTGTGATCCCATGAACTGCAGCATGCCAGACCTCCCTGTCCATCACCAACTCCCATAGTTTACCCAAACCCCAAGTCCATTGAGTCGGTGATGCCATCCAATCATCTCATCCTCTATTGTCCCCTTCTCCTCCTGCCCTCAATCTTTCCTAGCATCAGGGTCTTTTCAAATGAGTCAGCTCTTTGCATCTGGTGGCCAAATTATTGGAATTTCAGCTTCAATATGAGTCCTTCCAATGAACACTCAGGACTGATCTTCTTTAGGATGGACTGGTTGGATCTCCTTGCAGTCCAAGGGACTCTCAAGAGTCTTCTCCAACAGCATCAATTCTTCAGCACTCAGCTTTCTTTATAGTCCATCTCTCACATCCATACATGACTAATGGAAAAACCATCAACTTGACTAGATGGACCTTTGTTGACAAAGTAATGTCTCTGCTTTTTAATATGCTGTCTGCTGCTGCTGCTGCTAAGTCACTTCAGTCGTGTCAGACTCTGTGCAATACCATAGATGGAAGCCAACAAGCCTTCCCCATCCCTGGGATTTTCCAGGCAAGAGTACTGGAGTGGGTTGCCATTTCCTTCTCCAATGCATGAAAGTGAAAGTGAAGTTGCTCAGCCATGTCCGACTCTTAGCAACCCCATGGACTGTAGCCTACCAGGCTCTGCTGCCCATGGGATTTTCCAGACAAGAGNCATTTCCCTTTCTCAAAAGCATCACGAAGTAACAGCACTTCCAAAGACGTACTCTCTTCCCCTTCCCCAAAGAGTTTGAGAAATGCCAAGTTTAACACAGCTCTCTCTTGCTATATATATATTCACCTGTAGGATTTTTCAGAAGCCTTAGATTGCTTATGTTCACCAAAACATCTTTAAAAGCAGATAGAGAGTGCAACTTTTCTGAAACTTATCTAAAACCAGAAACGTCATTTCACAGAAGACCAGTGACAACATCTCACAGGAATTAGAGTGTTGAGTGATACCGTGTGGGAGCGCGGCTCCAGGAATATATTTCCGTTTGCCTTCCTAGGGGATCTGATGACTCGGAGCACCGTGTGTTCCATCTGCAGATGGGGAAGTTTAGGATCCAAGATCTTGTGATGTTGCTGAGAAGGAAGGCTGCTGGAGTGGCCCCACCCGCCTAGGAAGCTTGTCATGCTGCAAAGATAGGAGTTGCTCACAAGGGCCCTGCCTTGATGTCTAGGGCTGCTGGGTCCAGGCTTCAGCCTCCCCCGCCTCCCTTCAGCCAGAGGTCTGAAATGTTTCCTGACCCCTGGGGATGAGTTGAGGGACTCAGATCTGAAGGAAGTAGACCCCATTAAGTGATGAGTCCTCAGGCACAGACCTGCTGGCTCCCAAGTTGTTCCTTGTGATCCACTTGCATTTCCTGGTGGGGCCTCCTATGCCTGTAGCATTTCCCTTGTCCTGGCCAACAGCCCTTTTACAGATTTCAGTGTTTCCTCCTTCTGTTCCTGGTTAGGTCGCAGGTGGCTCAATGGTAAAGAACCTGCCTGCCAATGCAGGAGATGCAGGTTCATTCCCTGGGTTGGAAAGATCCCCTGGAGGAAGGTATGGCAACCCAGTCCAGTATCCTTGCCTGGAGAATCCCCATGGACAGAGGAGCCTGGTAGGCTACAGTCCATGGGGTCACAAAGAGTCAGATGTGACCGAAGTGACTTAGCATGCATGCTCAGGTCCCAATGAACAGGGAAGAAGGTAGTATAGCTGGAGGTCAAGGTTCTGGATGTCCTGGACAAGGCTGGACGGTAGTTGATGTCCAGGGCTGGACACAGATGCAGAACGAACTCCAGGCTGGGTCTTTGATGCTGGTGGAGGAGCCATGAGCCCCAGCAGGAAGTGTACTGCAGCAACCTCTGCCAGAAGCTGGTCTTCTAGTCGTGGGGCTTAGGGAGCACGGAGTTTCTTGGATCCCAGGTTCAATGTGTGTGGCCTTGAGATGCTAGCTCCCGGAGTCTTGGATTGGTCTCTTAAGTGAGCTGTGGTTTCTGTCACCATCCTTTGTGACTTTGCATCCACTTAACCCACTGAGTTTGTTTATGCTGTATTTGACATCAGGGATAATAGCAAACTCTTATGCCGCTCTGAGCATCTTACATGTGTAAATTCATTCCTAGGTCATTGGCTGGGGACAAGGGCATGTTGTGACTTGAACCAGGGCCTATGGGTCAGGCTCTTAAGCAAACACTACATCTCCTGGGCAGCTGTGGATGTCACATTCCAGACAGGGAGGCACAGAGCAGGCAGGCTGCATGGGAATGGGTGGGGGAGGGGTAGGCAGTAGGCTCACAGAGACTGGTAGGTGGGGGAATCTGAGTGATTGGTGGAGCCGTTTAGAGCATCTGAAATGTACAGAACCAAGGGGCAACATCAAAGGCCTCGCCCTCTTGATGGCAACAGCAGGGTATCAGGCAGAGGCAGGGACTGTCAGCCACCACCAACTCAGAACGGCCCGATGACTACCTGGTGCTCAGCTGTGCATTAGCTCGGGACCCTTTCCAACCTGAACTCTACCCCCTCTCCTCAGTCAGGCTCGGGCGACACTAACCACTGGGCAAGTTCCCCTGTAGGCCCAGATGGCTGACCACCTCCGCTCTGCTTCCCGCACAGCTCACACGCGGACACCAGGTGGCGCTCTCATCCATCAGCTACATCGGCTGCTCCCTGTCTGTGCTCTGCCTGGCCGTCACGCTGGTCACCTTCGCCGTGCTCTCGTGAGTCATCTTCTGCTCTCCCCCGGGGCCCAGGAGGTTGGGCAGCTTCGTGCGAATGTCAGCGCCACCCCTGCCCACCTCGATTTCCCTTCCGGCACTTGTACTGGTCTGGGGGTGGGGGTGGGGGGGCGGCAAATGCTGGCCTCCGTTTAGATTCTGCACACGGTGTGTGACAGGTGGATGGCGGTTCCTCAGGTACCTTTTGTTTTGAGATCTGGGATATGGGGGGCCTGTGGGGTGCTGGAAAAGACGGAGGAGAGAGGAGGGGCTGTGGAATTGGAGGGCACCTGGCTTGAGCCAAGCTGGAAAGTTCTGGAAAGGTGCCCAGCCCACAGGACTTTCTGGCCTTTGACCAGGTGAGTGCCAGAACAGAGGACCCCTCCCCCGCCGCCCCAACCCAAAATGTTATTAAAGCAGCCAGATCCTTGTGGGGCTGGGCTGCTGGAAGCCCCAGGGGTAAGATCCCTGGAGGGCCCCTACCCCTGCCTGAAGTCACTTCAGTCTGGTCAGAGCTTGAGGATACCCCCAACCCCCGCCACCGAGAGGATACTGGCAGCTAAGTCTGCCCATGGCTCTTTCAGGACTGGGACAGAAAAACAAGTTCAGAGCCGAGAGTCTGGGCAGTCAGCTGGGAAGAGGGGTTTGCACACTCCCCTCAGAGCTGTTGGACCTCTAAGGAGGGCGTGTTACTCACACCTGGATGGGTCTCAGTCTCAAGGGGTGCTCAGGTGCTTCCTCTGCTCATGCGGTTCCTCCTGGAAGTTGGCACCCCTCCTCACCTGCCCTGTTCCCTGAGGACACTGGTCACCTGGGTGACTCTCTGTCTAGGGGGGTCCCCGGTTTGGTTGGTCCGGGGGCTGCAGCCACAATGTCAGGGGAGGCTGTTAGCTTCCCTGGGCCCCTGCTGCAGCCCACCAGGGACCTGGGCACTCTGAGGGGCTGAGCGGGCGTTCCCACTGTACACAGGAGCTTCTGGCGGGATCTGAGCCAGGTGAGAGGAGATGGAGGCAGGTTTGGAGGGGCCTCAGTGTTATGCTCAGGGTGTTCCTGCTTTGATTCCCTTGTTTCTCAGCTATTTACTCAGCAAGTCCAAACCCATCACCCCCGCCCCCCACTCCAACCCACCCAGGCCTATAGTCACCTCTGAGGATGCAGTTGTCCCCAAGACAGCAAAAGCATGCCTGACTGGGGGCGGGGGTAGGGAGGCAGATGGCAAGTGAGGATGCACAGGCCTGAACGCATCTCCACAGCTGTCTGAGCCCTGAGGGCAGTTCAGAGAGGAAGTGGGGCTCTCTCAGGCTCAGGAAGTTCTCTCCAAGGGGAGACCCAGGGAGGGACTTTACTGCAGAGTAGTAGCTGGTGCAAAGACCCCGAGGATGGAGAGGGCTGGGGATCTTGGAGAACCAGAAAAAGGGGTCTGTGACCAGAGGAAGGAAAGAGCTGAGTCGGAGTGATGGGCAAGGGCCAGGTCCTGCAGGGCCTGTGGAATGAGTTGGGTCATTTCCAGGAGTAATAGCCAGGCACTGAGAGTTCATAACTGGAAGTGGCGGCGCCCAGGAGGGCTTATCAAGGCCTCTTTGGTGGTCCTTGGAGGAGCAGTAGGGGGCAGCCACAGCTGAGCCGGTGCCTCTCTGCCCCCAGCTCGGTCAGCACCATCCGGAACCAGCGTTACCACATCCATGCCAACCTGTCCTGCGCTGTCCTGGTGGCCCAGGTCCTGCTGCTCATCAGCTTCCGCTTCGAGCCAGGCACGGTGAGTGGGTCCCCTGGGTCCTAATGTGTCCACAGTGGGCCTCCCTCCCATGCCCTCCTCCCACCACCAGGGGGGCATCAGCAGGGGTGGCACCTGCTGGTTTCAACTCCGAATTCAGACCGCTAGACAGCCAGGCTGGGAGAGACAGGGAAGACGACCGGCATGAACTGGCCGCCCTGCCCACATCTTTCTTGGTGGTGAAGACAGGAATGGCCCTGACTGCATGCTGGGCGCTGTGCCGAGGGCTTACATAGATCCACCCAGGTAATCCTCGTATCAAGCCCAGGAAGTGATGCCACAGAGGCAGGACTGAGGCACAGAGGGTTACAGTGACTCGCCCAGGTAAGTGCCGACCAATGTCTGACCTCGTGCAGTCTTGCTGTGGACACTGCTCTCCATTTCTGCTCTGACCGCACACAGCCACACCCCTCCTCTGCCTACCCAGGGCAGGTGCTCTCCACAAACAGACTGTGAAGACTTAGACCTACATTTCTGTACCCTTTGAACCAGGCAGGGAATTCTCTGGGGAGCTAGGAAGTCTTAGATCTCACAGTAAGTCAAATGCTGAGACCAGAATGACCCAGGCTTGGGTGACATAGGTTATAAGCCTGGTTGATGAGAAGGAGAAGCAGAGATGGGCTTGCTCTACACTAGGACAGAAGGAGACCCGAGTGGTATGAATCAGTGGTCCTGGGATACAATCACATTTGGATAAAGGAAGATGAACTCTTTATCCCCCTAAGTGAGGGTCAGCAGAGCCTCTTATCCTTATGTCCAGGAGGGTCCTCAGCCCACCTGCCTGTCCTGGGGCTGCTGCCTAAGGAGAGATCCACTCTCCTCTCCTCGCAGGTTTAGGGGTTCAACCAAGCATCTAAGAAGTTCTTGGCTGTGCTGTGGATAGGTGAACCTGCACCAGCCTCGTTCTCTCCTACAGGATGCTTTTCAAACTCCGTTGTGGATTATCACATGGGATTTTCTTAAAATGTAGATTCAGGTTCCACAGGATCTGGTGTTCCTGTTTCCATCCAGCATCTGGGTGATGCTGCTGCTGCTGGCCCAAGCCACAGTAGGAGGAGTGAGCTCCCACGGTGTGATGGCAGCAGGAGGGGAAGTGGTCCAGGCATACACTGTCCAGATGATGATCACAGGGACCCGGGAGTATTCTCCCTCCCAGCCCATGTGTCTGAAATCCCAAGCAGGGCTCCAATGGGTGGATCTGCTTGAGTGATCCACCCATTGGATGACTTCTGTGACAGATAGGAAAGGTGACTATGGTGGCTGGTCTCACCAGAGCCTCTGTGTGTGTGTATGGGGATGAAGGTGCTCCCCAGATGAAACGGGAAGCTGGTCCTAAAAGACACAGAGCCGTGAATACTGGGACCACAAAAATAATAGATATGTCCCTTATTTATATCTAACTTTGACAGAGCCTGTTGACAAGAAGCACAGCATTTTAGCAACTTGTTCCTTTTTCTTCCCCTAAGAATTAACTGTCCAGGGGGCCTTGGGAGGACAGGACAAAGAGCCCGCACAGAGATGGTTGTTCTTGGTTTTCATCTTTGTTTTCCTCCCCAACTCCTGGTTCCCTGGCCCTTTGATCTGAGCTTAGGGTTGGGTGGCTGTGGACTTACAGAGAGCATAGGGGCTGGGGCAGGGTTGGGGGGCGCGGGGGACCGGTGTGTGAAATTTCTGATCGAGGTCCCAGGGATAATCTGAGGCCACATGGCTGAGCCTGAAGCTGTGGCCGTGACACTAGGAGCAGGAGGGACCAGATGTCCCGTGATGCTCTGAACAGAGGAGAGAAGCACAGCTGCCCAGTCAGAGAGAAGGCAGGTGGGCCTATAGCAGTGCCCCGAACAGCCAAGAAAAGCAGACATTACAAATAGTTTGTACATCTCTGTTTATTACACACCACTGAGAGTAAACTCCAGGGAAGCGGCTCTGTCGTTCAGGCTGTTCAGCTCCAGGTAGGTAACCAACACCTTGAAGTAGAGAACTAAATCGCATGCTGATTTCTCTCTTCCCCTCAATTCCATTCCCCTCATACACTTTGCTCTGCAGCACCTCCCGGCTGCAGAGCCAAGGTTACTTCATAAGCTTCAGGCTAGGGTCCTTAGGTCTGGAGCTATGAGGGAAACCCGCTTGCTGATGGCTCCGCCCACTCCGGAGCTCAGGCCATCTACCTGGCCAGTCACATACCCGCCCCTGAACCAATCCTATGGCAGGGATGGGGATATTTATGCTGATTGGCCGGGTCAATTCCCTGCCCTCTCATGAACCAATCACTGTGCCTGGGAAGGGTTCTGATTGGCTACTGCTTGAATCACGTGCTCCACTCAAATCGCTACCCCCAGGAAGAGCAAAACATGACTCTCCAGAAAGAAATGAAGCCACATGACCATAAGACACCTCCAGAAAATCTGTGGAGGGAGGTTGAGACAACAGCAAACACGCAGTGCTCACACCCTGAGATAACTTATTTTCTATGCATTGCTTTGATCCTAGGCCCCGTGCCAGGTGCTGGCCGTGCTCCTGCACTACTTCTTCCTGAGCGCCTTTGCGTGGATGCTGGTAGAAGGGTTGCATCTGTACAGCATGGTGATCAAGGTCTTCGGATCAGAAGATAGCAAGCACCGCTACTACTATGGGATAGGATGGGGTAGGTGGGGATGGGATGGGGCCGGGGGCAGAGGTGGGTTGCGATTTCATCTTCATGTGAAACACCTTGAAGAGGCCAGGTACTCTTAGTCTTGAACTTCCCCACAACTCTTTTTCAAAAAAGTCAGTTCCCACGGGGAGTGCTTTGGAGTGTTCTATTCTAATGGTTGGCTTCCCTTCTGTCTAGAAAAGATCTCAGAGGCATGCTCCTGAGCCAGTGCGGGAACAGTGGCCTGCTTCTCTTGGATTGACACCCAGATTTAGTGTGGGGTGCTGGGCGGGGGAGGTAGCCTCTAATACCACAGTATAAAGGTGCCCTGGGGGGAGGGCAGTCGGGTCCCTGTGTTCCCAGCCCGTCACACGAGGGGTTGGACGCTGTAGACTGTGGGTTGTGGTTGGAGGCGGAAAAGAATTCCGATCTCTTGGTTGCTCTTACTTGGAATAGTTTCTGCACTGTGGTGCTAGGGAAAATGAGATATGCAGGCAGTCTGCCCCAGGGAGATATTGTGGCTTTGGATTGGGCCCCGGGGGAGGGCGTCTGTCTTGTTAGCCATGCCTGCCTGGAGTGGAGCAGATTGTAGCCCAGGTGTCCTAGTCTCTCTGTTTTCCTCTCTGTTTTTAGTAGGTTTTCTTGAATAAATTCTTAATTTGCAGCAAGCCCTTAGGAAAATTTACAGAGACTTTATATGCTTGTTTTTTTAAAAGCTCACTTTCATCAGTTATGGTGGTCCTTTATCCTGGGAGTTACCTCCCCATCAACGTGACTCCTTTGTTGAACTTCCTCCTTGCCTATCTTGAGGTGGAGCCGCAGAGCACAGGAGACCCTGCTTCCTGCCAGAGTAATGGACACCTGGTCTTCTTGCATTTGCTATAAAGCATTAGTCCATCATCAGGGACTTGCTACTCCTTTCTAGTTTTCTTGCAATAGATTTAGTTTTCACAGTCCTCGTGGTGCAGGGAGCAAGCATTTTATTTTGTGTTTTGAGCTGGCTAACGGAATGGGGAGCGAGGAGACTCACGGGCCCCACTCAAGCATAACTGTCTCCTTCTATCCTGCTGTGACTCCTTGAAAGAGGCGGGTTGCTCCTGCCTGACTTCTTCATTTAGTAAGCATTTGGTAAGCTTACTAAATGCCTCGTTTAGTAAGCACTTACAGGATGATGTGTGATCAACCACCTGTGATGACTAGTTTCTTTATGGAAATGGCCAGTTTAGATTTGTGTGTACTTGCACGTGCACACACGTGCACGTGCAGACATACACACCCCATAGCCACAGCAAGGACGGTTGAAATGAATTAAGTGTGGACTTTGTCTCTGCGGTGACAGGAGCCATCTACGCTGGTTCAGGGTAGAGGTGGGGGTCACAATCCAATCCAGCCATGAAGGATGGCTTNGTACGTGCACACATACACACCCCATAGCCACAGCAAGGACGGTTGAAATGAATTAAGTGTGGACTTTGTCTCTGCGGTAACAGGAGCCATCTACGCTGGTTCAGGGTAGAGGTGGGGGTCACAATCCAATCCAGCCATGAAGGATGGCTTCTTTAGCCTGCAATGTATTAGAGGAAAAACAATGAAATATTTGCCAGTATATAAAAATGGAGAAGGTTTACATAAAATTATGGGGTTCTTTTGAAAAATGAGGAGATCTGGAAACTGAGTTTCCATTCCTACTTGACAGCAGTGGCTGTGACTGTGTGGTTTCTGGTCCCACTGTCCTCCCTGTGGGTGTTCTTAGGCCTCCACAGCCTCCATCAGAGACTCCCTGCAAAGAGAGGGCTGGGATGGGTTCCA
The DNA here is from genome assembly GCA_006410875.1 of Neotragus pygmaeus. Lineage (NCBI taxonomy): Eukaryota > Metazoa > Chordata > Mammalia > Artiodactyla > Bovidae > Neotragus > Neotragus pygmaeus. The sequence goes on from SJYV01023749.1 coordinate 1,910,203, forward strand.
GCAGGCCTGCCACCTGTCTCCAGTCTGTGTCCCCTTCACTGATTTCATCAGGGCTCAGAACTGCATCCTTCCTTCAGATTGGTTAGACTTAGCTCTGGGCCTGAGTACAGTCTGCAGGTGGCTGGACTCTCTCGACCTGCAGTTATTAACTAGGAGGAAGCTGGAGGCTGAGCCGAGGCCCTGGGAGGTCACACTATAGGAAGGATCCCCCAGAGAGAGGCCACTTCCCTAGAGATTTTCAGCCTGCCCTTACAGCGACCTTCAAATAGCATCATTTTTTGAAACTCAAGGATTGTGGTTTTAGCTGACTTGGAATTGGGGGTGTCCCATGAACAACCTACCCAAGGTTTTTCTATATGTCAGGCCCTATGCTTGAACTTGTAAGGTGGGTGAAATGTAATCTCTGTCCTCAAGGAGTCCACCTGGGAACTGGGAGATGAGGTGAGTGATAAACAGTTGAGTGTTTACGTGTCGGTGCAGCAGACGTGAATCTCTGACCACAAATTCCAAAGTGGTCAGAGAAAGGATCATAAACTCAGAAGCAAAAGAAATGCAGCTTGCTTCATTTTTCTCTGTTATGACTTCATTTCTATTGTGAGCGTCCACTCATCTAGGCTTCCCTGGTGATTCAGATGGTAAAGAATCTGCCTGCAATGCAAGAGATCCCAGGTTCGATCCCTGGGTTGGGAAGACCACCTGGAGGAGGGCATGGCAACCCACTCCAGTATTCTTGCCTGGAGAATCCCATGGACAGAGGAGCCTGGTGGGCTACAGTCCATAGGGTGCAAAGAGTCGGACACGACTGAGCGACTAACACTTTCACTTTCACTCACCTAGGGTTGAAAACTTCATCATAGTTCATTTTGGACCCTGCCTTTCTCTGAAATTGTGCCGGTGTCCCAGGGAAGTGACACAGTACCATGCTCTTGGGAGGTGTATCAGTCAGGACAGGCTAGGTCACGCTGCCATAACAAGCAGCTTTCAACATTGGTGGAAAACAGCAGTGTTTGTCTCCTATGTACACTGTGTGTCCTCAGTGGGCTGGTGGGTGCAGAGGGGCTCTGCTTGGGAAGTCCCTCAGCAGCTCAGGGTGATGGGGAAGTTGCTGCCTTGAGCCATAGCTGGGTGCTGTGAGAGAGAAGATGGTCCGGGTGGATATCACCCTGGAAATTAAACACTTAACTGATAGAGGCATGTGTCCCTTCTGTTCACAACTCACTGCCCAGGAGTTGATGATCCAACAGCCTCGGATATGGAAGTGCAAACCTCCCACGTGCCCAGAGCAAGGCATCCAGAATACAGCCTCAGTGACTTCTACCAGAGGGTGGACCACTTGTCTCCTGGCATTGTTATCTCTCTGCCCCTTTCTGCTGAGACATCCCTGCCCCTCTGTTGGATTTCATATTATCCGTCCTCTCCATGTGTTGCTCCGTGTGTCCAAGTTAATATTTCATAGCGATGCTCCTTATGGTCACTCCTTACATCACCCCTCCCCACTTCCCTGGGTCTTAGGAGGCAACAGCCAGTGTGGTTCCTCTGAAAGGTCACCACATTCCAAAGAGAACACTGCTTTCTTTAAAAGATTTATTTACTTAGTTTCGGCTGTTCTGGGTCTTTTCTGCTGCGTGGGCTTTTCTCTAGTTGCAGAGAGTGGGGACTACTCTCTAGTTCCGATGCATGGGCTTCTCGTTGCTGCAGCTTCTCCTGTTTCAGAGCATGGGCTCCAGGGCATATAGGCTCAGTAGTCATGGCTCCCAAGCTCCAGAGCACAGGCTCAATAGATGTGGTGGACGGGCTTAGTTGCACCATGGCATGTGGGCTCTTCCTGGACCAGGGATTGAACCCATGTCTCCTGCATTGGCATGTGGGTTCTCTACCACTGAGCCACCAGGGAAGCCTACAGAGAGCACTTCTTGAGCTCCATATGGTCAACATCCTTGGACAGGGCCAGAGGGACTTCAGGTTGTTTGTGGAAGCAGGTCACGTGTCTGCATGGGTTACTGAGGTGTGAATTTCAGATGATAGCAACAGTGGAAAAGACATGTGAGTTTGTTAGTAATAGTGGAGGTTACTGTACACAGATGGGTTTTGTACATCAGTGCCTCCTGGATCACGTCCACAGCCTCAGCTTGTGTGGTCCTCACAGTAGCCTGATGTCACCTCCATTTACAGAGTGAGAACCTGGCGGCCCAGAGAGGTTCAGCCGAGCCCTTGAGACTGCGCAGCTGGTCCAGGGTGGCCCTGGGGCTAGAACCACGTGTCATTTGGCTCCAAAGCCCAGGCTCTTCCTGCTGGCTGATGTCTGCATCCTGCTCCCACGCTCCTCCTCCTGCTGCCTGTGAATTTTCCTTCCTAACAGCATGCTCACCCGATCCCCATGGCTCCTGCAGCATGTTTCAGAGAAAGCAGAGAGTGGAGCTTGCCCTCTTCTCAGGCCCTTCTGGTCACTTTTCCGCGACATGTCCTCTGCAGGACACAGAGGATGGTGCAGGGCAAGCCGTGGCCAAGGACTGTCAGGGTTGCTTTGCGGATCATGGGAGAAACACATCACACTGCAGTTGTGAAGACAGAAAAAGAAGCTTCGACTCTTCCATTTAACTCTGGGCAGTAAAGACATGACAGCCTCTGATTCGGGCCCCTGCCACGGTCAGGATCAGCGGAGAGATCAGCCACCGAGTTTGAAACTCCATCCTCTCTGGCACCTCCAGTTCTTCCTGCACCTTTCAGAACCCACCCGAACGGGGCCCTGGGGACCCTGCAGGGCCCCGTGTGCACCTGCCAGGCTGTCCTGGGGGCCCCATGTGCTCCTGCAGCACCCACTTCTCCTACAGCCCGAGGCTTGGGTTTCCCCAAGTGAACCAGGCAGTGGGGGGGCTCCCTGTGACATCTGAGGAAACTGAGGTGCTCAGTGAGTGGGCAGCAGGATGGGGGCCTGGTCCCAGGTTCCTGCTTGTCTCCTGTGACTCTGGGTCCATCAAGGCAGGAGGCCTGCAGCCAGCGGCTCCAACACCTGGAAAGGCTCTGGCTCCTATGAGGTCGTGCACTCGGTAGAGAACCCAGTGTGGTAGCGGGTCAGTGGTGAGAGACGCACCTCCTCCTGGCCCCAGCACCTCTCCGCAGAGGCTGCTCTTCTCCTGTGAGAGCCTGGCGACTGTCTCGTGCGGACATCCTGTGATGCAGACTATTTTGACATCAAGACAAAGTGTTTCAGAGATGGGGTGATTTTCCAGAAACTCCTTTTCAAGATAATTTAAAATTGATCCTCAGAAGGGCGGGTGTGCTCTCTGCTAACCGAGCCACCAGACATCCCAGGAGGGCTGTGGCCTTGAGGTGCCCAGACCTGGAGTGAGTGGGGGTCGGGGGGAGAGGAGCAGGCTTCCTTCTGGGTCCTGGAGCAGGTCTCCCATGTCCGGGACAGACTCAGCTCAGGGGCGGGCGACAGAGAGCCACTTGTATCCCCAGACCTTTTTTCCCTCAGAATCTGCCAAGTGCAGTTTCCTGGTCGGGGGCCCTTTCTCCTGGAGGGTCAGGTCAGTGGGTGGAAGGGACCCCTTGCTGTCTCCGCACCCCCCACCCCGTCCCTTCCTTGCAGGGGAGCAGAGGGAGACCCTGTGTTCAGAGCACTGATCAGTTAGAGGTCCGGAGGATGCACGGCTGCTTTCTGAGCAGCCAGAAGCAATTGTTTTCAGATACAGAATAGATTCGTAACGGATCTGCCCTAAAATGCACCTGTGTGTTATCTCTTTGTTTAGACTCTAAGTCCTTGGAGCCTAGAGGCTGTTCTGTGCCCTCAGCACAGTTTTTTTGTATCCATCAGGTATAAAATGAATAAATGCATCAAAAGAGACTGGCGCTAATACGGTTCTCTGCTCTCATTTTCTGCAGGTTTTCCTCTTTTGATCTGTATCATTTCAATAGTCTTTGCCTTGGACAGTTATGGAACAAGTAAGAAGTAAGTAAAACGGTGATTCCTGTGTTGGCAGGACTCCNGGTGGCAGGGGCTGCTCCACCCCCTCTGCCCACACGCCTGTCTGCAGCACTAGTGCAGCCTCGGCCGGAGACTCCCTGGGGCCCAACACTGTCCCTCTGCCTCCAGCTCCTCTATTTCACGGGACCCAATGTCCAGGGCACCCCGTCTCTGATTGCTGGCTCCCTTGTGGTGCTTGGGTGTTTTCTTTGTCTATCACAGGTGGTCAGAATGACGTAGCTGGGTCACCGCCATGAGGGAAGGGGACACAGCTGTCTCTGCAAGGCCAGGGCGATGCACACCTGCTCTGTGAAGGAGGCCTCCTTCCAGGAAGGGCCGCCAGGTTGGGGAAGGGGTGGGACTGTCAGCTCAGGGGTCCATCCTCTGCATGAACTCCAAGCTCCGAGCAAGACCCGGGTCCTTCAGTTAATTGCTTTCAGCTGTGGGAGGTGGCACGTCACTGTGGTGACGTGTCCCTGAGCTTTCAGTCCAGGCTGTCCCCTGTCCCAGGGCTGTGTGAAGACTGTCTACAGTCATGTTACACCTGGCCTTTCACAGGATGACAGAGGCCCCCGTGAGCGACCTGGCAGGCACTCTTGCCTCCTGCTCCTGGGGTCAGGGAACACCCTTCACTGTGTCACCCAAATGGAGACACAGGCTCAGACTGACTCCAGTCCCCCTGACAATTAAACCCTCCTGCTCAGAGCATGGATGGCGGGTGGGGGTGGAAGGGGAGTAGTTGAATGTGTAAGTCCCCCGTCCCTGTTCTGTCTGTGTGCTGACCTAACCCACCAGTCTGGAGGGCTCAGCAGCATCGCCCCCTCCCGGACTCCCTGGGTGATCTGAGTGTTTCATCTGACTTCAGTCAGTGACAGCGGGGGATCCAAGGCTGCCCTGCCTGGATCCTTACTCCCCACCCATGCAGCGTGGGGTCCGGCTGCAGCAGGGTCCCCAACACCTTGAGTCCTCCAGAATTACTGGAGCCCCACTGTCCTTCCTGGGGGGGGGGTGTTACCTCCAGCCCCACCCCAGCCCCACTCCTTGACATCAGCCATCAACACCTGAGGACTGCAGCTCTCAAACTTGTTAGTAAGGGAATTACTGGGGAGCTTGGGAGCCGTTCCCACCTTAGAGGTTCGAGATTTACTGGACGTGGGCTCCAGGGGATTCCACCGTGGAGCCAGCTTGAGGTCTGAGGAGGGCCAGGGGAAGTCAGGGAGCCCTGGATGATGAGGAGGGAGATGTAGGCCTAGAACTGTTCAGCGACTTCACAGTCGAGTGCAGGGTCAGCGGGCTGTGGCCCATGTGGTAAATCCTGTGCAGCAGCACAGGTGTTACTTACAAGTCTTTTGCAGCAGCTGTCACGCTGCAGCCATTGAATTGAGTTGTTTCAGTAGAGACTGTGAGGCCTAGAAAGCCGAAAGTATTTGCTACTTGGACCTTGAGAGAAAAATCATGCAGACCTGGGCTGTGGGACTAAGTGGAGGGGTCCAGAGACCCAGCCTCTCTCACCCTGAGGGCTCACGCTGGCTGGAGTTGGGTGTGTCTCATGTTCCTTGTCTCCTCTGAGGACCCTGGGTTGTGCGTGTTGAGTTGTTCCCCTTTGTTCCCAGGGGCCCCCTGAAGACAGCAGTGTTCAGGATCACAGGTAGGGCCTGGCCCCATTGTGTACAGTGTGCACAGCTCTGTCTGGGTGCAGGTTCACATGACGGATGCAATGGAATAGGGTTCCCTCCAGAGGGATTCGTGTCTGGGGGCTACCTGCTTGCATATCCCATGCATATAAAAAACACCCAGCAATTTTAAACTAAAACACTTTGGCAAGGTGCAGGTTCATGTTGCGGCATGTGCTTTCTGTGTGTCCTGGTGAGGTTGCTCTTGGAGGGGCAGCCTGGGGGACAGAGATTGTCACAGTGATGCCTGCTGGGCCCATGGCAGGGGCTGGGAAGGGCAGATCCAAGCCCCTTCTGGGAACAGCTCACCTTTCACCCCACTGTCAGATACTGACCTTCCTCCCAACTGTCCCTTCACAAACCATCCTACCTGATTATGAAGGGACATGGGTGTCATTCCCTGGGTGACTTCAGTGAGGCTGAGTGCAGATGTACCTATGGGGCCAGCAGGTCTTACAGAAGCAGGGACACAACCTGAGCCCCCTAAAGGGCTTGTTCCATGCCAGCCGCACTGGGGAGAGAGCCTCCAAGCCAGGGAAGAGAAAAGTCTGGAGCTTTAAAGTCCTTCTCTCACATGAAACAATGGACTGGTTCAAAACTGGGAAAGGAGTACGTCAAGGCTGTATATTGTCACCTTGCTTATTTAACTTATATTAAGAGTACATTAGGTGAAATGTCAGGCTGCATGAGGCACAAGCTGGAATCAATAACCTCATATATACAGATGATACCATCCTCATGGCAGAAAGTGAAGAAGAACTAAAAAACCTCTTGATGAAGGTGAAAGCAGAGAGTGAAAAAGCTGGCTTAAAACTCAACATTCAAAAAACTAAGGTCATGGCATCTGGTCCCATCACTTCATGGCAAATAGATGGGGAAAAAGTGGAAACAGTGGCAGATAATATCTTCTTGGGCTCCAAAAATCACTGTGGATGGTGACTGTAGCCATGAAATTAAAAGATGCTTGCTCCTTGGAAGAAAAACTATGACAAACCTAGACCATGTATTAAAAAGCAGACATCACTTTGCTGACAAAGTTTTGTATAGTCAAAGCTGTGGTTTTTCCAGTAGTCATGTATGGATGTGAGAGTTGGACCATAAAGAAGGCTGAGTGCCAAAGAATAAATGCCTTCAAACTGTGGTGCTGAAGAAGACTCTTGAGAGTCCCCTGGACTGCAGATCAAACCAGTCAATCCTAAAAGAAATCAACACTGAATATTCATTAGAAGGACTGATGCTGAAGCTGAAGTTCCAGTACTTTGGGCACCTGATGTGAAGAACTGACTCATTGGAAAAGACCCTGATGCTGGGAAAGATTGAGGGCAGGAGAAGAGGGTGATAGAGGATGAGATGCTTGGATGGCATCACTGACTCAATGGACATGAGTTTGAGGAAACTCCAGGAAAAGGACAGGGAAGCCTGGTGTGCTGCAGCCCATGGGGTTGAAAAGAGTTGGACACAACTGAGCAAATGAACAACCACCACCTCTCACCTAGGAAGAAGCCAGAGTGGTTGTGTGACTCTACAAATACAGGTGCATGAAGATACATAGATACAGATATAGTTGTTTAGTCACTAAGTCATAGCCAACTCTTTGTGACCCTGTGGACTCTAACCCGCCAGGCTTCTCTGTCCATTGGATTTCCAGGCAAGAATACTGGAGTGGGTTGCCGTTTCCTTCTCCAAGGAATCTTCCCAACCCAGGGATTGAACCCTCGTCTCCTGCACTGGCAGGCAGATTCTATACCACTGAGCCACCAGTGAAGCCCCATGGATACAGTTACCAATTCCTAAATACACATACAGAAATGGGTACAATTACAGTTACAGGCATATAAATACAGAGTCATAAATGCCTATAGGGACATAGAAACAAGTACAGATACAAACTGCAGCATTTACTATGTCTGTATGTGTCTCTATACTTTCACTGGGAAATCGTGGCCACATTCAGTGATTTTTCATGAATACCCAAGTAGCCTGGAGTCGGGTCAAGAAACAGCATGGTCTGAACCCCAGAAACCCTGCCATGTCGTTCCCTCCTCCCAGCAGAGGTCCCCATGGTCTTGAGTGTATATCCTCCCCCCGCCTTTTTTCCTGCTGAAATGCAGCTTGTGGATCATTGGTTTGACGTTCTGTCATCAGTAGCTTGCTGGCTGTTCTAAGGCAGAGACACTTAGTTGATGAGATACATGATATTCACGTTACAGACGCCTCAGTGCAGGGCCTTTCCCAGTTTGCAGCCAGGCACAAGCCAGGGTGAGTGAAATGCAGTAGGGAACCGGGTCCGCATCTGCTTTGTATTTTCATGAAAATACAAAGATTTGTTTCGCCCACAGCCACCGTCTCCCACTTAACTGTGCGTTGATGCAGGATCACAGGTTCTCTGCGCCTTCCCTCATATTGCCGTGGCAGACGTGACTGTCTTACCAACTCAGAGGAAGCATGCACGCCTGATGAAATCAGACAGGCCCATGCTGAAAGAGAGGGAGGGGAAATAAATAAACCCCAGCAGAAGCTTTGGCGAGATGGGCATGATGATGAATTATAACAGCCAATCATGCGGCAGCTTAACCATTATTGAAATGCTTCCTTCCGGGTCTTAAATACAGAGACCAGGAAATAACACAAGATCTGAAATTAGATCAGTCACTTGTAGCATTTCTATGTCTGTGAAATGATTTGCAGTAATCTGATCATCCATTTAGCAACCACATCACGGAGTCTGAACTATAGCCTGAATCATCTAGCTTCATACCTGAGAAGTCTGGGGTAGGGTCCCAGTTCAGCCTCCAAGCCAGCAGAGGGAAGGGGCAGTTGTCTTGTGACCTCTGGGGTCACATGGGATGTTCAGGCTCCTCCCCTGGCGTCCCTCTCCCAGGTTCTGGGCTTTGTGGCTTCTCCATCCTCTCCCCAAATTATTGGGACACTTCATGGGTAAGCCTGTTTTCCTCCTGAGACCAAGGACATCACTGAGACAGTCACAGGAAAAGGGATTTATGTGTTAGTCCCCTTTCATAATTTAAGTAATTTGACTTTTGAACATTAACACACATGGCTAAAAACTTGAAAGCAAAGCTTAGTAATATATATGAATAGTCTCTGCCCATGTCTCTCTCTCAGCACTTTGGTTTCCACCCACCTCCCCAACCAGATGCCCCTGGTGCTAACTTCTCATGTATCCTAGGAGTGCTGTGCAGATGTAGCTGAATATAAACATACATTCACCTTGTTGTATGCATTTTCTGCATGGAAAGCGCTGCCTTGGTCTATAATGCATCCAGGGAACAGGCTGCCCATGGTAGTCCCCCAACCTGCTCCTTGTTGCAAACAATTCAGGTTGTTTCCAGTCTTTTCTTGTTACAAACAAGGCTTCAGCTTTGGCCAGTGTGTGAGGAACCCAGGATATAAATTCCCAAAGTGAGAGAGGCAGGACTTGCTGGATGGCAGATGGAGGACCACGCTAAGCATTCTTCCCCCAGAATGCAAGGAATTTACTGGAGGAGGTATACGGGAGAGAAACCCAGACTTATCAGAATTCTAGAAATCAACCAAAGGCATAGAAACTGAAAAGTGTTTAATCATGAAAATCATGAGTCTTGGTGAGAGAAGCAGGGTCTGTGCTTTCGATTTGCCACTCCGGCTGACAGTCTCAACTCCATGACACAGCTTGTCGCCTCCGGAGACAACTGGGCAGTGTCCACCTGCCCTCAGGAGAGGCTGTGTGCAGACCTCCCTGAACCTCAGTGTCTGGAATTAAAATTCACGTTCTCTTCTGTTTTTTAATGGTTATTTTTGCCTGCATCGGGTCTTTGTTGCTGCACGTGGGCTTCTCTCTAGTTGAGGTCTGCAGGCTTAGTTGCTTCATTGCCTGTGATATGGGATCTTAGTTCCCAACCAGGGATCAAACTCATGCCCCCTGCCTTGGAAAGTAGATTCTTAAGCACTGGCCCACCAGGGAGGTCCCTAAAATTCCCATTCTTAAAGTGGCTACCAGTTAGTTCCCTCACTCTCTAGTCACTGTCCCACTTGAATGGGCTGCCCCCACATTTTTCACATCCGTGCTGGCCCACCTCTCTCTCGTCTGCTGAGTGTGGCTTTCCTGTGGGTGTTGCCGGTGTGGAGTGGGGAGGGCACTGGCGTTGCTGGATATTCATGTTTGCCAGCTTCTTCCATCTTACCTGACCTTGGGAGATGTCCACCTTTAACCTCACTTTACAGGTGAGAGAATGGCAGTGAATGAGGGGGCCTGACTATGGAGCTAAGCTGCCAGGTTTGGAGGTGGTCAGTGGAGACAGGGGTCCCACTGACAGCATCTGTTTGTATTTGCTATAAAGGCCAATGGGGCTTCTCAGGTAGTTCAGCGGTAAAGAATCCACCTGCCAATGCAGGAGACACAGGAGATATGGGTTTGATCCCTGGATGGGGAAGATCCCCTGGAGGAGAAAATGACAATCCACTCCAGTATTCTTGCCTGGAGACTCCCATCGACAGAGGAGCCTGGCAGGCTACAGTCCCTGGGGTCGCAAAGAGTCAGATACAGATGTATGATACACACACACACATGCATAAAGGCTAGTAAACCCTATTCACTTACTGTGATGGTGTGAGCAAGGGGCTGAATGGGCAGAAGGGCCAGCTTCCTGGTGCTCCATCCCAAAGAACAGTGCAGCCAGGGATGCTCACTGATGGAGAGGCTGCTGCTGAGTCCTGGACCAGGGAGCCAGGAAGGAGGAGGAAGGAGGAGGGCTGGGAGTGGAGAAGGTGCGGGTCACTGAGGCAGAGTGGGGAGACATGTCTGCAAGACTCCCGAGATAAGGGGTATCAGCAGAGGTGCTTTGGAAAGGCCCCAGGACCCCCTAAGAAGACACTGAGGTACATGTGTGGCATGGCCGTTCAGGTTGGGAGGAGCCTGAGTCCCTGCCTGCAACTTCCTTCAGACCTTAGGATGCTGTGCTGTGCCCCAGGTCTGGGATGGGGAGGGCCACTTTCCCTAGGAGGCTTGCCAGGGAAAGTCTTTGTTCTTACCTGTGGTCAGGCTTGGAAGTTCACACATGGCCAGGAGTCAGACTCCTCAGTGATTCTGTAAATGACCTCTGAACTTTTAAAATACAAAGAAGTCCCCAGCTACAGCACAACCCTGGATTCCAGCTGGCGTGGATCCTGTAGCGGATAGAAATCTAGAGGGAGGGGACACTTCTGCTGTCACCTGCCTGGTCAGACTCCTGTTCAGGACCCTGGAGAGCTGCCCTTGGGAGAGCACATGTTGTGCTGGAGCCACTGCCACCGACCCTTGCAGCCCCCT
>SJYV01023749.1:1921319-1941598 GCA_006410875.1 Neotragus pygmaeus
CCCCAAGGGGAGCCTCCCAGCCCCCCAGACCCCAAGGGGACCTTCCTTAGCAAGGAGGGAGCACTGGGCAGAAGATGAAGAATCCTCTACCATGGCCTCTGTGGATCCCACAGCTGGGAACCTGGAGTGGGGGCAGGTGAGAGTCAGGCTGTACTGGGGCTTTGGAGATGTGATTTCCTATCTTTCCCACACTCAGACTGCACTGTGGGTGTTGTTACTTACTAAGTGGAAAAACTGAGGTTCAGAGGACCTCAGTGTCACACCCAGGGAGTACATGGTGAAAGGAAATTGGAACCAGTTCTGTCTGATTCTGAAGTTCACAACCTCCTTACCTCAGTGCTGAGTGGAGTGGTGCTTTCTTTCTTTCTTTTAGTATTTATTTATTAATTTTTGGCTGCACTGGGTCTTCATTGCTGCACACAGGCTTTCTCCGGTTGCAGCGAGCAGGTGGCTACTCTTTGTTGCTATGTGTGGTCTTCTCACTGCAGTGGCCTCTCCTGTTGTGGAGCATGGGCTCCAGGGTGTGCAGGCTTTACTGGTGCATGGGCTCAGTAGTGTGGCTCACACGCTCCAGAGCGTAGTCTCATTAGTTGCGGTCCACGAGCTTCATTGCCCCATGGTATGCTGGATCCTCCTGGACCAGGGATCAAACTTGTGTCCCTGCATTGCAAGGCAGATTCCCAACTACTGGATCACCAGGGAAGCCTGAGAGGTGCTTTCTTTGATGTGCTTCTGGGGACTAGCCCTGGGATGTTGGGTTGTCTTTTCTCAAGCATAGATGTGTGCTCCTGGAAGCAGTCTTGCAGGGGATCTGGGTAGGTGAAAGTTCAAGGACACTGTTAGATTTCTCCCAGAGATGCCACCTGTTTGCTTGAGAAGCCTGGCTGGGGAGTGGGTGCCACCAGGTGGACTCAGACGTCCTGCAGGTGCGCTCCAGCGCTTACCTTTTCTCCTGTGCTCCTCATGCAGGTCAACATTGGCATCCTCATCGCGGTGACCAGAGTCATTTCACAGATCAGTGCCGAGAACTACAAGATACATGGAGATCCCAGCGCCTTCAAGTAAGCTGGACCCGGGGCTGTCAGCCATGCCCCCCCAACTGATGCTTCGGGGGTGGCAGGAGGGTGGGTCACACTCTTGGACTCGCTCTATGTCCACTTGATGTCACAAGGAGCACAGAGCTCACACCGTCATTTGTCTCAACCAGGAGCAGCCCCCTTTCCCAGCTCGCTGCCCGATCTTTGAAAGAGGGGGTTTATTAGATGATCCTCCAGAGACAGCTTCACTTCTAGAGTTAGAGGAGCTTGTGGTGGGGTACAGAGGAAAGTTCTCAAGCCTGACTGTCCTGCCATATCGATCGTGGCTCAGCCTTTACCATCTGCTGAGACCTCGTGGGCTATTCAACCCCATAGCACCCTGCTTTGCTGATCTGTGTGGTGGGGGTGACAACAGCCATCTCAAAGGTTGTTCTGACCTGTGCTGGGGCTGATCCATCCACAGAAGGAGCAGGTGTCTCCACACTCCATTTGCTGCCTTCTGGGGTTTCCTCACCCCATTATTGGGGATCTGCTTGCAAGTGTCAGAAAACCCAACACAAGCTGACTCAAGCAAAAGGCATATCTATCAACACAGGCAACCATGAGTTTAGGTGTGAGTCTAGAATGACAGTCCAGGACCCAGTCCACCTGCATTTCTCTGCCCCACATCATCTGCTGGCTTCACCGTGAGATGAACTGTGCCTCCTGGTGACAAAATGGCTGCCAAAGAAGGTTCAAGTCCATGTGAAAGTGTGTCTCTTTCCCTCAAAATCAGACAGAGGTCCTGAGTCTGCAAGCAGACTCAGACCAGGCCATATGCCCACTCATGAATCAGTTACAGTGGATGGACATCAGCAGTTAAGCCAGGCCTGAGTCACACGGGCCATCCTGGCTCTGGGGTGCAGGCAGCACCTCTAAACCACAGGGCCAGGAAGTGGGAAAGGTGGCTCCTTGCAGGGAATTTAGGGGCAGTTACACAAATAGCGCGGGATTGCCAGGTGGTGCTAGTGGTAAAGAACTGGTCTGTCGATGCAGGAGAAGTAACAGATGCGAGTTTGATCCCTTGGTCAGGAAGATCCTCTGGAGAAGGAAAAGGCAACTCACTCCAGTGTTCTTGCCTAAGAATCCCATGGACAGAAGAGCCTGGCAGGCTACAGTCCATGGGATCACAAAGAGTCAGACATGACTGAAGTGACTTATAAACACGGCACAGTTACTAGGCAGCTGGCATTCTGTAAGTTACTTTAGCTACACTCCATCTCTTCTGATCTGAAAGGGAAAAGAGTAAATATATCTGCAGCAAATCGATAAGACAATTATTCTGTAATGAATTCCAAACACTGTAAATTAGCCTGACAGGTGGCTCTGGCTTCTCAGACCTTTTCAGCCCCTGGAAACCTTGGAGATGCTTCTGGATGAGGGTCACTTGCTTTCCTCTTCATCAGCGAGAACAGGCAGCACTGCTCCATGAGGCGGCCTGTCCCCAGCCAAGGGGCCTGGCCAGGGAGGAGCCTGACCCTCCCTCACCCCAACCTCAGTCCCTAGATCCTCCCCTCCATGGACAGGGACCCAGTCTGTCTCCAGCACAGGCTCTTGCTGCCCCTCTGACCTGGCACCCAGGGGACCACTGGCCTGGTTGTGCCCAGAGCAGCCTAGATCTCAGCTCCCACCCACCCCTCCTCTCTGGCCCCTGGCCCCTCTTTATGCATCATGGCCCAGGAGGCGGCTGAGCCCATGACCCGCCTGCTCTCCATGGGGATCTGGTCTTGGAGTGGAGGCTAACACTTGGGAGATGGGGCTGTGATCTGGAGAGTATTTCTGCCTCTCTGAGGAACCATGACNCTGGCCCCTGGCCCCTCTTTATGCATCATGGCCCAGGAGGCGGCTGAGCCCATGACCCGCCTGCTCTCCATGGGGATCTGGTCTTGGAGTGGAGGCTAACACTTGGGAGATGGGGCTGTGATCTGGAGAGTATTTCTGCCTCTCTGAGGAACCATGACTGGGGCAATGCCTCTGTGCCCTCCCGTGTCCTGTGTCCTTCCGGTGACACAGTGGCCCTGGGTGGACCTCCTGGAGAGAGTCCAGCTGGTCTCTCTGGACAGACCCCTGACTCTGATGTCACCCAGCACTGACTCTTCCTCTTCACGTGGTGCAGCTTACCCTGGGTAGCTCTCTCACTCCCTTCTTAGTGTCATTAGAGTGACCATCCCCTCCCTGGGCTGGTGAAGCAGGAGCCCGGAAGCTGGGCTAGAAGATGCAACACAGCCTCCATGGGACACTTCCAGCTCCTTGTCTCTTGGATTCAATCTAAGCCTCTCCTTCCTGCCCATCAGCTCAATGCTCAGTGACTAATGGGATCAGATGCTTCCTCGGGAGCCTTAATGGGCTGCCTTCCACCTGTTTTCTCATCTCTTATTGACTGGTCATGATTTCAGACTCCCCAGAAAGCAACAGAGAACATTCAGGTTTCCCAGTGAGATCAGGGACTGGGGATGGGGAGGGAGGTGTGAACCACATGGAGCCTTGAGTGGTTAGAGGATGCAGGAGGCGGAGCCCCACGCAGGCCCTGCATCAAGTCACATGCTTGCTTGCGTGCGTGCGTCGTGCATCCGTGCGTCATGCTTGCGTGCGTATGCACAGCATCCCTCTGCCCAGGCTTTCGACTGCAGGGACCCTGCTCCCTCCACCTTTGACAAGACTTGGCAGCTTGGTTAACAAGCCCGCAGAGAACCTCAACTAGAGGAGTTTCTCCCAAGATTCTTATCATTTACTGCTCTATTTTTTAAAGTAAAAATGAACCATCCCTTTAAAGTAGTACATTTGATACCGATTTGTCGGCGGCTGCTCCTTTCAATTACAGGTTTTTCCAGGATCTAAAGATTGAACCTAAATCATTCATGATATTTTATTTCCCAGACTGAAGTGTTTTAACGGTGTTAGCATTATGAAAACACATGGTGGGAGCTTCCCTGAGAGCTGACATGTGGGAACAACCCTTGGTTTCTCAGGAATTTGCCGCCAGGTGCTGTCAGTGCCAGGAGCTTGGCTTTCTGACCCGGAAGTGCCTTGGAGCTGTTATACCACCTTCCGGACAGGGTTGGATCCATGTGCCCCACATCTGCAGGCTCATCCATGTGCTCTTCCTTCATCCGTTCAGTGACCACTTCCGCAGGTCCTGGCGCCTTGCTGCGCTTTGGTGCTGTGGAGATGCAGACAAAGTCCAGCCTCGAGACAACTCACCCTCCAGTGAGCGAGACCGTGTCAGCCACTGCACTGAAGGACGAGGGGTGTGCCAGTTGCTGATCTGGGCAGCACGGCTCCCATCAGCCTCCAGACTTTCCTCTAAAGCTCACATGCAGAGTCTCCCTCCACCCCCATCGCCATGGAAAGCTGAGCTGTTTCAGGAGTCAGGTAGCCTGGGCTTCAGTTAGCATGTGATTTGCAGGGCATATCAGAAACAACCAGGATTCGGACAACCTCATGGGTACTGCCTGAACACCAGCTCTGTCTGGGCTTTCCGGACCCTGGGGGACCGAGATCCTTCTTCTCGAGGAGCTCACATTCCGAGGGGGAGCCTCTGGGCTGATGCTGCAGGTGCCCCAGCACTGGGTGTGTCTTCCACCCTACCCAGCCCCACAGCTCTGCTTCCCTCTGTGACACCTGAATCAGCATTACCGTCAGCATCACCACCGGCTGAGTCAGGGTGGCCATCCTGAGTTTGCCCAGTGGACGTGCTGGCTCCCAGATGCCCAGAACGGGCTGCAGTCCACCGAAGCAGAACAAGCTCTGGGTCAGCTTGGCCCAGGGGTGGCCTGGCGGCAACGTTGTCTTATACATCTGGGGTGGTCAGCTCCTTACCCAGGGTCTCCTGAAGGGAAGAGCAAGGTCTCACTCCTAGCAGCGGCTCTGTCTGCTCCCATCCGGAAGCCTTGCATCTGTACCCTCCCTGCCTGCCCATCATCGGAGTGCCCACCCCTGTTTCTCTGGCAGGTTGACCGCAAAAGCTGTGGCCGTGCTGCTGCCCATCCTGGGAACCTCGTGGGTCTTTGGCGTGCTTGCTGTCAACAACCAGGCCATGGTCTTCCAGTACATGTTTGCCATACTCAACTCCTTACAGGTGAGGGTCCAATGGGATTCTCAGCCCGGGAGCTGTCAGCTTTGTGAATAGATGAGTGGGTGCAGGTTGCCATGGCAGCAGGAGGGAGACACTCTGATCTGTTCCCTCCACACACGTTCACCTTGTGAGCCCATAGGCTGGGAGCATCCAAGAGGACAGAGGCATGGATGGGGCACACACAGGGTCTCTGAGCAAACAGGGCCTGGAGGACCCCATTTACAACAGGGTTGCTTCATTTTTCAGGGCAGTACCTGTGGAAGATACATCCAGCCTGAATGGAAGATGGTCAGCATGTGGGTGGCTCCCGAAAGGGAGCTGGGCATGGAGGGGTGGTGAAGAGGGAGGTACCTCAGGTTCTGAGTTCTCCTCTGCCCTCTAATGGAAGGACAGAAAAGGTAACAGCCTGGAAACCGGAGATCTGAGATGCTCAGAGTCCAAGTCCCCAGATCCACAAGCCCCTGATGGAAGGACGGAGGTGGATGCTCATTGCCATCCACAGCCTACACAGCCGAGCTGCAGGCTGAATCCTGGCAAACGTCACTGCGGCCCAGCCCAGCCCTCACTGTGATGTCCTTGCTGCCTCTGGGTCTTCATAACCAGCAGCTGTGTTGCACTTTTAATCTGTAATAAGCCCCTATACACAGCTTCCTTCTGGTTGTCATGGTGACAGGAGATGGGTTGTCGTGGCAGCAGCCCTTCCATACCACAGGTCCTGGGTTCCTCATTTATCCTCTGTGTCCTGGTCTCCGCTTCCATAAAATGGGAACAGTAATAGGACATGGGGCTGCTTTTAGCACTCAATGAGATGAAGCGTTTGCCTAGTGCTGACACAGAGGAGCAGTCTCTAGATGTTTGAGGACATGCTCGTCTTGCGTCTGTTTTCATTGTCCTCATCATCCATGGTCTGCCGGTGAGGACACAAGGGCTGAATTTAGCTGATGGGCTTGTGCCCTCCCACCTGTCCTCCCCAGCAAATTTGCGCCTCTTCCAGGTTAAGCCAGTCTGGGCATGTACCTGTCTCTGTACCTTGGTCATGGTGTCTGCCTTTATCTAGGTTAGATTACAGGACACCCTTCTATCGTCATGGTTTCATGGTGAAGCATCACAGCTTGCTCCAACACCAAGCCATGCTGATGCCACTCTCAGAGTCCATGGGTGACATTGGAAAGAACCTTCAGAAAGTGTTCATAACAAAAATGCAAGTGGCTCTAATTCTGTTTTCTTCCCTTTCCTTCCCAGGGATTTTTCATCTTCCTCTTTCACTGTCTCCTGAATTCAGAGGTATGTCTGCTCCACTTCCTGCCAACATAAACCTGGTTTTTCATTTCTGCAAGGGCACAGAGAGCAGGAAAGGTGTGGCCTCATCTGGCTGGTTTCTGAGACTGTAACCCTGAATGAGCCTTGGTGTCTGTAACAGGTGGTGTGCAGGTGGCTGCTTTCCATAAATCCCTCCTCCTTCATCCTGGTTGCTAAGCAACATACACAAGTCCTCCTTCACTGATGTCACCCAGGGGCTGCTGGCTGCATGGAGGACAAGGGGAGATGGAGACAGTGTGGAATAACTGAGCTAGAGACTCAGGACCTTGCTTGGCATCTGGTGTATCAGGGAAAGTGAGATGCAGATGGGCTTCCAGCAAACCCTCCCCCAAGGCATACAGGAAGCTGGCCTGGGCTGTAAGGAAGACTCTTGACTACAGGGATTGGAGAGGGGGCTTTTGTGATGCAACTTCCAAGGGCACTGGGGCACCTGGAGTGGGCTCATTCCTCTTGATGCAGTCTGGGCCATTGCACCTTCCATGTACTTGGCCACGGAGATGGTGCAGGCTGCTCTGGATCCCATCTCTCAGGACCCGTAATCCATAGGAAAAGTTTTACCCTTACATTGTGGGCTTGGTGCCATGTTCCTCAGCGTTTGAGCCAGGTGGCACTAGTGGTAAAGAGCCCACTTGCCACTGCAGGAGACATGAGACGTGGGTTCGATCCCAGGGTCGGGAAGATCCCCTAGAGGAGGGTATGGCAACTCAGTCCAGCATTCTTGCTTGGAGAATCCCATGGACAGAGGAACCTGGTGGGCTACAGTCCATAGGGTCGCAAGGAGTTGGTCATGATTGAAGTGACTCAGCACACACACACACACACACACAACAGGCTGGGATTATGGGGAAATGCCCCTGGAATGATGATTGAGAACAGGGTGGGAACACCTACATCTGTGCTCTTTCAGGAGATTCTGTCCATTTGCACAGGAGAGGTCAGGCAGAGAGGAAAGAGATGTGAGGGTGGGGCATGGAGGGTGAGTTGCCCAGGACAATGGCAGCCGATGGAAGAGGGAGGTCACATGATTGCAAAGGTCACATGATTGCGTGATCAGGCTGAGACTGATCCATGTGGCGGAGGGGGCAGGAAGGGGAGCAGCCTCAGAACCACACACAGCCTGCCCCACGCATGCATTTGTTCATTTACTGCTCTGGGTGTGTCTGTCAGTCACACGCCCTGCCCTGATGCTGTTCATTGTTGAGCACGTCCTGTCTCTTCACCCAGAGCCATGAAGTCAGCAAAGACCAGGAGATCCAGCTTTCTCCCTGTGCAGGGCTGGGTATGGTGGGGGTTGGTGGNAGGAGTGGGTTGCCATTTCCTTCTCCAATGCATGAAAGTGAAAAGTGAAAGTGAAGTCGCCCAGTTGTGTCCGACTCTTAGCGACCCCATGGACTGCAGCCTACCAGGCTCCTCTGTCCATAGGATTTTCCAGGCAAGAGTACTGGAGTGGGTTGCCATTGCCTTCTCCGCTATTTTAGCTAATATGTCAAAAATATTTCAACACAATATTAAAGAATTATCGAGCTATTTCATATTCTTTTTATATACCAAGTCTTTAACTATGGTTTATTATTTTTTATTAAATTTTTTGTACAGTTTTTAAAGTTAATACTCCATTTACGGTTATTACAAAATATTGGCTATATTCCCCGTGTTGTACAATACAGCTTTGGAGTTTATCTTACACCCAATAGTTTGTACCGCCCACTCCCCCACCCCTATACTGCCCCACCACCACTGGTGACCACTAGTTTGTTCTCTGTATCTGTGAGTCTGCTTCTTTTTTGTTATAGTCACTAGTTTGTTGTGAACCCCTAGTTGCTCAGACAGTAAAAAATCTGCCTGCAATACAGGAGACCTGGGTTCGATTCCTAGGTTGGGAAGATCCCCTGGAGAAGGGCATGGCAACCCACTCCAGTATTCTTGCCTGGAAAATACCATGGGCAGAGGAGGCTGGCGGGCCGCAGTCCATGGGATCGCAAAGAGTCGGACACAACTGAGCATGCACGGACGGCATAGTTTGTTGTACACACACACACACACACACACACACACACACGCACAGGTGCTTCTTCGTGGGAGGTTCAGAGACCCTCCCAGCTATAGTTATTCATTTGCTTTGTCATGTTGCTCTTGGTTCTTTTTACCCGTGATCTACTCAGTCCTACATCCTATATGCTTTGCAGACATCTGCTTTTAAACTTGATGTACTGATGTACTGTAGGCACTTTCCTGGTGGTCCAGTGCTTAAGAATTCACTTTGCGATGCAGGGGAAGTGGGTTTGATCCCTGGTTGGGGAACTAAGATATCACATGCTGTGGAGCAGCCAAGCCCTCGTGATGCAACTACTGAGCCTGTGCACTCTGGAGGTTGTGTGCCACAGCTAGACAGTCCATGTGCCACAACAGAGGATCCCATGTGCTGCAGCTAAGACCAAACATAGCCAAATAAATAAATAATTTAACAAAAATTAAGTTGATGTACTCTCTTAAACTGTTTTCCATATTACTAGGTATTATTCATAATTATAACGTATATAGATAAACATTTAATTACATATTATATTTTACCAAAACTTTGCACTATTTTACAATGCAATGATTGCTATGCTTCTATAGCCCTCCAAGCTCCTCTACCATGGAATTCTCCAGGCAAAAATACTGGAGTGGGTAGCCATTCTCTTCTCCAGGGGATCTTCCCAATCAAGGGCTTGAACCCAGGTCTCCTGCATTGCAGATGGATTCTTTACCAGCTGAGCCACCAAGGAAGCCCTCTATATTATATACAACATATATAATAAATATTTAGTTATATTCATATTATATATGCATTTAATGTATTTTATATCTATTTTACATAGATTGATGAGTATTGGTATCTTTGAGGTCTTTCTGCTTATGACTTTTTTTCTTATATTGATTACTATCCAGGTTAAAATTTCAAAATTGGATTTTTGCATCAAAAAGAGTAAATCCATCACTCTTGAAACATTTTGCCAAAATATTGAAAGTCATTTCTCACTGCCAATGACGTTATTAATATTTTCGTTTTCCAAATGTTTTAGCAGCAAAGAGCATTATCAGTGTTTTTATCACCAACTAAGTATATGTGAAATGTCATGATTTGCATTTCTCTGCTCACTCCTTGGGGCTGAGGTATCTTGCACATGTGGGCTTGCTTTTTCCTCTTTCTCGTAGAAGCTGGGGATGAACGCACTGACTCTACAGGGGAAACGTTTCCCTTCTTTGTGGTACTTCCTCGCTGTGCTCTGAGAACATCTCAGACAGGTGCTCTGACGGCTGAAGTGAAGGGGGCTTGTCGAGGGTCGGAGTCAGATGAAGCCCCCACACCAGCTGTACTGCGCAAGCATGGGCGGGAGCCTCCTGCTCGCGGTTCAGGTCCATCAGCGCTCAGGGCACCATTCCGGCTCTCTCTTGGGGGTGTAGGGGGAGGCGGGTGCAGGCCGGGTGGGGTGCTGTGGCTGCCTCTTCTGCCGCAGATTTCCTCCTCCGTCAGCCGCGAGGCCTGAGTGTAGTGGGTGGAGCAGGGCGCCCCCAGAAAGGATGCCTCAAGGTGGAGCCCCATCGCAGTCCTAGAGGGGTTCTGATGCCCTCCGGGTCCTTGCGTCCCTTCCGCCAGAGTCCACAGACCTGCCTTTCACAGCAGTGTTCTCAGGCCATCTTTCCTGCAGAGATTCCTCAGAACTTGGAGTCCAGACACAGAGGACTGTTTTTCTGGGCTGCAGTTGGCCTTTAAAGTTTGGGGAGTTTGGGTGTGAGTCCTGTATGCCGTGGGTCGGGGGCGCGGTGGGTAGAGGTGGTGCTCTATTCTCATTATTGGCTAGTTTCCTGCTTCCTGTCTTTTTTCTAACTTTATTTTTAACTGAGGTACAGTTGACATACAACATAATAATATGGTTAAGTGCACAACATAATGACTTGATGTTTGTATACATTGCAAGATCATCACAAGTCTGATTAATATCTATCATCATATGGTGCTACAGAATTTCTCTTCTTGTGATGAGTAAGATCTATTCTCAAAAACTTTAAAATATGCAAATAGAACATTATTGACTACAGTTACCATGTTGTATGTTATGTCTCCAGGACTTACTTATTTTATAACTGGAACTTTGTACCTTTTTAATCCCCTTCATCCATCTCACCTACCCCCAATACCCTACCCTACTATCCCAATCCCTGTCTCTGGCACTATCAATATATTCCCTGTTTCAATGAGTTTGGCTTTTTTAGATTATTCTGGTAAGTGAGATCATACAGCTCTTACCTTTCTCTGCCTGACTTATTTCACATGGAAAAATGCCCTTTGGGGACATTCATGTTGTCTCAAACTGCCTAATTTCCTTCTTCAGGCAGCTGAGTAATATTCATTGTGTGTAATATATATTCACATGTATCTATATATATATGCCACATTTATTTATCCATTCATTCCTTGACATTGATTCTGTATCCTGCAACTTTATGGAATTCATCTGTTAGTTCCAACAGCTTTTGGTGGAATATTTAGGGTTTTCTAAAAATCCTAATTTCACTTTTTCTGTTATGATTTGGATGATTTTTATTTCTTTTTCTTGCCTTAATTTTCTGGCTAGGATTCCAGTGTTTTTCAACTCCTGTATTGAATAAGAGTTGTAGGAGTGGGCATCCTTGTCTTGTTTCTCATCTTAGAGGGAAAGCTTTCAACCTTTCATTATTGAGTATGTTATTTGTGGGCTTGTCAAGTATGGTCTTTATTATTTTGAGTTTTTAACCATGAATGAATATTGTATTTTGCCAAAGAGTTTTCTGCATCTATTGAGATGGTAATATGATTTTATCTTTTATTCTATTAATATGGTTTATTCCATTATTGATTGAATATGCTGAACCATCCTTGCATCCCAGGGATAAATCATGGTGTATTATTATTATTATTATTATTTAAGATTCTGTTGAATTCACTTTGCTAGTATTTTGTTGAAAAATTTTCCATCTGTATTTTTCAGAGATATTGGCCTGTGAATTTCTTTTCTTGTAGTATCCTTGTCTGGCTTTGATGTCTTGGTAATACTGGCCTTGTACAATGAGTTTGAAAGTGTTCCTTCCTTTTCAATTTGTTAGGAGAGTTTGAGAAGGATGGTATTAGTTTTTCTTTACATTCTTGATAGAATTCACTGGTAAACCATCTGGTCTTGGGCTTTTCTTTTTTGGAAGGTTTTTGATTATTGATTCAACCTTATTACTTAATATTAGTTGGATTTTTTGTACTTTCATGATTCAGTGTTGGTAGGTTGTATCTTTCTAGGAATTTATTCATTCTTCTAGGTTTTCCAATTTGTTGGCATATAATTGTTCACAGTATAATCTTACAATTCTAGTATTTCTGTGGTATTAGTTGTAACATGCCCTCTTTAATTTCCAGTTTTGTTTGAGTCGTCTATTTTTGTGTGTGTGTGAGATACCGTCTTTCAGCTCTAAGTGTTCTGAGGCTTTCTCAGGCCTGTTCTATGGACACACCTACTCCATACATCTTATGCCCTCTTGTGATAGAATTCTTAAGCTCACACACCTTCTCTCCATCCTGCAAAGCTTTGGGCTGAGTACTGAACTTCCTTTTGCTGTTCCAAGGGTGGCGCTGATTGCTCAGATTTGTGGGGTTTCTCTCAGGCTCACCTAGTCAGGCCGAATTTCTGCACATGCTCACAGTCATCTTTCAAAAACCTACTCTTGGGGCAGTTGGCAGTATGCACAGGGATCTGCCACATGGTGTGTGTGTATGTGTGTGTGTGTGTGTGTGTGTATCTGTGTCTGTGTGTCTCTGTGTGTGTTTGTGTGTGTGTGAGAGAGACTCATGGAGCACTGAGGGTTCCTGTGGAGCAGCTTGGAGATTAAAGTCCAGCCTCCTGATAGAGTCTATAATGTGTTGGGGTCTGTGTCTTTTACATGCAAGAGCCCTTACTGCTGTTCTCCCAGCCTGCTCCCTACCTCTGGTAAGGCAACACGTCCCAGCATTTTGCATGGGATGAAAGAGATGTGAGGCTTTGGCAATGTGAATAGTTGGGGAAGCCAGGTGCTCACTCATACTCCCTCGTTTTACCCTGTGGGAGAAATCAGAGTCCAGGAAGCTCTCTCTTGGCCCCAAATTGTGCAGGGAAACTGCTCTTCTGCATTTTCAGGGCGTCCAATTGCAGATTGTTTTGTTCTAACAGTACCTGGAGCTTCTCCACTGGACTTCTGGATTTCCACAAGGCTTTCTCCTCTGTCGGTGGTTGTCTAAACGGATGATCTTTGGAGGGAAGATGGTAGAAAACTCTTTGTCTGCCATGATGATGTCACTGCAGAGCAAATACTTGATAAAGTGAAATGTATTAATTTTATCTTTTGTCAATTATACTTTTGGTGTTATGTCTAAGAAATATTTAACAAATCTTAGTTTGAAAAGATTTCCTCCTATATTTTCTTCTAGGCATGCTATAGATTTTTTTTTATTTTATTGAAGTATATTTGACTTATAGTATTGTATTTATTTCTTCTGTACANATGACACCTTTATCTCTACCCCCACACCCCACAATTGCCTCTATAGACTTGTAGAAAATGCTGTATGTTTTTTTTTTTTTCCAAGTAAAACTTTAGACTGGAAACAAAAACAGAGATAAGACAGCATATTAACTACCATCAACAAATAAAAGAGATATGAGATAAGATATGAAAACTAGACTCTAAACAACAGCAGTGTATACCATCTAATGCCATGGACTCTATTTCTATTCCCATAATGTCTTACTCTGAGATTCATAATGTAAAATACTGACCAAAATGAAAAGCCTGAGAGGTGTGTTAAAATTATAACCTATGCCTCATTAACTTCATTCCAGCCAGGGTATGGGTTCTATCACACCACTAAAAGGAACTGTTTCCTAAAGCAGGAGTGTACTGTGGGATGCACTGAATGACTGAGTGTTCACGTGCAAGAAACTGAAGTTTTATAATAATAACAACAAGAAGTCCATCATACTTAGTATGCCTGTGTCAACTGCAAAGAATCTAATACATGGAATAAGATATTTTCACTTTATATGTCTACGTATGATCTAAGGAAGAACTTTCTATATGGCAGAGCTACATATTAACAAGATGGAAAGTAGTGAGCTTCTCATCATTAGAAGTCTTCAACAAAGCACAGATTAGAGTGCCCCTCAGAGAAGATGATGCTAAGGGAGCCCTGCATCAGTTGGAGAAGGTCATCTAAAAGTTACAGGATTTTTACTAGAGTATTCACTTCATAGAAGACTATTTTCCACATGTTATTACACAGGCTGAGTTGAGTAACTGTAGCACTTTTTTTAACTCTGCAAACTTAATCATAACACAAAAAGCATAGTTGAGCTTTTTATTCTAAACAGTTTTTTCAAGTTCACTGTTGTAGACTGACAATAATAAAACTGCCCTTTTAAATTATATTTCTGATTAATCTATGTTTCTAACAATATTAAAAATCTACAAGCTAATTCATGTCATGACCTCTGTTAACCACCCACACAGTGAGGAGCATATTTAGGTAACTTGGGGTGATAGAACTATTAAGGTTTGTTGTCAACAGAATTGAGTGCCATTCCAGCTCTGCACCAACTCTAAACACGTAAAAACAAATTTTGCCACTGGTCATTGAATCAAAATATTTAATTAAACATTGATTTTTCTCGACTTTTTCTATGGTTTTTCATATATATGGGTGCATATATGTATGTCTGTATGTATAAAAACATATATGCATGCATATATATATATATATATATACATATATACACACATATNATTTTGCCACTGGTCATTGAATCAAAATATTTAATTAAACATTGATTTTTCTCGACTTTTTCTATGGTTTTTCATATATATGGGTGCATATATGTATGTCTGTATGTATAAAAACATATATGCATGCATATATATATATATATATATACATATATACACACATATACATTTGGTAAATATGATAAATGACATAAAATAAAATGAGATTTAACACTGAAATCAATTCATTCATTGACAGGGTTATCTTGATGTGTCTTGTTTTTTGAAAGTTCAGTAAACTTGATCAAATTACTCTTTAGGCTATAAGCAAAAATCACTAAAACAACATTAGAAATACTCCTTCGAGAATAGAAAAAAGTAATGCTCAAAATTCTCCAAGCCAGGCTTCAGCAGTACGTGAGTTGTGAACTTCCAGATGTTCAAGCTGGTTTTAGAAAAGGCAGAGGAATCAGAGATCAAATTGCCAACATCNCCGAAGAATTGATGCTTTTGAACTGTGGTGTTGGAGAAGACTCTTGAGAGTCCCTTGGACTGCAAGGAGATCCAACCAATTTCCTGAAGGAAATCAACCCTGGGATCCTTTGGAAGGAATGATGCTAAAGCTGAAGCTCCAGAACTTTGGCCACCTCATGCGAAGAGTTGATTCATTGGAAAAGACCCTAATGCTGGGAGGGATTGGCGGCAGGAGAAGGGGATGACCGAGGATGAGATGGCTGGATGGCATCACTGACTCGATGGAGGTGAGTCTGAGTGAACTCCAGGAGTTGGTGATGGACAGGGAAGCCTGGCGTGCTGCGATTCACAGGATTGCAAAGAGTCGGACAGGACTGAGCGACTGAACTGAACTGAGCTGAATGTGCTTACTCTTATTTAAAGCTTTATTTGTATCTTATTTTTGCTTCAATGTTCTCTCCTCAAGTCATAGAATTAGAATATTATTGTAGCTTTTTGTTCATTAATTTCACCTCTGGGTTTTCAAATGGTTTTCAAAGCCAATACATATGGTTCAAGAGTGTTTTTACTCAGTGTTCTCACTTCTGAGTGGAGCATTCACCATTTATAAACAGGAGCTTGAAGCTCAAAGAGGTGCCAAAAACCACTGTTATACTTAAAATTAGGTCAATAAGACTGGAAGGAGGAATACACCATTATTTGATTAAGTTAAATACTCAAAAAATAAACCATTTGTTGGTGCTATATAAATCCAAGAGAGGATTTACATGTTTGAAGTCATACACTGCAGTGATACAAATGTATCAGGAAAGACAGAATTAAAAAAAAAAAACAGTTCAGAATCACATTCGAACTTTGCACAGAACCACTCCACATCTGCCACTGATGGGTCAGTCTCCAGGTTTGTAAGTTAACACAAGTGGTTTGCATTGGTTTCCACAGGGATGATGCACACTCCCTTGCTGGAGAGAACCCACACAAACCATCCTGCANAACTTTGCACAGAACCACTCCACATCTGCCACTGATGGGTCAGTCTCCAGGTTTGTAAGTTAACACAAGTGGTTTGCATTGGTTTCCACAGGGATGATGCACACTCCCTTGCTGGAGAGAACCCACACAAACCATCCTGCAGACTCTGGGACCTGGCTGGAGGTTGGCATGTGGGAAGACCCAGCCCAGGTGAGAGCTGGCTGGGCGTCAGGAGGACCAGATCCTCACCC
Source organism: Neotragus pygmaeus (assembly GCA_006410875.1). NCBI lineage: Eukaryota > Metazoa > Chordata > Mammalia > Artiodactyla > Bovidae > Neotragus > Neotragus pygmaeus. Next base: position 1,937,291 of record SJYV01023749.1, read on the forward strand.
TGGCGCATGAGGCAGGTGGGACTCCACCCCTTATCTCTGGGAGGAAACAGAGCCCAAGACCCGGGGAGGAGGGGACTGGTCTGTGTTAACACCTCTAAGGGCACTGTGATCAGTGTGGTGGGTGCAGAATTGGGGGTGGGGAAGGATAGTGATCAGTGGGTATGGCGCAGCCCCTGCCCAGGGGTCTGGGGTCATTGCAACAGCCTCTGGATCTTATTGAAGATGAAGCCTCTCTCATCATCCAATACATGTTCATTGAGTACCTGCCACATGGTAGGGAAAGTTCTAGAAGTTGAGGAGGAGACACTGAACAGTTCAGACTAAGCTCCTGTCCTGTTAGAGATGATGTCCTAGTGGACAAGGCCAATGGTGATCAAGCGATGGAACCATGGGCATGGTGACGCCAGGTGGTGATGTGTGTTCTGAGGACCAAGATGCAGGGCAGTGTGATGATGATGTGTGTGTGTGTGTGTGTGTGTGTGTGTGTGTGTGTGTGTGATGTGTAGGAGTGTGTGTATGTAAACATAAAGAGTTTGTGTGGATTTGTAAGTGGGTGGGGTATGTGTGGATGTGAGTATGTGTGAGTGTGCAGGGGTGCATATATATCTCTACGTATGAAGGTGTGCATACATGTAAACATAATATGTGTAAACATAATACAGGTGTGTTTATACTTGTGAGTATGTTTTGGGCTAATCGGGTGGCACTGGTGGTAAAGAACACGCCTGGGAATGCAGAAGAATTAAGAGACCTGGGTTCCATTCCTGGGTTGAGAAGATCCTTTGGAGAAGGGCATGGCAACCATCTCCAGTATTCTTGCCTGGATAATCCCATGGACAGAGGAGCCTGGCAGGCTACAATCCATAGGGTCACAAAGAGCTGGACACTACTGAAGCGACTTAGCACACAGCATATGTCTACACACACTAATTCTAAGGTAGAATAGGGGTCAGTGAAAGCCTTTCTGAGGATTGACAGTTAAGGTGAACTTTTGGGGAAAATGATGGAAGAAGGAACAGCAAGTTGAGAGGAGCTGAGCGGGAGCAGGTGGCGTCTCAGAGGACAAGATGCAGGAGACAATGTGGGCGGGGCAAGGTCACATATGGAACTGGGGGGACATCAACGAAGACACATACTAGGGATCAACTCTCCAGGACTTATAAGATTCTGGGTGTGGGATGTGATGCTAACGGGGAAGCCATGGATGAAGCCCAAACCTCTGCCCTGAACACGAAGGCAGCTTTGCTGTCGAGATAGGGATCATATGAAAGAAAAACATCCCAGGACAGGGTACATCTGAGCAAAATCCTGATGGTCACATGGTAGGATGCTTCCTCAGCAGCCCCAGGATAAAGAGCTGTGAATATTTCTAGAATTTCAATAGCCCCAAGATCCAGATCCCCAGTGGGTCTTTTCAAGTCTGCCTGAGAGCTTCAGAGAATTCTTTTTATCATCTACCAGAGATGGATTATTCACATAGCTTCCAATGGGCACTCTTCATTTCTGTGTAATAGGTCCAGACACTCCCCAGAAATTATTTCATTAGTGGCCTCGTTTTTAGCCTCACATGACTTTATCAAGTTCTCTCTTAGGAATTAAAATGTCCTGTCTCCTCTCCACCTGACGGTGACTCCACTGCAGAGTTTAGTTAGCTTTGCTGCAGTGCTTCATGAGGTTGCAGATTGTGTGCCTCTAACCACAGGCAGTTTTTCACAACGTGACCTTTGTATACTCCCGGGAACTGTTGGAGGCATTCCCCTGGAAACGTAAACCTTTTCTCTCCAAACATGCACACAGGGACCAGGGAGGGGATATTCTACTGCTGGGAAACACAGGGGCTCAGGGTGTGGACATAGTAGGGGCTGAGTGAAGACTGTTGTGGGTCCTGGAAAGTCAAAGGAGGGATGGGGCAGCAGGTCAGACTGAGAGGAGGTGGAGAGTGCTATCCGCCCCAGGACTGGATCCTCTGAGGTGTGCGATATGAATGGGCCAGATCTGATCTTAAAGATGTCCCTCCGGAGGACTGGGAGGGAGGCGCTGGTGAGTTTGTTAAATAGGAAATTTCCCAGGGCAGTGATTGTAAAGTGCAGGACCACAGGCTGGGAGACTCCCAGATGATAACCTGGCCTACATCTCGTCCCGTATCCCTCAGAAACAGTGCTACGCTGCTTGTAAGGCAATTAACCCCCAGACTGTGAGTTGTTTCCTTGAATAAAGGACAAGCTCATTACTATGTTATTTTATTTTTTGTCTTTTGCTAAAAGGAATGTCGCATCATCACCCCATCGTAAATGTTTTCCACAGAATTTTGCAAAGTTGTGTCACAAATGTGCCACTGTTTTCACACCAGCACCTCATGGTGGGAACTTCGAGGTGGCGGGAGAGCAGACATCACAGTCATTTTCCTCACGGCGCCCTGTTAGCTGGAGTCTTCAGAGCCTTGTCACACTCAGAGCTCTCGTTGGGGAGGACGGTGCCATTCCTATGAGAAGGCTTAAGAGTTGGGGCAGAACCAGATCCCCTGATGCCCTGTTATGAATCGCCTGGCCTGGCAGCATGGCTGTGCTCTGACTACCACATTCAGACATGCTGGTGGGAGACCTTGGGCTCCAGTCTAGTTCCTGTAAACTCGGGGGACACAGAGGTCACCCCAGAAACCTGGCATAGAAATTCACGTGGGCAGATGCTGGAGGAGGAGGAGAGGGCACACCCTTCCTTGGGCTGGTGAGGGAAGGGGCATCACGGAACGGGAAGCTGGCTCCCCAGGCTGACTGGGGGTATAGGGCACAGTCCCCAGGGGACTTGAGACTCTTATTCCTGAAGCAAGGATCCCTGAAGGACGCCGATCCAAGCCAAGGTGCTGGGAAGGCTGTTCAGCCCGAGCCTGGGTCTTGCTGACTAAGCACGTGCTTAGGAACCAGGTTAATGGGTGCCATCTGCTCCAGGTGCCATCTGTCCCAGGATAAGCATCCACTCACCAGGTGCAAATGACAAAGGCAACCCGTGCTGGGTGATTGAAGCATTAGGCCTGTGTTCCCCTTCCCAGACCCAGATTTCAGAGACAGATTCAAAGGCAGTTCTCCCAGGTCAGTCCAGGACCCTTTCCTGCAACTGTGAGCCCATTTCAGGCAAAATCTCTTACATCACTGAAGGACAGTAGCACATACCACCTGGGATGTGTCCACTGGTGCACTGATTATTTAGAGCTGTCTGCATGGAAGAGATGGCAATTGCAGGGAAGGCTTTTGCCGAACCCCCTTTTCTGCCTAAAGTCAGATCCTTCCAGGAACTCAGCTGTCACAAATCCCCTCCTGGAAGGTTCACCAACGGGGACAGTTGACTCTTGTCATAGGAGAAGAGACACTGCATCCAGACAAAGCTTGTCACAAGCTATCCTACCTCCCATCTGTTCTTCCAAGGCCCCCACCATCTTTCCTAAAGCACCCTTCACTCTCCCTTGGGAGGCCTACATCTCCTTCCCCTTTCCTTACTAAGATCATTTTTAGTCTTTATTCTAAGTCAGCTTGGGAGAATTACTAATTTTCCTGGGTGTCTACCGTGCGTGTTGAGGTGCATATGTTAATAAAGTTCTGTTTGATTTTCTCTTGTTAACCTGTCTTTCATTATAGGATTCTCACTCAAAAAGAACATGGGAGGGTAGAGGGAAAATATTTATCCTCTTCACATCAGCAAGCTTAACAAAGCTAGCCCTTTCTTACATGGAACTCTCCTGGCTGATGCTGACTCTTCTGTTTTCAATTAAGCTTGTTGGTTAAGGGCAAGGCTCCCTTTGCTGATGGTTGTGCAACAGTAATTAGTATTGGGGCTGCAAAGAGCTTTATTTGGGAGTCACAGATTCAGGTAAAACCAAACAGAGTTCCAGGGAAGAGAAAGAGTCATGAGCTTATAAAAGCCAAAGCCAGGAGGTTGCTCAAGAATTGTGATTCAAGAAAGGAAATATTTGTGCCCTAAGGGATAGGGTGTCATGAGTTATTTTAGGGTAATGGCCTGATAAATATCTTGAGTTTCTGGCACATATTATGGATGCCTGCATTAAGACAGTAAGTGATCAAATAAACCTTAATTATGTCAAACTGGTTCATAATACTTTTCAGGTCTACTACATTCTTCTACTCCTCTGTACATTCATTCTATTAATTTCTGAGAATTTATTGAAACGTCAACTAAAAAAATCTTAATTTATCTACTTAAACAGTTGTAATATATAATGGAACTATATGTAACTTTGTTCTGTATTTTCCAAGTCTCCTGTAAATGTGTGATCATTTTTCATAACTTACAAAATAA